>CM040400.1:4354418-4544418 GCA_022702515.1 Ilyophis sp. 1 JC-2022 | reverse complement strand
GCTACTGCTCCGTCATCTCACCCCACCACTACCCCCAGAGAATGTCCCGCTCCAGGTACGACACACACACACACACACACACACACACACACACACACACACTACTGCTCCGTCATCTCACCCCACCACTACCCCCAGAGAATGTCCCGCTCCAGGTACGACACACACACACACACACACACACACACACACACTACTGCTCCGTCATCTCACCCCACCACTACCCCCAGAGAATGTCCCGCTCCAGGTACGACACACACACACACACACACACACACACGCTACTGCTCCGTCATCTCACCCCACCACTACCCCTAGAGGATGTCCCGCTCCAAGTACGATACACACACGCACACACACACACACACACGCTACTGCTCCGTCATCTCACCCCACCACTACCCCTAGAGGATGTCCCGCTCCAAGTACGATACACACACGCACACACACACACGCTACTGCTCCGTCATCTCACCTCACCATTAGTTCTTCATAAACACGAAAAGACACACATGGAGACATAGACAAACTCACGCTGGTATACCCTGCTATGATACACTGAGATAGTAATACTGTAGATTCTTGAAAAGTGTATGGCACTTATCACTAGAAGACTAAGTTCCTAAGAAGGGAACAAGTGGGTAAGTTCCTAAGAAGGGAACAAGTGGGTAAGTTCCTAAGAAGGGAACAAGTGGGTAAGTTCCTAAGAAGGGAACAAGTGGGTAAGTTCCTGAGAAGGGAACAAGTGGGTAAGTTCCTAAGAAGGGAGCAAGTGGGTAAGTTCCTCAGAAGGGAACAAGTGGGTAAGTTCCTAAGAAGGGAACAAGTGGGTAAGTTCCTGAGAAGGGAACAAGTGGGTAAGTTCCTAAGAAGGGAATAAGTGGGTAAGTTCCTGAGAAGGGAACAAGTGGGTAAGTTCCTAAGAAGGGAACAAGTGGGTAAGTTCCTAAGAAGGGAACAAGTGGGTAAGTTCCTGAGAAGGGAACAAGTGGGTAAGTTCCTGAGAAGGGAACAAGTGGGTAAGTTCCTAAGAAGGGAACAAGTGGGTAAGTTCCTGAGAAGGGAACAAGTGGGTAAGTTCCTAAGAAGGGAACAAGTGGGTAAGTTCCTAAGAAGGGAACAAGTGGGTAAGTTCCTAAGAAGGGAGCAAGTGGGTGTCACCAGTACAGCGGTTTTATTTTGTCACAGCGTTCTCTGTTCAGTGATTATTGAGTAACTGAAGTGATGAATATTTAATATGCGGTAAGATACTTTAAATGGCTTTGTCTAAGACACCACACACTCAATACATTTTCAATTGCAATGAATATGTCCGGAATTCCAACCACTGGGCTTGTACACATAATTAAGAATGCTTGTTATCTTAACGTAACGATGCATAATTAAGAATGCTTGTTATCTTAATGCAACGGTGCATAATTAAGAATGCTTGTTATCTTAACGTAACGATGCATAATTAAGAATTATTGTAATCTTAACGTAACGTGCATAATTAAGAATGCTTCTTATCTTAACGTAACGATGCATAATTAAGAATGCTTGTTATCTTAACATAACGGTGCATAATTAAGAATGCTTGTTATCTTAACATAACGGTGCATAATCAAAGAATGATTCAAATGTAATCAGAAGAGATATTTTAAAAAATGTATGGGGAGGGCAGAACAGAACGACCCCCCCCCCTCTCTGTCTCTGTTTAATTGCTCATAATGTCCAATTAGAAGCACAATTAGCTGGGCTGATTAAGGCCCTAAATGGCCCAGGAATCCCAGCATGTTCCAACGGAATACCAACACATTCCGACCGACACTCCGACCGCTGCCAGGATCTCCAGCCTGCCTGTCCGCCTAGTTACCGCCATTTATTAGCATCTCACGTAACAAGGCCAAGGACATTCCTCAACTATCCTACAGCGAGGAGGCAATTTTCTCCATGGATTATTTTTCCAGGTGCAGTCTGGCTGTATTTGGGAGACGAGCTGTCATGCAACCGTTAGAGCGTGTGATAAAGCGATGGATCTCTTGCTATATGACAGAGCCAATGAATCATTCTGTCCTACTGATAGGACAGCACCTTATTTACCACGCAAATCAGCTGTAACCATTCAGATAACAATTCCACACATTATCACTGTGCTCTGTTTCTAAATCTATCTTCTGTATCAACATGCTTTCTGTAGTAGTGACAAGACAAAAGTCAAATGATTATTTTAGAGAAACGGCAAAAAGCGTTTTTAATAAGGTACTAACAAAGTGAGAATTGTCAGAATTCCCCCTTGACTGTCTTCTCTCTTGTAGAGCTGGGTGTCCGGGGAGAAAAAAATAATACTACCTAGCTGGGTTGCCAGGCAACCCGAAATGGGAGAGCTTATTAATTTGGCACTGCCTTAGTAGCGGATATGAAGCCATCCAATGGAGGATTAGGTGGACAGACCCTCCTGCTGATTGGACAATGCCATGAAAGGATAGCAGCCAAGCACATGCTGAACCACAGGCTGTCACTCATTTGTATCTCTCTTGATTCTCTCCACTGATGGCTTTAAATTCCAAGTTTGGTTCAGGAAGAATGAGTAAAAGCTCTGTCCACATACCCCCACCTTTTGCTGTACTATTTAGTAGTTTATTTACTTGTTTCATTATTTGAAGGGAAAAGTCCATTAAAATTATTATCTGTATTTTAATCTGTTATATCCCTTTTACAGAGAATTATTAAGAACACATATGGTTATGATGGAGGGCTAAAATCAGTCCCATGCACAGAGCTTTTGTATGCATGTAAACGTGTGCCGAATCTGCAGGTAACACTGATGAAAGCAGTCCCATGCACAGAGGCACAGAGCTTTTGTATGCATGTAAACGTGTGCCGAATCTGCAGGTAACACTGATGAAAGCAGTCCCACGCACAGAGCTTTTGTATGCATGTAAACGTGTGCTGAATCTCCCGCTCATTGGTAGTGCCGTGTTGATCATGCTGCTTCGATGCAGCCACTTCAATATGCTCATCTTGCAGCAATTCCTGTTTATTTTCTTTTCACACAACAATTCCTGCCATTCTTTCAATTCCACACCTGTATACCTGCAGTTATTCATTATTGTCAAACCTGCATACCTGTAATTATTCTTTCATTTTCACAACTGCATACCTGCCATTAGTCTTTCTCATCAGCCTTCTCTCACTAAAATGAAGAAAGGCATAATGCTGGCCTGCTATGAATGCTATAAATGGTATCCAACCACAATTTTCACTTTGCTTTCTAAAAACCAACATGCAGACAACTATGCTGTTTTTTTCTATAACTTAAAGTGCGTTATTGCCGTTTACATTTTTTGACTCCCAATTAATTTAATTCTAAACTAAAAATTCAATAATGAACATTGTTATATTTCAGGTGGCTACGAATCTTGCACAGGTTGCAGTAGGCTGAAATATATTGTGGTGTTGCTTCTTCCCCGTAATAGGGTTTTACAACCCTTATTCTCCAGGGAAATAAGTTGTTTGTAATTGGTAATAAACATTTATCTTCACACTGTGAAATGTATTCAGAAAGTGAAAGTTCATCTGCCCCTTCTGTAGTAATGCATAATTGTTTTCCTACCTCAGAAGTATTTCCGACCTGGAATCTGGGTTCACTTTGTCTCAGTGATATGTGCTGCCAGGGCCTGGTTCTGACAGCATGTCTCCAGCCAATCCAGGTTCAACTCCTGCCTGTGTCCTGTGGGTGAAACCCATATAAGCACAGAAACCTCTTTGTACATTGATTTGATATAGATTTTACCCCTCATCTTTCTCCCTCCCTCTCCTTCCCTCCCTCTCCTGCTCTACTGCTCTCCCTCTCTCTCTTTCTCTCTCTCTCAGGTGTATCGTGATGACGGTAACTATTTGGGTGTACTCCTCCCTCATCTCCTTCCTGCCAGTGATGCAGGGCTGGAACGAGATCCCGGGCCTGGCCTACGACCCGCGGCAGGATTGCGTCTTCGTCACCAACTGGGCCTTCGCCATCGTGGCGTCCTCCCTGGCCTTCTACCTGCCCTTCCTCATCACCTGCACCATGTACTTCTTCATCTACCGCGCCTCGCGCCTGAAGGCCACCCGCATCGGCTCGCAGACCCTGGAGCTGCACTACCACCCGGAGAGCCGGCGGCCCAACCACCTGCAGCTGGAGAACAAGGCCACGCGCACCATGGGCATCATCATCTCCGTCTTCATCATGTGCTGGCTGCCGTACTTCGTGCTGAACGTGGGGCTGGCGGCGGGCGGCTGGGGGGGGGAGAACCCCCCTCCCTTCTGCGTGACGCTGCTCTTCAAGGTCATCACCTGGCTGGGCTACTGCAACTCCGCCATCAACCCGGTGCTGTACGCCTTCCTGAACCGCGACTTCCAGCGGGCGCTGCGGCGGCTGCTGGTCTGTCGCCGACGGCGACGCTCCGCTTCCGTGGACATCGGCGAGGACATGGTGTCGATCGTCACCTTCTCCCGCACTGCCCAGGACCCCGAGTACGTCAGCAAGGTCCCCGCCGTGTCCAACGGAGCGCTCAAGAGCCAGCCCCTGCGCTGGCCGCCACCCGACCCGCCCGCACGCCCACTAAAGCCATGAAGCCCCGTCACAAAAACAGGGTTTAGTGTTCTTTTATTTACCCTCATTTATACAAGGTAGGTTGACTGAGCACACATGCTCTTTTACAGCAACGCCCTGTTAACACCCGCCCAACTAGCCTCACCTGCATGTTTTTGGATTGCAGGAGGAAACCCATGCGGACATGGGGAGAACATGCTAAGTCCACCCAGAAAGGTCCTGTTTGGGATTCGAACCCAGGACCTTCTTGCTGTGAGGTGACAGTGCTATCCACTGCACCACCGTCCTATATCCCAACATGAAAAAAAACCAACATCCTTATTTTCTTTTTAAAAGTAAATAAAATAAAAATGGAAAAAAGTTATATATTTTAAAAAACTATTTGATAACTTTGTAAAAGTAGTGGTGCATCTCTTTTCTAAGGGATCTTGCACCCAGAATTTGTTTTTGACAAGGCTGTGTTGTTTTTAGTTCATTAATGACAATGCCAAGCAATAAATAAAAGCCACCTGCATTGGTCAGAGGTGGGAAAACAGTGCAGATTACAAGGGGAAAAAGTGAGACGTTTGCTTCAAGCGCTGATCCAGGATTATGTTTCCCCTTTACCGCGTGGCCAATCATGAAAGACAAAACTGATCCTAGAACATCCTCCTAGACCGTTTCCACGGAAATCATGAGGCAAGTCGTGCCGCTCGCCGTGCCATCATCCTCAGAGAACCCAAAGAGACTGAGTAAGTACTATCCCCACTTTGTCTGACAGCAACCTCAAAGCTTTTTGTCCTTTTTAGTTTTTAAGTGGAGAAAAAAGCTTAGTGTCTCCATTGGTGGAGGTACTAGAAACGCCATGGCAACCGTATAAAAATATCTACAGTAGTTAAAAGGTATGGACATTAAAAGATTAAAATGTGCATTCTAGCCTTCATTGTGACAAAGCAATTGAAAACAGAAACTGTGCTTCTTATTTATGTTTTATACACTTTATTTAGACATGGGGAAAGCAGAGAGGGAGACAGATAGAGACAGGGTCGCAGTGCAGAGGGCCGAGGCGTTGAGAGTTGGTCGCCCTACGGACTACACCACGCGGTCTCTCTGAATTATGTGATAATAATTCAGTCCATGCAATTTATCGTAACTGAGTCTTTTCTGATGATAAAAACTATTCCCATGCTTTTTTCCCATAAAGGAGGTTCCCTGTGAGGAGAGGGAGTGCAGAGAAAGACTGACATCACAATCGGAGAATTGAAAGTGACTTTTTTATTTTTTTATTTAAAAGCTTGACAAAATCATTTGAGGCCCCAGCATATAACTTATTCGCTTCACATTGCAGGCCTACCCATTTCCAGTTGAATGCTTTTAGTACATTTTTAGCTTTAAAATAAGTTAAATTACACATAAAATTACACAATAAGTGTATTTTACATTTTATCTTTAGCAGGACCACCAGCTCCCAAATTGTTTTATTTTTTACTGTTTCACACAAAGATACGTTCCAGTGCCTGTGATCGTTAGTGCAGTTATAGAATGACTGAGGACTCTTCAGAGGTGGATGAAGGCCTAGTTTTTTACAGAATGGGGATAGCTATTTAGAAAGTGTTTACCTGATGTTAAACAAAAATATAGAAATCGTGGATCCTTTAGGTCTCTGTTTATTTCAGCATTGAGATGTTCTTGAGGTCTTTAACACCATGTCTATTCATTAGTTTCCTGTGATGTCAGTTCCTGTGTATGCTGCCAAGGGAGAGGCTTTGGGTTACATGGCATATATACCAAGTCCTCTTTATAACTATAAGGCCGTGACCAAATATGATCCCGTCGCCCCTTTGAGGCTGCATTGTGGCGATTATTTGAGTCAACTTCCTCAAAAAGTTTTTGAGTGGGCAAATTTTTCTCACAAATGGGGGCACTTAAAATCCCCGGATGAAACCCTTATTTCCGGGGTTTTGTTGAGGGGATTCAGGAGCACACTCATCCGATACTTTCAGGAAGTAACCCAGAAGTAAAAGCTACAACTTGTAGTACAAGCGCGGGACACATTACAGACCCCTTCCTCACTAGTTTGGAAAGAGTTTTGCAGAATTTCTTTCGCACACTGCTTGCTAAGTGTGGGGAAAGGGCACATAGTAAACAGGTATCTGAGTGGACAGGGGGCAGGGAACAGGGATCATATTCGGTCACGGCCTATGTGAATTGTGCATGTTTGCGGTCTGGAGTTAGTTACACTTACCATTAGAATAGCAGGTGTGGAGGGCTTCGTTGAAAAGTCACAAGGGTGAAAGATACAATTTTGCTTTTGTTTTTTTCCCCTTCTAGAATCAGCTTCATAGTGAAGCCTGTCCTGCTCATCTGGATGTTGAAGAGAGGGATATGGTGTCTTTGTATGAGATGGAGACTCCGCGTAAGAAAAACAAGACACAAGACAAGCTTTCATGTCCTCATCTTTGTGTAATAAGATGTGTTTTAGGAGGGCATAATAAAGTCGCTTTCCTTGTATCTGTAAGTTTGAGTTGTGATGAAAAGTAAAATCCTCCATTATTTTGCAATGTCGAGAATGTCCACGAAATAGTTGATAAATGATTAGTCACTTATATGCTATAAGTCTATATTAAATTGTCGTACATTTTCGTTTACTGTCTACCTTAAAGCGTCTTAATTTTGGGGCTACATTGTCTATACGTACTTTTTCAATTAATGTGCACGTTCGACAAAAAGTTGCAACATTTGAATTTCCAAACGCTTTTCGAAAATTTAATTACAATACTCCACTTGTTTCTCAACTCAGTGTATCTATAGTTAGCCTACAGATGAGTGCAAAAATGTTATGCACATTTTGTTTTACGAGGATAAATAACGGGCGAATTGAGTTGGCTGTACGTGTAAGGCCTGGGCGATAAACCACAGCGATAATTAGATTTTTGTTGTTGTTTGACATGAACAAATTAACAAATATCAGCAATTATGTGGTTTTATTTTCCGACTTATTTGTGTCATCATACCTTGAGCTTGTAGAAGAGCCTCCAAACTTCAGCAGCTGTGTGAAATTCTTCCGGGGGAAAAAACAACGTGATCACCTGCGTTGATTTGAGAGCCAATCAGAAGTAGCCTACTGCACGGCCATGAAGCTTCAAAGTGATCAACGAATACGCGCGTGGCTTTGCTACGGATTGGCTGTCGTACAACATCCAGTAGATAATAGTGGCGATACATACGTATTTCAGGTAGCCTCTGAAGTTGTTACGATGGGGTTCACCATCGCTTCAGTTATGATTAAAGAAAAGAAAGCCGATGATTATTTTATTATCGTTGGGGTTCATCGCCCAGCCCTAAGAATTATTACGTAGGCAGAGGCCCTTGAAGGATTAAACCAATGTTATTAAACCAGCTCACATGCATTTACATTCAAATTTCACATTAAGATGTAAAGATACGCTTTCACTTCAAAATTCCATTTTGTTCTACAAAGTTCCAGAAACTAGCGGGAATTACTAGTTCCGAGCGTGAAACAGAGCATGAGAACAGAACGTGACTAAAAAAAGAAAATATTTAACAGCGCCACACAGAGGACAACAAATAAATTGCAACGCTGCAAGCTGGAGTAATTGAATGAAGTGGAATGGTGTGCACTTTGAACACGGGGCGGGGCCGAGGGTTATAACATTTCATTTATTACGTTGAATTATCAGCGCAAAACCGAGGGTATTGCTGAGATACTTTTCCGCCAGGCTGCAAGTTTATTTAGGTTACACTACAAATGGAACTAAAAACGGCAGCTATGGACGTGGCCAAAAGAGTGCACAGAAGAACCAAGGCCTCACAACTATGTATCTGTATCCCTAGGGTGTTCCTGTGTAAAACGCAAATAAATAATTAAACAATAATAATAAAAACATTGCACAGACAATTAAGAGTTACAAAACAGCATTGTGGATGTAACTGGATATTTGGCCACTTAAAATAAAAAGGGAGACAAATTTCATAGAACATTTTTTTATTAAATTTAGACTTGTAAGAAGTCACAGTATTTCAATGCACTTGACAATTATTGCATGAAGTGCATTCATATATACCACCAACCCAAATGGATCGATTTCTGCAATAAACATAAATTAAAAACAAATAAACATATTTACATTGCAAGAGAGATGAAGTAGGATTGTGCTTAGACACAAACTCCATTAGAGGAGGAACTGATTTGTGAAGTAGAAAGAACCAGTCAGTTTCCCAAAAACAGTCACCAAGGGGCAAATAGTAGACCAACAAGAAGCAACCAAAATGGAGAAATTATAGCAAATAATTTTTTTTAACCACTTCACCAGTAAAATGATGTGAAGTCTTAGCTGTTCATGATGTGCCTCATTACATAGAAACGGGACAGATTCAGAACTTTTAACAATAAGGTCCTAAAAATGGCTTTAGAGGCTTCGCTCGAATCCTGTATAAAAACAAAACCCTCCAAACTCAACACATAAAAGTATTTGATAAAAAAATGTATACCTGAATGTGTGTGGGGCGTCCTTTATTTACCCAAAAACTGGGCCTGTGAGAGTTAGCACCACTCATGACACATGACAAGGAGGAAACATTTTTGTTTAAACACCCATCCTCATTTACCTCAGGCAATATTCCTTCATTCCACAATACCGTCCCAACATCAGACAAGAGCATCAGGGGTGTCCAATCGTACCCGAAAAGCGCCGGGGCGGGTGCAGGTTTTTGTTTTAGCCCAGCAGTACGACACCCGATTCTACTAATCAAGGTCTAAATTGAAGAGCATGATCAGTTAATTAGTTGAATCGGATGTCTTGGTGCTAAAACAAAAACCTGCACCCACACCGGCCCTTTTCGGATAAGATTGGACACCCCTGCTTGGGATCGTGCTGTTTACTTATAAACTATCAGGACACCGCACTGAATGCGACAGACAACTTAATAAAAACTAGGTTCGGGCCACAATAGACCAGTCCACTCTTGTAGATCCATGCTAGAAGCTGCTTTGGTTTAACCTGAGGTTCCAATCAGGGTTCCATCAGGGTTCTCTACGAGCACCTTCCGTTCAGGCCGTGTCATTGGACAGGACTGCCGAACAAACATCTGGTAAATGCTGTGTGCGATTCTAGTGGTTCTATATCTATGATCAGTCTAGGAGATCTATGGCCTCCTCCTCCTCAAAGACTGACAATGGGGAATCTCAGGAGGCCTCTATCCGTCTGTCTGTCTGTCTGTCTGTCCGTCCTCTGTGGAGGGACGCATGTTGTGTCCTGAAAGTTTTACATGATCTGTACTTTAACAATAGCAGGGACCCACTCGCACCCATTGGAGCTGTTTAAGTTGTAACTGCATTAGGCCACAGTGTGTTGTGCTTTTCTGTTCAATATGTCAGCACCACGGTGATTATTATAGCACTGAGTTATGTGAGGACGAGAGCCTTAACCACCAGTCCTGCTGTAAAGCCGCTGGCAGGGTCGAGATCTCAAAACCACTTCTGTGGCTGACCTGAGGTGTTGAGGCAATCAAAGGCGTCCTTTTGGTTTTCCCATAAGATGTCGGGAGACCGCACCCAAATTTTCAATGGGCAGAGGGTGGGAGCATGCCGTGATGTCAGTTCAAAGGTCAAACTCCCAACACACACAACTCTCTCGTTAAATAAATACTCTGTTAAATTCATGACAAAATTAATATTGTGGTGATGAGTGGGAATCGGCATAAAGCTTTTTTTTTTTTTTTTTTGGGTTAGAAGTACACTTGGTAGATTTGATTAGACCGGTCTGCCTCTCACCTGGTTTAATAGACCGTTGATAATGCTTCATTTACATTTGAACTCTTCGCAATGGCAAACTCACTGACCTGCCAAGAGAGCTTAAGAACCCGTTTCAGAAGTCAATCCCATAACTATTATGTCTAATTAGCCAGTGCCTGACGCCAAATTGGATCATCGTTTCCTCTCCTTATTCACTGAAATGTTTCGCTACTACATAGCATAGCATATCAAAAAGCAAGTTGCATTTTAAAAGCCTACTTGAAGGTCATAAGCACCTCATACATTTGTAGCTTGGAAACCCAGCATCTTTTCTGAGTTTTTCATCCCCCAGACAGTAATCCATGCAGCTCTGTACAAAAATCATAAAGACATGACAATTTCCCTTAGCTTCAGAAATATTGCACTCCGTCACAGCGATAACTACAGTTACCAGTGAAGTAGTACTCGTGCCTACAATCGTCCCCAAACGCCACACCGTCATAACAGCAGGTCTGCGGCATCAACCAGACAAAAAAACTATGTACAAGGATTGATAAAGCTTGCCCTTCAAATTCAGGATACAAAAAGAGTAACCAGTCTTAAATTATTTACATGATCAAAGGGGGAGAGAGAAAGTAAGAAAGGTTTACTGCGTAGAAAGAACCGTCGACTGAAATGTCAGACGTAACAAAGCCGTATATAAAAAAAAATTAAATAAAAGAAAAAAGTGTTCCGCTCTCAGCTTCTAGGAACAAATACATGCCCTTCAGTCTCTTCCTAAAATCGAGCGGTAAACGTGGTCAGTTCATGGTCAGTTACACGGGCGGAGAAGCCGTGGGTTCGAACACAACGTTGGGATATTTGGGGTCTCCCAGAGCTTCAAGCAGGGGTTCACCAGGTCCGATCTGAGATCTTGTTTCAAAAGGACAGGAAGTGCAGTGACATGTTGAAATGAGCGCGGATGTGACTGGGGGTGGGGGGGTTAAATACTGGCGGGGGTGTGTGTGTGTGTGTGTGTGTACACATGTGTGGGCACGTTACACCCCTAGATGGTAAAACTTATTCACAAGGTCAGGAGACAACGGAGGGGAGGATGGAGGCGGGAATATAGTCTGTGCCACTCCCTCCCAAAGCTGACGTCTCGCCTCCGGCGTGATTGACAGCACGTCTCTGGGCGGGGGGGGGGGGGCGGGATGAGGATGGCTGTGGGACTGGCCGGCAGTACAGGGGTCGTGGGAGGGGCTCTCAGGAGCTGGATTGGCTGGATTGGCGGGGAGGGCGTCCAGTGGAGGACGAGCTGTAGGTTCGGGAGCGCTGACGTAGGGCAAAGCGGCAGGGCACCTCCAGCTCCTGAAACAGGGGCGTCTCAGTGATCTCCACCGCCTCCGGCCGCTCGTTCGGGCTCCGCGACAGCATGCTACGCACCATGACGACCTGCGGAGGCATCACGCTTTAACATTATTTACTGTTTGTATCCATCATGCTTTTAACAAGACCAAGCCAGTCTAACACTGAACAAAGAACATTACAGTTTATGCTCTACTTAACGTTTCAATTTACACACAAACACACGCACAGTCTTGTACAGAATGATAAATACAGAGACACCACAGACCCAGGCAGACGTTTCACCAAATCTCCACAGCTCAATTCCCTGTAGAACCAGAAGAGGGCAGCAGAGAGCTGTAACTCACCTCCTGCACATTGTTCTGGGAGAAAACTGCGGGAAACTGCATGTTTTTCACATCGGTCAGAGTCTGAGAGAGAGAAACGCAGATCATGAGCACATCGACGCCAGAGGGGCCGCAAACCACAGTCACCGCAACTCTGCCAAATGTCCACAAGCTTTGACGGCTCACCACCGAAAAACTCTCATTTTTAATCCTTCAGAACTGTCCACCGCCCGAGCGGCACTGATTTTGATACTCCCTCTGCTGTGTGTTTTATATGAGGGTAAACAGTTTTGCGACACAAAACACATTTCTGTGAAACAAATGTGATCAAATCTACCGTAATTTCAGCTTGGCCCTGGGGTGAGTCTGTCATTAAATCAAATCAACTAAAAATGCAAAAATTGCACATTTAGGAAAGGATTTTTTACAATATGCTTTATATTACACCCTGATCTAAACCCCCTACAATGCAGACCAACAGCAGCCGAGACAGGAAGAACGGCCTGGCTGACCTACAGGAAGAACGGCCTGGCTGACCTACAGGAAGAACAGGCCTGGCTGACCTACAGGAAGAACAGGCCTGGCGGGCCTACAGGAAGAACAGGCCTGGCTGACCTACAGGAAGAACGGCCTGGCTGACCTACAGGAAGAACAGGCCTGGCTGACCTACAGGAAGAACAGGCCTGGCTGACCTACAGGAAGAACGGCCTGGCTGACCTACAGGAAGAACGGCCTGGCGGGCCTACAGGGAGCAGCCGTGGGGTCCCCTTACCCGAACCCTCTCCATCTGCGTGCGGAAGGGGCAGAGCAGCTCAAACAGGATCAGACCCAGGGAGTAGATGTCCACCTTGTGGGAATACGAGCTCCCGGACAGCTGTGGAACAGGAAGTGGGGGGTTAAACCAGGGAATACTGGGGGGTGCATTTCCTGTTAGCCCTAGAAAGGAGCATAGGAACCCACATGCACTGAACACTGGGTTCAGAGGGAAATGCAGTTTTTTTTTTGTTAAGGTTCACGCTGTAAATGATACAGAGCAATATTTTAACAACTTTTCTCCAGTGTCACAGTGTCCAGTGCTGTGAGCAAACTTTCCCTGTTCAAGCTTCCACACCATGGTTACATAGAGACCCAAACACAGAGCTTAACTGTGATTAAGGTGGGGTTTCATCTAAATGCATTACTGAAGTTGATGATTTTAACGGACACACACACACACACACACACACACACACACACACACAAACACATATGCACTGGTGTTAGCTGGGGACACGGCCGGTTTGTGAGAATGAAGAGCAGTGATAGCACTTGAGGAAGTGATAAGGTGATTTTTGACAGTAAAGAGCAGGGTTGAGGAGGTGATAAGCTGGTTTATGAGAGTAAAGAACAGGGTTGAGAAGGTGATAAGCTGGTTTATGAGAGTAAAGAACAGGGTTGAGGAGGTGATAAGCTGGTTTATGAGAGTAAAGAACAGGGTTGAGGAGGTGATAAGCTGGTTTATGAGAGTAAAGAACAGGGTTGAGAAGGTGATAAGGTGATTTTTGACAGTAAAGAGCAGGGTTGAATGGGTGATAAGCTGGTTTATGAGAGTAAAGAACAGGTTTGAGGAGGTGATAAGCTGGTTTATGAGAGTAAAGAGCAGGGTTGAATGGGTGATAAGCTGGTTTATGAGAGTAAAGAACAGGTTTGAGGAGGTGATAAGCTGGTTTATGAGAGTAAAGAACAGGGTTGAGGAGGTGATAAGCTGGTTTATGAGAGTAAAGAACAGGTTTGAGGAGGTGATAAGCTGGTTTATGAGAGTAAAGAACAGGGTTGAGAAGGTGATAAGGTGGTTTATGAGAGTAAAGAACAGGGTTGAGGAGGTGATAAGCTGGTTTATGAGAGTAAAGAACAGGGTTGAGAAGGTGATAAGGTGGTTTATGAGAGTAAAGAACAGGGTTGAGAAGGTGATAAGGTGGTTTATGAGAGTAAAGAACAGGGTTGAGGAGGTGATAAGCTGGTTTATGAGAGTAAAGAACAGGTTTGAGGAGGTGATAAGCTGGTTTATGAGAGTAAAGAACAGGGTTGAGGAGGTGATAAGCTGGTTTATAAGAGTAAAGAACAGGGTTGAGAAGGTGATAAGGTGGTTTATGAGAGTAAAGAACAGGGTTGAGGAGGTGATAAGCTGGTTTATGAGAGTAAAGAACAGGTTTGAGGAGGTGATAAGCTGGTTTATGAGAGTAAAGAGCAGGTTTGAGGAGGTGAAAATGTGGGCCCTTGCCTGTTCAGGGCTCATGTAGAGCTTGGTGCCCACTTGGCCCGTGTGGCGGGCGTAGGCGGGCATGGGCGTAAGTGCGCTGGGATCATCCTCGTCCTCCTCCTGGTCCATGGCGGTCACCAGACCAAAGTCCCCGACCTTCACCACGTCGTCCAGTGTGAAGAATATATTAGAAGGCTGGGAAGAAAGAGGAGACCACAGGTCAAGCCAAAATACTGAACTACAACTCCCAGCTCTCCAACCCATTTACTCAACTATAACTCCCCATATACTGGACTATATACTCAACAGTCCATTTACTCAACTATAACTTCCCACATACTAACCTACAACTCTTTACTGACCTAAAGATCAAAAACATACAGTATTTCTAGCACGGTATGAAATTAACACATGCCACCAGCCAAATGCCGCTACAATTTTGATTGTGGCTTGTAGATTTTCTACTCTAGCAGCCACTTTGGCCGGTAACCAACAAGGTTGTGTTGTATTGTAAAAGGTAATGTGGCTGGTAGAATTTTAGATTCCACAAGCCACTCTGGCCAGTGGGTGAAAAAGTTAATTTAATTCCCTGATTTCTAGTGTGATATCCAGACCAAATGCCGGTCTTTCTGGGATTAAGCGGAATTGGCAGTCTACACATGCTAGAAACTGCCTTATCCAAAGTACATTCTAAGCCACAAAACAGAGGTGCAAGTAAAAAAAGTAAATCAATTTAACAATGTACCACAAATGGCGAATGTAAATAAATAAACATGATCCTGGAAAACTTAACGCTTCAAAAATTGTGCTTCTGTGGATTGAAACTTGAATCAGCGCAGCGACAGCGCCCCCTGGTGGAGAGGTTGGGAAGCTCACCTTCAGGTCTCTGTGCATGAGACCCTTTCCGTGCAGGAAGTCGACGGCCTCGGCGATCTGCAGGAAGATGCCCAGGCACTCGCTGTGTTCGCGCTGCTCGGGGAGACTCCGCTGCGTCATCCAGTCCTTCAGGTTCTCTTTACGGCACAGCTGCATCTGGATGTACAGGTAAACCTTGGGCGAGGCCAGAGGGCGGGGCCAGGCGGCCGGTGGAGGGGGGGCGGGGGAGGGGTAGGGGACCAGGCTCAGGGAGGTGGGGCGGGGAGGGGAGGAGGAAAGGGAAGGGCCGGGGGCGGAGCAAGGCTCGTGCGTCTGGGTGCGAGAGGCGGAGCTAGCCCGTCCGCCCGTCAGCGTGCTGGGGGAGGCGGCCTCGGCGGGTTCGGAGGCATCGTCACAGCCCGAGTCCTCGAACACAATGTCGAAGGAGGAGGAGTCACTGGGCCCCCGCGGGGGGTAGAGCTCGAAGGAGTGGGGCGAGTCGGAGGCCTCGGGGTCGGCCTGGCTGTCCCGCTCCGACATGAAGCTGTCCTGGCCCAGCTGTAGTGCCGACGCCGGACCACTAGGGGGGTCCCCCGTGCATCCCTTGTCCCCTGTGGAGGACACCTCAGAAGCGGACAGCATCGGGGTGAAGGAGGGCTGGTCCTCCGCGGTGGTGCTCGTCGCGTCCCCGGCCCCGCCCCCAGCTGCTGCCGCCACCACAGAGGAGAAGTCCGGGGGCGTGAGTTTTGAGACGGGCACCTTGACCGATAGCGCCTCCATGTGGTCGGGGGAGCTGAGCGGCCAGTCTGTAGTGCTGAGGAGAGGAGACAGAATACCTGTCAAACTGTGTGTGTGTGTGTGTGTCTGTGTCTGAGCATGCCTGTGTCTTCGTCTGTGGCAGTGTGAGTGTGAGTGTGTGTGTGCTATAGTGCAGTGGCTGTGTGTGTGTGCTATAGTGCAGTGGCTGTGTGTGTGTTAGTGTGTGTGTGTGTGTGTGTGTGCTATAGTGCAGTGGCTGTGTGTGTGTGCTATAGTGCAGTGGCAGTGTGTGTGTGTGTGTGTGTGTGTGCGTGCTATAGTGCAGTGGCAGTGTGAGTGTGTGTGTGTGTGTGTGTGCTATAGTGCAGTGGCAGTGTGTGTGTGTGTGTGTGTGTGTGTGTGTGTGCGCGCGCGTGCGTGCTATAGTGCAGTGGCAGTGTGAGTTTGCGCGTGTTCAGTTGGGCGCGGGTACCTGGCGTCTTTGAGCCAGCGCTGGTCCATCTCCTCCTGCCAGCCCTCGGGGGGGGTCTCCTGCCAGGCGTTAAAGTAGCGGATGATCCCGGGGTGCTCCAGCTTGGCCAAAGCCTTCACCTCCCTCATCACCTTCTCCCTGGCCAGCTCCCTGCACAAGGGGTTCACACTAACACCAGCACATCCCAGTCTCCACTAGGTGGCAGCAGACTGCCAGGTCACTACTGAAAAGGTGAGTGGCACTAAAGTGCTATAAATCTGACCACAGGGAGGCTTAGTACCTGTTGGGCAGGTGGGGGGTTTAGTACCTGTTGGGCAGGTGAGGGTGGGGTTGGGCAGGTGGGGGGTTTAGTACCTGTTGGGCAGGTGAGGGTGGGAGGTTTAGTACCTGTTGGGCAGGTGAGGGTGGGAGGTTTAGTACCTGTTGGGCAGGTGAGGGTGGGAGGTTTAGTACCTGTTGGGCAGGTGGGGGGTTTAGTACCTGTTGGGCAGGTGAGGGTGGGAGGTTTAGTACCTGTTGGGCAGGTGAGGGTGGGAGGTTTAGTACCTGTTGGGCAGGTGGGAGGTTTAGTACCTGTTGGGCAGGTGGGGGGTTTAGTACCTGTTGGGCAGGTGAGGGTGGGGGGGTTTAGTACCTGTTGGGCAGGTGAGGGTGGGAGTTAGTACCTGTTGGGCAGGTGGGGGGTTTAGTACCTGTTGGGCAGGTGAGGGTGGGGGGGTTAGTAGCTGTTGGGCGGGTGGGGGGTTTAGTACCTGTTGGGCAGGTGGGGGTTTAGTACCTGTTGGGCAGGTGGGGGGTTTAGTACCTGTTGGGCAGGTGAGGGTGGGGGGTTTAGTACCTGTTGGGCAGGTGAGGGTGGGAGGTTTAGTACCTGTTGGGCAGGTGAGGGTGGGAGGTTTAGTACCTGTTGGGCAGGTGAGGGTGGGAGGTTTAGTACCTGTTGGGCAGGCGTATTCTCTTGATGGCGTAGTTGCAGTCGTCCACTTTGTTCCGCGCCTCGAACACCACGCCAAAGCCGCCACGCCCCAAGCACTGCACAGGTTCGAAGTCCGTCAGGTACCTGAGACACACAGAGGGCAGATAAACCGCCTGGCTCTCCAGGTGAACGCGGACATGCTCGGGGCGCTGCCAACACTTAAAGGCGCGATGTGTCCATTTAGGGCCCCCAGTATTCGCGGCAGCTGATCCTTCCCTCAAACCACAGGGCTGCATTCACACAGCTGCGTCAAGGGCATTCCAAACCCTGCATCCCAATTCCCACAATCCTTTGCTCCCTGGTCTGTGTACTGAAATCTATTGAGAAGGAATGTAGCCTTGAGGGGGCGGGACGGGGGTGTGTTCTGGAGGAGACTCAGGTTTCCGAGATCACATGCTGGGGGGGGTTTCCTCATTCTCAAAATTACTGTATACGGCTCTGAAATTACACTGCTGACTGTGACATTTATATTCTCGCTTCTCACTCTCGCTCTCTGACTCACTCACACACACACACACACACACACGCACAGTGATGAGTGACATAAGCAGGATGGTCCTCAGGACTCCAGTATGTTTACTCACACACACACACACACAGTGATGAGTGACATAAGCAGGATGGTCCTCAGGACTCCAGTATGTTTACTCACACACTCACACACACACACACACGCACAGTGATGAGTGACATAAGCAGGATGGTCCTCAGGACTCCAGTATGTTTACTCACACACACACACACACACACACAGTGATGAGTGACATAAGCAGGATGGTCCTCAGGACTCTAGTATGTTTACTCACACAGTCTAAGCACAGTGTTGGGTTTGGGTGCTAAAGAGCAGGATGTTTGCACGGCGCAGAGCAGCGTGTTTATGTTCAGTGGCTGGGCTGATGACGAGCAGGTGCTGGGGTGACATGCATACACAGCAAGCCCGTGTTATACGTGATCAGAGGCTTGCTGTGGTCCAACCTGCCTGAGGTGGCAGTTAATTAGGTGGCAATCAATTCATTAGTTTGTAATTACAGAGAGGCTGCTCATTGGCTGAATCTGCAGTGTTGCCCAGGGAAACTGAAGCGCAGATGCTCTAAACCAGGGGTTCTGCTCATTGGCTGAATCTCAGTGCAGTGTTGCCCAGGGAAACAGAAGCACAGATGCTCTAAACCAGGGGTTCTGCTCATTGGCTGAATCTCAGTGCAGTGTTGCCCAGGGAAACGGAAGCGCAGATGCTCTAAACCAGGGGTTCTGCTCATTGGCTGAATCTCAGTGCAGTGTTGCCCAGGGAAACAGAAGCACAGATGCTCTAAACCAGGGGTTCTGCTCATTGGCTGAATCTCAGTGCAGTGTTGCCCAGGGAAACAGAAGCACAGATGCTCTAAACCAGGGGTTCTGCTCATTGGCTGAATCTCAGTGCAGTGTTGTCCAGGGAATCGGAAGCACAGATGCTCTAAACCAGGGGTTCTGGTGACTGAGGGCCAATTAAGGGAGCCTGCATTAATTGGAGGGCCCCACAATAAAAAAATAAAAATACACTAAGTAGTCCAAAACAATCTATTTTATTCATTACAGATTCTGAATGTGTACTCCACTGGGGAAAAAACATCTACATTTTGTGAATCTCTTTAATTAATAAGCAATCTGTGTATCTAACAAACAATAATATAAAAGGGGCTCTCCATTTCATCAGTCTCTGGGCATCTTTTATTCTTTTATTCTCAAACAATAATGTCCCATAACTCCCGTTTAGTCTGTCTCTATGCATCTTGCTCCCTGTAACAGTGAGGAATAGAACATGCTGGAAGTGCTGGCTGATGGAGAGAATGCCCCTGCAACACAGATACATTTCAGTTTTAGCGAGAAATTATACTGCAAATACTAATGAAGATAAGATACTGTCAGAAGTCCAACTATCAAACCTTCT
This sequence comes from Ilyophis sp. 1 JC-2022, assembly GCA_022702515.1. Taxonomy (NCBI): domain Eukaryota; kingdom Metazoa; phylum Chordata; class Actinopteri; order Anguilliformes; family Synaphobranchidae; genus Ilyophis; species Ilyophis sp. 1 JC-2022. The sequence goes on along the minus strand of CM040400.1, from coordinate 4,525,213 downwards.
CGATAACTAGCTAACAGTGTAATGCCCGCTTTAGTTGCTAGGAGCCGCCAGTCGCTGTGCTGCCGGTAAAACATTTAAAGGTACAGTACTGTATTAAAATCGACCATTAGTGATTTCTAATATAATATGTATTTCCTTACATGTGGACTTAACGCGGGCTGCACTTTGAGAACCCCTGCTCTAAACACAACACAGACTTTGAGAACCCCTGTCTCTAAACACAACACAGACTTTGAGAACCCCTGTCTCTAAACACAACACAGACTTTGAGAACCCCTGCTCTAAACACAACACAGACTTTGAGAACCCCTGTCTCTAAACACAACACAGACTTTGAGAACCCCTGTCTCTTCCTCTGTGGGCAGGGCCAAAGGATGTTACGACTTTGAAATGTTTGACAACAAACGCTACCGTTGAGAAAGTTGCGCACTCCAGTTTTAAATGTGGCCGTTCTGCTCCAGAAAGCCCCTCCCTGTCTGCTTTTCTTTTCCCAGGTTTGTCCTTTCAAGCTTCTGACCCAATTTAGCGGCAGCTTCAAGGAACGTCACATTCACAGCTTCATCAGCCAAAACGGACTCTTGTTTTCACGTGAGACGTGAGGGAGGCGAACACCGTTAGAGTACTTGTGATATCCGTCAGTACAGGAAATCAGAAAGTGCTGGTTGGTCCCTTTAGGGGTCAAGCAGTGGCTCCCAAATCCTCCCTATCGGCTGAGAGCCGTACCTCACCGAGCGCGATGACCTCATTCCTCAGAGCGAGGGAGGAGGGGGGGGGGGAGGGGGGGGGGGTCCGGGCAGGGCTCGAGACACTCTCACTGCAGCAGCCTTACACAAGCGTGAGGTAATATGCCTTCCATTTCACAACAGGTCGGCGCTTGGAGTTTGGCCAGCTGGGGGCTAACATTGCTAATCTTATCGTAGAAAAGAAAAAAGAGACTCCTTTTGTGTAACCTACCAGTCACAGTACATAGAGCAGGTAGGTGTGTGTGTGTGTGTGTGTGTGTGTGTGTGTGTGTGTGTGTGCTTCCACAGGCAGTACAGGCAGGCTTGTGTGTGTGTGTGTGTGTGTGTGTGTGTGTGTGCGTGTGTGTGTGTGCGTCCACAGGCAGTACAGGCAGGCTGTGTGTGTGTGTGTGTGTGTGTGTGTGTGTGTGCGCGTGTGTGTGCTTCCACAGGCAGTACAGGCAGGCTTGTGTGTGTGTGTGTGTGCGCGTGTGTGTGTGCTTCCACAGGCAGTACAGGCAGGCTGTGTGTGTGTGTGTGTGTGTGTGTGTGTGTGTGTGCTTCCACAGGCAGTACAGGCAGGCTGTGTGTGTGTGTGTGTGTGTGTGTGTGTGTGTGTGTTTGGGGGGGGGGGGATTAAAAGTGACAGAGATGGTGGGAGAGGGGGTTTGGAATTTAACACTACATTTGACTGAGCCATGCTACACAGCCCTGGTAAACGCCACAGCTAACAATTGGTGAGTATCCTGGCACTAGCTGTTCCTGCATTCGTTACCTGGACAGGTATTTGTTACCTGGACACACATTCATTACCGGAACACAAAATCGGTTACCTGGACACGTATTCGTTGCTTCGCTGCGTTTCCATAACGACCACCTCCTTGGGGTCCTCGAGGACCAGCTCCAGCTTGCTGTCTGTCTGGCACTGGGTCTCCGATTCCTTGCGTTGCTGTGGAAACGGAGAGGCGGGGCTTGGTCAGTGGGGGGGTGAGGGGGCGGGGACAGCAGATGAGAAGTGTGCAGGCGGCCGAGCGGAGCGGACAAGCAACAGGTCACATGACAACGAGGGGAACCAGGTGAGATTTCCCTCTCCCCCCCAATTTTTATACTCCTCACCTCCTTTCCTCCACTTGTCTCCTCCACCCGGAAGTATGCAAAACTGCCTGCACGTTTCAAGTACAAGTGTTTCCATGTACAATGTACCTGACATTGCAGTTCACGTCAAGACAATTAATATGTACGAATTACCATGTATTTAACATGTAATCAGCAGCATTAGACTAGGGGACAAAGATGTGTTTCCGGGGCACGGAGAAGAGGAGGTGGTAGTGGAGAAAAAGAGGATGCATTTTTTGAGTATTGGGACGCACCCACTCTCTCCCTCTCTCCCAAAAGGAGACGCGAGACAGACAGCGGGTGAGAGGAAGCACCGACGGACAAGCGCTCACTCACCCGTACGTGCGCGTTTGGCGGGTGGAAGAACTTGCGGACGATGTAGGTGGTGGCGGCGATGCAGAAGACGATGGTGCCGAGGATCTCCTTCCACCAGGGCAGCAGCAGGACGGGGTCCTTCCTGCGGAGCTCCCGCCCAGCTCCGCCCTCCCCCAGGAGGCTGACCGCTGCCCCCCGCCGGCCCCGATAGTGCTTACTGTACGGGAAGTAGTACCCGTTATCTGCACAGGGAGAGAGGGAGATCAGCACAGTGTACCTGTTCATACACACATACTGTATGCACGCACGCACGCACCCACCTGAGCACATGTGCCCATACACACACACACACACACACACACACACACTTATACAGAACAGACAGCTACTGAGGACTGTGCCTTGGCTCTGAGTTACACAGTTAAATTGCTTTAGTGCTTTAATAACGCTCTGTGTCGAGGATGTTGTTATGCGGGTTTGGCTGCAGCTGAATGCACTTACACTAATCCAGCAGCTCTTATCCAGAGCAACTCACAATGATGTAATGAGTGCGCTCAGCGTTTCACCAGACTCAACGCCAGACTCAACGCTCAGGCCAAACTCTTAGTAATCCATCAGACACAAACTTCTCTGGCAGGCCAACAGTGGGGCTGCGTATCCATGGGCAACGCTTGCAGAACTCTCACAGTTACTTACCGTAGGGGTACTGCAGCACGGACAGCGCTCCATTGCTGTACTCCTCGTGGGAGAACTTGTCGTTGTTCAGGCATTTGTCAAACTCCTCGGAGCCGACCAGGACGGGGGTGCGAGAGGGAGAGTCTGTGAACAGAGACCCAGAACATGCAGGCGTCACATTTCATCAACACTGAACACGGGACCGTTATCCCCGAACAACGGGACCGTTATCCCCGAACAACGGGACCGTTATCCCTGAACACGGGACCGTTATCCCTGAACATCTTTATTACGCAGTGTAACAGGCTCTCTCAAGCGAGCGAGCGGGCCACGGGTAAGTCTCCTCGTGGGCGGGACTTACGGATAAGCGGTTTCCATTTGACGGTGGGCAAGGAGATGATGTCACTGTCAGAGTCCCCACTGTGCAGCGTTTTGGACTTGGAGGGAAACTTCTCCGAGATCCGTACGGAAGACTGGAGATAGAACTGCCCGCGGAACATTCCTATAACACAGTAATAACACAGTCCAATGAAAACATGAAACTCACCCCCGTAACGAACACCCTGAAACTCATCCCCGTAACAAACAGCCCGTAACACACAGCCCGTAACACAGCCCGTAACACAGCCCGTAACACAGCCCGTAACACAGCCCGTAACACAGCCCGTAACAGTCAGGTCCCACGGGCCCTGCTTAAGAAAACTGATGATATGATACACTGGTATATAAACAGAGAGCCTAAGAAAAGCACCATTAAAAGTATTCAGCGCTAAATCAAACCCAACAGGCGTGTATTCCCCACAGGCCTGAAATCATCTCCTCGAATCCTTACAAACATAAAAAGGGAAACGAAGCGCAAGAGTGCCTCAGTCTAGACACCATTTGTACGGCGCGTCTGACAAATTTGCGGTTCATTTGTATCCCAGGTGGGATGCATTTGTATCGCATGTGTATAGCATTCTTAAGTCTTTACCCAGGTACACGCTGGACTCGGTGGCTCCTCGCGCCTCCTCCACGATCTCCTCCTCGTCTTCGGAGCCGGAATCGGGGCGTGTGGTGTAGGAGGTGTCATCGAACAGGCTGATGGGCGTCACCTTGCCCCCCTGAACCAGCCAGGCCGAGGCGATGGGCGTACAGAACTGAGGAACGCACAGAAACACACCCTCACTTTCAGACCCTGCGCTTGCATTTCGCACACGTGCTCACACGCGCTCACACGAGCACACACGAGCACACACGAGCACACACGAGCTCACACGAGCTCACACGCGCCCACACGCGCCGTTAGAGGCTTTACAGCAGAGGGGCTCAAACAAAACCCTGGAGCCGTTTTTTCTGTCCAGCTGGACTCTCAGGTCATTCATTCTTCAGTGGGTCTAAAACAGGCAACCGACCAACTATATAAGCTTTATGAAGCTCCACATTACACCAAGGGGCAGGTATTCACTAAAATATCCTGCACATCTTCATGACAGCATGAGCAAGCACGCATCTAACCAGCCTGTTTAAACTGCCAAGAATTTATAGCAGACTAATTGCACCACAGACGTCAAATAAATACGAGAGTTTAAATAACAGCTCAATCCAGTCTAATGAGTGGAGTACTGAGCAGGGGGGGGGGGTGCGCTTACACAGTGAGCTGATGAGGGCTGATGTAGCAGCCTGGCTGTGTGTAGAGATAACAGTGGGTGGGGTGGGGCGGGGCATGGGCGGGGCTCTCTCACCTGATGTTCCCACACCAGCTGCCCCCCCGGCTTGTTGCTGAAGGCCAAGACCTTCCAGGCGGGGACGGACACCTTAATGACCAGGTCGCAGGTCTCCGCCCGAGGCTCCTCCTCCTCGCGGATCACCCGCCGGCCCTCGCGCCGGCCCTCGCGCCGCCCTTCACGCCGCCCCTCCCCGCTCGCCCGCTCCCCGTCCAGGAAGTTGAGCCCCGGCTGCGTCTCGGGCACGAACTTGAGCTCAAAGTGGCCCACGCTGAAGTTCCACCTGGGAAGGGAACAGGTCACACGGTTTAGAGCAGGAGGGTGGGCGTGGCCTGTACGGAGAGAGTTTGGAGAAACGGCCTGTATTTGAATGGTGGGTGCGGCCTGTTTTGAAGGGACTCACTTCTCGTTCCCGCTGCGGGGCCGGACGGCACGCACGGTCTTCTGGGTTCTCTGCAGCAGCAGCACGTCCTCTGGTTCAGGCTCCTCTTCCTCCCAGCGACTGCAGCCCACCGCAGAGCAGATATAGCGCAGCTACAGGGAGCGGGAGGAAGAGGCACGCCGTTACTCCCCGACCTCCACCTCCACCTCCACCACATCCCCGACCTCTACCCCAACCTCCACTCTCCACCTCCACCACATCCCCAACCTCTACCCCAACCTACACCCTCAACCTCCACCACATCCCCGACCTCTACCCCAACCTACACCCTCAACCTCCACCACATCCCCGACCTCTACCCCAACCTACACCCTCAACCTCCACCACATCCCCGACCTCTACCCCAACCTACACCCTCAACCTCCACCACATCCCCGACCTCTACCCCAACCTACACCCTCAACCTCCACCACATCCCCGACCTCTACCCCAACCTACACCCTCAACCTCCATCACCACTCAAAACCAACCTCAACACCAACCATCACCCTCAAACCCAACCTCCACTCTAAACCTCCAAACATAAACCCCAACCTCGACCCTCAACCCCAACCTCCACTCTGAACCCCCACCCTCCACCCTCAAACCCCAACATCCACACTCAACCTCCACGCTCAACCTCCACCCTCAACCCCCATCTTCAACCCCCATCCTCAACCCCATCCTCAATTGCCACCTCAAACCCAAGCCTCAACCCTCATCACCCCTTCCACCCCCACCTGCCCAGACCACCCTTCTAGCTCCATCTCCCTGTGAGCAGACTAGACCCCATAACCCCACTATACCTAGAGTATATCTCTGAAACCTGACAGGCCCAAAAAAGACCCCCCCTACCCTTCAGAGTCTCTCAGAATCGGGGGCCGTACCTTGCCGCTGTAGGCCCCCAGGCCGTAGGTAGTGAGGGACTTGCCCCCCACCAGCACAGTGTCCTCCCGGATGCGATAGGACGACTCCAGCAGGGACTCGACGCTGAAAGGCACGGTCTCCACACTCTCCCTGTCCCTGTCCCATTGGAAGAGCCCCCCATCCAGCGATGGGACGATCATCTTATTCCCAAAAACCTGGGGGGTAGGGAGGGGTAGAGGGGGCGATGAGCAAAATCACCTCACATATCTGCAACCAAAAGCCATAGGTAAGGTCACCTTTCTGCAGGTGGAACATTAACTCTTACTATTAAAAACCTGTGAGACTGGGGTTAGGTCACCTGCAGCGCAGGCTCGCGACTTTGAACAAACAATTACTCCTGAGAATGACAGAAGGGGGAACAGCCAGAGGACAGTTTAGTAACAGTGTGTACTGCCTAATTAAAACACCAAAACATACCATTAAAAAGGCTAATTAGCCAAACTTTCGCTCTGTGATTGACCCGAAAATGGGAAGTCCCCGGAATGCGAGCGTGGTCCGCTCTTCCTCTCCAAACCCCCCCGAGCTCGGCCCTCCTTTGTTTGAACTATCAGCCAGGAGCCAAGAGGCACACTCTGTCTGACCTTGAGCCTCGGGGGATGTGGACCAATGAGAACTCGAGCCTCGGGGGATGTGGACCAATGAGAACCCGAGCCTCAGGGGATGTGAATGAGAACCCAATGACACCTTTTGACAGGAGGAGCAGCTCCGATGGGGTGACTCGCGGCACGGCAGATGGAGGTGATGTCATCTGTTCACATGGGGGACGGGAGGGGGGGGTTATGTCAGGTGGTAAGAGGTTTACAGCGGAATCTGCAGAACAGGGTGACTCATCCTTGCCCTTTTTTAGGCCGTAACTCTAATCTTGGCAGCTGTGTGATCTACGGCTCAGGGCTGTTTTCAGCCTGGATGCCCGGGGGCCACCGGGGGGGGTGGTGATTACAGCCCCATTTATTAAACAGAAGCTTAACCCACATGATCAATTACTGCTCCTTACACACAGTGAGGTCACCAGCTCCCCTTTCACACGCCCTGCTTCATTCACAAATCGAGCTCCTCACGAGGCTGCACCTGCAATCTTACAGGACGCACTTTAAACACACAGCGGCTGGAGCGGGACGGGGGCCTTGCGCTTGTTTTAAGTGTCCGGCGGGGAAGCACTAAACCGCACCTGATTGCAAACAGAAGCGTAATAAGGACCTTGCGTCGGGAAAACAAAAAAAACGGGCCATAAATCTTGCAGACGTAGAGAAACGCCGGCGTGAAACACAAGAGCGTCCGTCCGTCTTTTAGCCTTAGCGCACGGTGGGGGTGGGGGGGGGGTTACAGCGGGCTGGGTTGAGTGGGGTGGGGGGGGGGTTACAGCGGGCTGGGTTGAGTGGGGGGTGGGGGGGGGGGGGGGGGGGGGGGGGGGGGGGGGGGGGGTTACAGCGGGCTGGGCTGAGTAGCAGTGCGAGGGCCGTCTGGAGGAGCGAGTTTTACCGCTTCACCGCACACGTTACCGCCCCCCTCAGCAGTTTGTCACACGCTGGGGCAGAGGTTAAGAACACCTTTCTGAGGATCAAGGGGATTTTTACCCTTTAAGTTACATTTGAGGGGGTGGGGCAGAAGGGCAGGGGGTCGCAGGGGAGCTCAGGACATTCGGCTCTTGTACATTTCAGGCACTTAGTGGATGTGCTTATTAGAGCTCACATTCCTTACACACGTTCCATCTGCACAGCTGAACAAGGGTATCATGACAGTGCCACACATGGGAATCAAACCTGCCATCTCTGAGTTACAAGCCCAGGTCCCAAACCGCACCGCTAGGCTGCAGCGCCTCGTCCGCAAAAATCCCAGACCCGTGGAGGCGCTGCTGCGAGAGTCACACGGCGCACGGCGGACGGATGCGCGGGGACGTTTTCACACACATAACCGCCACCCCCCGTCCGATAATCAGAGAGGAGCGAGATGAAGCAGAATGGACCCGATCCCCACTCACACATCGTTCCCAGGCTGCATCACTCATACTGCGAGAGAGCATTAAAGTTTCATCGACAGCGAAACTGAAATAGCGAGGTCTTACGACGGGGTGCGATTTCGGTACCCCCAAACCCCCCAGACTTACGTGCCTTTAACCCACCAAGGCTGCACTGCCAGAGCTAACTTTCTGATTGGCTGGAGAGTGTTCATATATGCACCATCTGATTGGCTGGAGAGTGTTCATATATGCACCATCTTCAAAGAGTTACTGGAAAGCAAAATAAATAAATAAATAAAACACCCAGAAAGCTAGAAATTGTCTGGAGCGCGGAGCACGTTGGGCTCAGTAAACGTGTCGAGAGAAAACAAAGAACTCAATTCTGAGGCAGATTTATTTGTGTTTTCAGCGTTTGCTACTGACATGCAGTAAAAACGCAAATTCTTGAAAGTCTGTCTGCGCTCCCAACGGCAATCCACAATTACCCACACCACTCAATACACAGCAGACGGAATCAAAACGCACTCAATCAATCAAACGCACTTAATATCCGTGCGCTAGGAATTTTACCCAAGTCACAAATAAATAAAAAAACAACTGCAATCTTTAAGATGGCGAGAGCGCTGGCGCTTAGCGTAATTAGCCTTTGCGGCAGTTTTGACAGGAGGCGTTAGACAGGGCATAAATCTGTTCGACAGTCACCCCCCCGGATGCTCCGCTCTCGCTCTGAAGGCATTCACCCACAACACAAAGAGGAGGCGGGGCCTGGGCTGGCGATGACATCATCCCCCCCCCGCCAAAGCATTACCTCACCCTAACCCCCCCCTCCCCACCACCACTACACCCACACCCCAGCCCCAGCGATGACTCACTGCGTATTGGCTGCCGCCACTTAGCTCTCTCTGATGGCACGGTGGCTTTTGCCGACTATGCCGTTTACACACCCCCCCCCCCACCTGCTCCGCGAGTCTCTCTCCGCGCATTCCATGCATTCCCATAGGCGATGGGTGCATGTCGGCGCTGAGGCAGGAGCCAATGGCAAAGGGGCAGACTCCTCTAATCACTGAGCAGACTGGTGTCTGGAGTGCTGCCCGGTGCTGGGGGGGGCTGCTAGAGCTCTCAGCCAATCACGCGCCCCCGTCTCCGGCAGCCAGGGTTGGCGGTGGCAGCGACAGGCGAGACGAGGTTAGGAGCAGGCCACGCTAGGCTACGCGCAGTAGGAGATTACCTGCTGCAGCGAACGCCTCACCCACCCCCATACTGTTTTACAAGCCGGGGAACTTCCCCAGTACCCAACCCCCCCTTCCCCAGTACCCAACCCCCCCTTCCCCTTCTCCAGCCCTGCATTTATCACACACATCTCCCAAATTAAAGCAAACAAGTGAACAGAAGCCAGCCTTTTTCCAAACCCCCACAAACAGAGCCAAAGCGAGCTCATTAGCAGATGGGGGGGGGCTGGTAGACAAACGTACCCCCCCCCCACCCCGCTGAAGTGGAAGACAGGCCATGGGGGTGTCGGGTCACATGACGATGTTTTCAAACAAAACTAAAACCTGCCCGCTTATGTAATCTAAACAGCGGTGCTCATTCACAGGAGGCATTTCCGTGTTTTAAACGGTCTCGTTAGCACAAACTGAGTGAACGTAAGAACAGCCGATAATGAGCTCCGGGGTAAAGACGCGCGTGAGGTGGCACTGTGCTCACATGTCATTTGTAAACGTCGGTAGATAATTAGCACTTTTAAAAAAACACAGCAGAGACGCTCTCATCCTCTCCCTTTCTTCAGGTGACGATCTTTTAAAACCTGAGCGAGAGAAAGAGCGCAGGGGTGTCGCTGCGAAGCGTCAGAGAGCGCTCCGTTTACGCCTCAGGGGCGCAGCGGTGACTCCCCATCTGTAGCCATTGATTTTCGGGCCCCTGCTTCCTCTTTCTGAGAGAAACAGCGCCAGGGGTGACATCACACAGGAAGAGCACTCACCCCCCCCCCCCCCCGCCCAAAGATATATATATACACATCACTGTGTGTGTGCGTGAAATTCGGCCTTATCCAGCCTGTGTGTCAAAGCTTGTTTGCGCAAGCTTATATGTGTGTATGTGTGTGTGAGCGTGTATGTATGTGTGTGTGTGTGTGTGTGTGTGTGAAATTCGGCCTTATCCAGCCTGTGTTTCAAAGCTTGTTTGCGCAAGCTTATATGTGTGTATGTGTGTGTGTGTGAGCGTGTGTGTATATGTGTGTGCATGTGTGAGCATGCTTGGCTGCAGCGCGTCTGTGCGCATCAGTCCGGTAGTGCAGGACCATGTGAGGTCATCCGGTGGCTGATTGGCCGGTGAGCTGGTCCGTGTGCGTGTGTGTGTTTTGGTAGTGGTAGAGGAGTTTTCCCCTCATCATTGTAAAGCGCTTTGAGTCACCGGCCGGTGAGAAAGGCACTATATAAATGCAAGACATTATTATTATTATTATTATTTAGTTTATATCACAGCCCCATCCTGCCTCCTCACTCCTGTATCCTGCAGCAGCTGAAGCAGATTTACACAAACCCTGTCCAACCAGCCACCTTCCATCACCCCGTCTCACCCATAGAGGCCCCGTCTCTCCCATAGAGGCCCCGTCTCTCCCATAGAGGCCCCTGTCTCTCCCATCTCTCCCATAGAGGCCCCTGTCTCTCCCATAGAGGCCCCGTCTCCCCCATAGAGGCCCCGTCTCTCCCATAGAGGCCCCCCCGTCCCGTCTCACCCATAGAGGGCCCAGGCTCACCCATAGAGGGCCCAGTCTCACCCATAGAGGGCCCCGTCTCACCCATAGAGGGCCCCGTCTCACCCATAGAGGCCCCGTCTCACCCATAGAGGCCCCGTCTCTCCTATAGAAACCCTGGATGTATTCCAATCGCTTATTTTTACTCCTTGCATCCTTTCCTCGCTCCTTAGCTCCGCGCAACGGAGGACGCGAGAAAATGATGCAAAGATCAGATATGAGGACTGAGGAAACGAGGCAACATGTATTAGGCAAATGGAATGTCCTAGCTCAATCAAGCGTCAGATTATGCTTACGTGCTTAACTATAATGCTTTATAGCCTCTACTTTCATGAATAAATGGAGCTTTCGTTAGTTACAAAGACACCAGTTTAGAACATTTCACAGATAAACATGCTATCATGACTCGGTATAAAAAGACATCAAAAGACCCCGTCTCTCACACAGAGGCCCCTCCCCGTCTCACCCACAGGGGCCCTGTCTCTCTCACAGAGGCCCCTCCCCGTCTCACCCACAGAGGCCCTGTCTCTCTCACAGAGGCCCCTCCCCATCTCACCCACAGGGGCCCTGTCTCTCTCACAGAGGCCCCGCCCATCTCACCCACAGGGGTCCCCGTCTCTCCGTACCTCTGGCTTGCTGAGGCTGGAGGACACGAGGCAGCCGGAGCCCACGTCCAGGTCCCACTGCTTGCGGCCGTGATTATTGGGGTCCAGAGCAGAGATGCGGCCATCCAACGTACTGATGATCACCAGGGACCTGCGGAGAGAGGGACAGACATTAAACCTGCGCTGAACTTGCGCACGCACGCTGACCCCGCGCAAGAGCGCCCCCTTCCTGTCAGGTTTGAATAAATCACTGAGGAAAATTCTCAGAGATGCAGCACAGATAAAAGCCCGGGAGTGGCAGGTGTGTATGTGATGTGTGTTTGTATGTCTGTATGTGTGTGCGGGCGTTTGGAGGGATACAGGGTGTGGCCCCCAGGCCCAGCTATAGCACATTGTCTAGCCCACGTTACTCTGCCCAACACAGCTAGCTAAAGCAGCCCAACGTGAGCGAGAGAAAATAATAATAAATGAGTGAAAATAAAAAGGTTCAGTTCATCCACGTTCCATCTCGCGATGTTAATGTGCTTTTACATTTGAATTTTTTCCATCTTGGTACGTCTCATTTGTCAAGTGCCATTTCACACATCGCTTTAGGAAGAGGAGCGTACTTTAAAAGTGAACCTGAACTCGCACTGGAGTACAACAGAGAGAGAGAAACACATCCTCCCACACAAGCTACAGAACCCAGTACGCGATCACGCTCTCTGCTAGGCTAACTGTACATCATTTAAACAGGGGAAGGGACTTCGGTTGCCACTGTTGTGTAACAGTCTACCCTTTCTCTCTCACAGTGGCAACCGAAGCCCCCCCCCCCCCCCCACCTGGATACGGCGGTAGCAGGACTGACCGCTACTGCCGCGCAACGCGCCCGTCTTTACTTCAGACTCCACTGCGACTCTGCAGCATCACGCTCTGCGCATCCTCTCCCGTGATTGGCCGAGCCGCTCCTACCAAAATATTGGGCTGATTGGTTGTTGCTAAGCAGTGGGTATGCGGAGTCGGGAGTCAGAGCTACTGTGGGCCCCTGCACCCCCCCCCACGTGTCTGCTGCAGAAGTGGATCCTCCCCTCCCCTCCCCTCCCTCTTTCTCTTTCTCTTTATTTTCAGGGCAGATCAAGGCCATGTTGTGTCCCCCCTCCCTTTGTGTGTTTCATTCGAGAGCTTCTGGAAGAACAGTGTGTGAGTGTGAGCGTGTGTGAGCGTGAGCGTGTGTGAGTGTGAGCGTGTGCGTGTGTGAGCGTGAGCGTGTGTGAGTGTGAGCGTGTGTGAGCGTGTGTGAGCGTGTGTGAGTGTGAGCGTGTGTGAGCATGTGTGAGTGTGAGCGTGTGTGAGCGTGAGCGTGAGCGTGTGTGAGCGTGAGCGTGTGTGAGCGTGTGTGAGCGTGTGTGAGCATGTGTGAGCATGTGTGAGCGTGTGGGGGGAGGGGGATGAGTAAAAGAACATCTACAAAAACAAAACATTTCTAACATTGTCTGGTTTTTACGATACCTCTGAACATCTGGTTTTCAAAAAAACTGCAGGTGTTTTTAATTTGTGGAGAAATAATTACAATAAATCTGTATTTATACAGCACTTATCCAAACAAAAGTTACAAAGTGCTTCAGAGAGATAAGCAATGGAGGCTGCTAGTTGAAGCCTCCATATGGCAAACGACGTAGCGTTAATCTGTGTGCGATTCATTAGGCTCAACAAAGAGATGTAATCTGTACATTAACTGGCTAAATAAATCCCAACAGCCACTGACTCAGGAAGGAGAGGCTTCTGGGAAAACAGTCTTAAGAGGTGACATGTAATTATAAGCATAACAGGCTATAAACAACTTCCCTTTGCACCAAAACACCACAATTATAACAGGCTATAAACAACTTCCCTTTGCACCAAAACACCACAATTATAACAGGCTATAAACAACTTCCCGTTGCACCAAAACACCACAATTATAACAGGCTATAAACAACTTCCCTTTGCACCAAAACACCACAATTATAACAGGCTATAAACAACTTCCCGTTGCACCAAAACACCACAATTATAACAGGCTATAAACAACTTCCCTTTGCACCAAAACACCAAAATTATAACAGGCTATAAACAACTTCCCTTTGCACCAAAACACCACAATTATAACAGGCTATAAAGAACTTCCCTTTGCACCAAAACACCACAATTATAACAGGCTATAAACAACTTCCCTTTGCACCAAAACACCACAATTATAGCAGGCTATAAACAACTTCCCGTTGCACCAAAACACCACAATTATAACAGGCTATAAACAACTTCCCGTTGCACCAAAACACCACAATTATAACAGGCTATAAACAACTTCCCTTTGCACCAAAACACCAAAATTATAACATGCTATAAACAACTTCCCTTTGCACCAAAACACCACAATTATAACAGGCTATAAACAACTTCCCTTTGCACCAAAACACCACAATTATAGCAGGCTATAAACAACTTCCCGTTGCACCAAAACACCACAATTATAACAGGCTATAAACAACTTCCCGTTGCACCAAAACACCACAATTATAACAGGCTATAAACAACTTCCCTTTGCACCAAAACACCACAATTATAACAGGCTATAAACAACTTCCTTTTGCACCAAAACACCACAATTATAACAGGCTATAAACAGCTTCCCGTTGCACCAAAACACAACAATTACAGCACATTTGCATGTACATGAGGGCTTTCCTGTAGGTACAGTTTAGTGTCAAGAGAAAAAACTGTTTTTATTTGTTTGCATTTCCTGTTGTTTGCAACTGTTTAAACGGGATCGAATTGTTGAATTTCTTGAACCGATTTTTCTCAAGTAAAATTTTATATTGCTCTAAAAAACTTTGTAGTCTGTATTTTGTATGACTGTCCTGTTCTATTATTAGAATTTTATACAAAGCTCTTGGTTTATTAATGCTGTTCATTACAAAAGGTCCAGCGTAGGATGAAAGATGAGAATGTGTGCACACACACGAGGGATATTCTCCTGAAGAAGAAGCTCGTCTCTAAACACATCCCATTGAAGAAGCGCAGCCCTTTTTACAACCGGCAAACGTCTCTGTGTGTCGCACCCCTCTGGGCCAATCACAGAGCTGCCTTTCTGCCCCCTCCAATCCATCTCTGGGTGTTAGCAGGGCTCAGCCAATGGGAACACTGTCCTTATAAACACCAGCCAATGGGTGAGCAAGGCTCCCTGTAACTGTGTAGCAGCAGGCAGCTCTGGTTACATCCGACGTGCTACTACCCTCTCACGCTCCCTCTCTCTCTCTCACACACACACTCACACACAATAAAAATACGACAACACGAGGAACACGTGGGTGGATTTATAGGCGCAGTAACGCACCCCAGCAGACAGGCTGCAGTAGAGAGCTGGGAATGAGGCCAACGCTGCACTACACAACATCTGCAAAGAAAAAACCCCCATCTGCCCCCTCCCCTCCCCAAAAACCCAAGCCAGCTATTGCTCACTCTGACCATACATCAGGGGTGTGGAGCCACGTGGCTTGTTTTACACGATACACCCTCTCACACACAAAAACCTGTTGGGAAAATTTTTCTTAAACTATTATTTCTATGGCAAGCGTATGCAAGGCGCAGATATGTACGTGGGATGGGAAGGAAGCGCAGAGTGTTTCTGGGGTGAGCAGAGGACAATAACTCCGCCTCTCACTCGGCCGTGTGAACAGGGTTCATTTCTGGCACAAGTTAGTTTCAAACTGCAGGACAACGGCTAGAGATAGGTAGCGCTCTCCGTTATCACTAGGGATGAACGGTAATATTGCGGTTGTAGCCGGAATCGGACCAATACTAAATTATGCCCGACACGCAGCAGATATACATGCACATTCCATTGCCACTGATGCTGTAAATGAACTATAAATGCCATCAGAAAAAGAAGTAGTGTAATCAGTCATCTGTACATCTTATCTATTATTAATGGATCATTTTTACCAGCCAAGCCCTCACAGAGACCCCGCAGGTCTCCAGGCTCAGGTTTCCTGCTTCATAATAAAGTAAGCAAGTTGACATATTTTCTTATATAGATAAAAGTAGTTACATTTTTTCCTGCATACGTTCACATCTGTGTTAATTTACTTTTCCCATGAATGTGGAAACTTGGCTGCAATTTATAACTAAACTAAAACACTTTAATGTAAAATGTGTAAAAACAGGACCATTGCCTCAGAATTTCCACATCTTGCACAGTTATTTCAACAAATATCTATATACCCCCTTTATTAATCTTCTTCAAATGTGGAATGTTGTTGTATACTGGAAATGCGGAATGTTGATGTATACTGGAAATGCGGAATGTTGACGTATACTGGAAATGCGGAATGTTGACGTATACTGGAAATGCGGAATGTTGACGTATACTGGAAATGCGGAATGTTGATGTATACTGGAAATGCGGAATGTTGATGTATACTGGAAATGCGGAATGTTGATGTATACTGGAAATGCAGAATGTTGAAGTATACTGGAAATGCGGAATATTGACGTATACTGGAAATGCGGAATGTTGACGTATACTGGAAATGCGGAATGTTGACGTATACTGGAAATGCGGAATGTTGATGTATACTGGAAATGCGGAATGTTGATGTATACTGGAAATGCGGAATGTTGATGTATACTGGAAATGCGGAATGTTGATGTATACTGGAAATGCAGAATGTTAATGTATACTGGAAATGCGGAATGTTGATGTATACTGGAAATGCGGAATGTTGATGTATACTGGAAATGCGGAATGTTTCCAGGACTGCAGCGACCACAACACAGGTGCGTTCCGGAGTGAGCATGCGGTGAGCTGGGACCCTGACACCTGCAGTAAAGGTGTTCAGGTGTGAGTGCCTCTCATTCGCAAGTTTTATTCACACATTTCCCTGTAAGGGAAAGCAAACAGAGAGCGCACATGTGCATTTAACACTCACTCCACCAAGCCCCACCCCCTTGCTTTAGCCCCGCCCCACAGAAAGTTCCCACTTTTGCCTTAAGATGATATTTGAACTCTCCTTACCCAAACACAAGTTAAAATGACAAATAAAACAACAACAAAAAAAACAACCAAGAATAAAATGCAAAAAAAATTAAGAAGCGACAACACTCAGAGGTGGTTCTCCTCGGCCAATCACACGCCTGGTCTCCAGGCTCTCCTCAACCAATCACACGGCTGCTCTCTGGGTTACCGGCCAAAAGCGGGAAAGAAAAAATATCTGAACCGTATGAACCACACCGCCGGCAGAGCCTACGGCGGGAAGAAACAAGTGGGAACACGCAACCAGTGCTTCCTCTCTCCCTCTCTCCCTCTCTCCATGTGTGTCCCAGCCCAGCCACCCCACAAACTAAGCAGCAGAAAAGCAGCGTTTTGCGTTTGTCAGAGAGACTGTGAAAGGAACTTCCTTTCCTTCTTACCGCTCTTTCCTTTCGCCCATTCGTCAAACTGCCTCAGAAAAGCCTGATGATATGAATACGGGGTTTCACTGAAAGCACGCAGCCGACTCAACCGTATTGATCCGGTTGTATCGCAGCCAGCCTTCGCTAACCATCATCGCGCGAGGTGTGGCTCCAGACTAAACAGACCTTGCGGTAAAAAGCGTTTCACTGTCCACATGCCAACCATGCCGCAATAACACCTCCCCCCCCTAACAGGGTGTGAACTCCACCCTCTCCTTTCTGCAGTAATACAGCCATAAAACCATGGGAGGGCCAGGGGCGGGGGCCACTGAACTTACACACAGACATAACCCTCCCCGTCCCCAACACACACACACACACACACACACACACAACGGCGCTTAAGACTCCCTGCTCACACGCGGCTAAATCAAAACTCTGCCACTCTCCACTATGCCTCTCTGATTGGCTGGCTGCTGGACTGTTTCTGTGTGGCTGATTCGTTGTTGCTAAGCAGTGGCACAGCCAACTACAGACAGACAGGTTCAATGGGTCCTAGTGTCTGTCATTCTCTCTTCCTCTCTCTCTAGTGATAGAATGCACAATATATTTTTAAGAATGCATACTCCCAACAGTATAAGAGCGCAATTAAAATGATACAGGAGAAAGTAACCAGTAATAATACTTACTTTTATAACAGTAATAATAATAATCATCTCTCTATTCCTCTCTCTCCACCCCTCCACTGTCCGCCACCTCTCCGCTCCGCCCAGTGCTGTACTTCTGCAGGGTGTGTTTTCTGCATCTCTCCACCTCTCCACCTCTCCACCTCTCCGCTCCCCTCCGCCCAGTGCTCTACCTCTGCAGGGTGTGTTTTCTGCATCTCTCCACCTCTCCACGTCTCCACCTCTCCGCTCCCCTCCGCCCAGTGCTCTACCTCTGCAGGGTGTGTTTTCTGCACCTCTCCACCTCTCCACCTCTCCGCTCCCCTCCGCCCAGTGCTCTACCTCTGCAGGGTGTGTTTTCTGCATCTCTCCACCTCTCCACCTCTCCACCTCTCCACCTCTCCACCTCTCCACCTCTCCGCTCCCCTCCACCCAGTGCTCTACCTCTGCAGGGTGTGTTTTCTGCATCTCTCCACCTCTCCACCTCTCCGCTCCGCCCAGTGCTCTACCTCTGCAGGGTGTGTTTTCTGCATCTCTCCACCTCTCTGACCGGCTGCGATCCCCCGCCCCGCCCGATATCCTAGCAGCGTTCTCTTTTGCTCTCGCATAAACACGCCTGAACTTTATTAGACAGTGTGTGGGCCTGTTTCACACTGTTTCGCTCCTTAAACCAACATTCTGTTAACCTCGAAGCATCCAATGCAAAGCTGCTTACATTATAATTTCATAACTTCACACACACGCACACATTCCTGTCCAAAATAGTCTGACTCCTGTCAGCTTTAGTGTGTGTGTGTGTGTGTGTGTGTGTGTGTGTGTGTGTGTGCAGACGAAGTGGATGAACCTCCTCCCCCAGCCTGCACCTGGGCGCCACCGCTGTCCACCTGCACAGTGTTCGGGACAGGCTGGGTGGGGGGGGGGGGGGGTATTTGGGACAGGCTGCTATTAATAAAACTCACAACTTTCCCCAGTTACAGAGCTTTCTGCTGCAACCAAAACAAGGACATGAACCCTTTCCCTGCCTCAATCTATCCCTCCCTCCCTCCCTCCATCCATCCATCCCTCCCTCTCTCGCCTTCCCTTGCTCTCTCTCTCTCTCCGTCCCTCCCGTTTCTCTCCCCTCAGACGCGCCGAACTCAAATTCCAAACACTCCCCCCCTCCTCCCCTCTAATTGGCTGGCTAGTGGCAGGGACGGGTCTGGTTGATTCGCTGTTGCTAAGCAGTAGGCAAGCAGGAGCCAGACGGCTGACAGGTCCCTGTGCCAGACGGCCGTGCGCCGCGTTGCCGTGGGACACGGGGTAGAGATGGAGTCGGTGTGAGCCCACGCGTCTCCCGCTCCCCCTACCCCTTCCTCCGTGCCCCCCCAATTCCCTCGAGGTCCCGTATTACAGCCGTACAAGTGGGGCAATTCTGTACCGCGACATCGCAGCAGGTTTGTAAACATACGCTAGAAGGAAACAGGGAAAAAAAATAAAAAGAAGAAAGTAACCGTCTTTCCAGCCGCTACAAAGGGACTTTAGTTTACGGGAAGTTGGAGGTTTTGGCGGTAAGAGATGGGTTCACGCGGACGGTGTGTATGTATAGACCCTCATGACAAGCCGACCTGAAACACAGCCGCCATCGCCGCTGCCGACAGGCAGGCAGACAGACAGCGCACGCGAGTCTTCAGCTCGAGTCCAGCCCCACGTTCCCGTCCATCCGCGTGCGCTCTCCGGGTCGAAGCCCAACCCCGCATTCCCACCCAACCACGTGTGCGTCAGCTCTTCGGTTTGAGCCGAGCATTCACTCAGCGCATTAAAATAATATACAAACATCCTCGCTCACTCTCCTTTTAACACGCAGCTAAAATGTTTTAATCTCTCTGCTCAAGAAGCTGTTAAAATGAGCTGAATCACGCATTTTCCTTTTAACCAGCCATCTTTTATTTTATTAAGCAGCTGACTATGGCCGGGGGGAGGACACTTCCCCTCCTCACACCAACATGTGCAATCTGTGCAAGTTACTCTGGATAAGAGCACCTGCTAAAGACCTAAATGTAGTACCGTGTGGCCTGTAGGGTGTAAAATAGTCACTGTGTAGTACTGTGTGCGGCCTGTAGGGTGTAAAATAGTCACTGACTCTCCTGCAGTACTGTGTGTGGCCTGTAGGGTGTAAAATAGTCACTGTGTAGTACTGTGTGCAGCCTGTAGGGTGTAAAATAGTCACTGTGCAGTACTGTGTGTGGCCTGTAGGGTGTAAAATAGTCACTGTGCAGTACTGTGTGTGGCCTGTAGGGTGTAAAATAGTCACTGGCTCTCCTGTAGTACTGTGTGTGGCCTGTAGGGGGTAAAAGTCACTCCTTGAGGGTGTCTCCTGTACGGCTTCTCCAGCTTGCAACAGGTTCTGATTGCTGCTACTCCTGTACGGTGTCTCCTGTACGGTGTCTCCTGTACGGTGTCTCCTCCACGTGCTCTCTCTCTGTGCGGTCTCTCATTGATGAGGCTTCTCTGCATATTAACCTGTATCCCGGGGAGAACTTCCAGCTGATCATGGCCTCTTCTGCTAGGGAGCGTCGTCACGGGAACCCGTTTTCCCCCGCAAACCCTCCCCCAGGTAGGGCTCACCTGTTCACCTGGGCCCCCAGGTAGGGCTCACCTGTTCACCTGGGCCCTCAGGTGGCCATTTCCTCCAGCTGCCTGGCTGAATAACGGGGTTACATTTCAGCTCCGGCCGGGGAGCCCCAATAAAGGTGGCACTTGGCTGCTTGCTGGATTATCTTTTCTAACAGGAAGTCTTTTTGGTAGTCGGACGCATTACTTCCTTTAAAAAGAGCCTGGTGTCCATTTGCTGCATCAGGCATGCAAGTAGCTTGTGGGACTGTGTGTGTGTGTGTGTCTTTCAACCCCGGGTGATTGGACAGCTGCTGTTCTCACAACTGCTGTGACACCGAGCTGCTGCACAGTGGTATCACACACATACACACACACACACACACACACACACACACACACACACACACACACACACACACACACACACACACACACACATGTCTCTGCTTCAAGGGGGCAGCTGGATCAAGTCCACATGTCCAGCTTAAAGTGCTACAGCAGCCTTTCATAGATTTCCTTGTTGGAAATTGTGTGTCTGTATTTCATTTCAATTTTATGAATCCTTTACTTAACTGGGAAGTTCCACCAAGATTAAACTATAAAAACAAGTCACACCACAATAAATCATTTAGGGAAAACAAAAAAAAAAAAGATCGCCAATCAACATTACAAAGTGCTCCCTGGAAACCGTGGCAACAGGGGATAAACAGGTTACATGTGGTGGAATCGTACTCCTGTTCCCGTCTTCCCATTGGCTGGAAGAGTCCCTCACTCAAATGTCTCCAGATAAACGCTCACGGATATAACAAATGAGCGCTATTAGCAGAGACGCTAATCAGACTTGATGAAGCGATCTGTGGAGCAGAGCGTTATTTAGAGTGGAGAGATGGATGGACTGAGAAATGTGCTGGGGGGGGGGGGGGGCGGTGCTGTGGTGTGAGAAAAAAAGAATGTGAAAATTAATAAAAAATTATTTCATACAACCAGGGCATGAAATTTACTTTCTCCACCCACGGACCAGATTGGATTGCAGATTCTAAAAATCAGCCATCTTCAACATTTTACCAGCCACATAATAATTTACAACATAACACAACCTGGTTGGTTACCAGCCACAATCAAACTTTTACCAGCATTGGGCATTGTTAATTTAACACCCTGCATACAACTCTTAAGAAGAAAGTGTTGGACGACAACAAATCAAACGCCAGGCCAGTCAACCAATCGGCTGCCAGGTCAAAAAACAAACGAACAAAAAAATAAATCACCAGTCAAACCAACTAATTTTCAAGTCACGTAAAACATTACCCAACAACGTGAAGGAACAGTCAGCTGGGTCAAACTAACGGCAGTTATTCAATACTGAGATCAAAATTATTCATTGGTTTTTGGAACACAATACTTTTATTGCACTTTAACATTTTGAACAAACAGAATAATGCTTATATTTTAACATTTTTTAACTCTAATCCTCTACTGTGAGGGAGGTCAAATAGGAGCTTTATTTGATATAGAACTCCAGAGAAAGTCCAGTAAAGTGAGTTTATTTGTAAGCGGACTGTGCCGTCAATTTTCTCTCAATTATTCTTGTTTAATAATGGTGGAAAGCCAAAATTGTAATCACAATTAAAATTTGATTAACTGTGCAGCCCTAATTCACGGGTAATCCGGTTGGGTGACAGCCGCCGAGAACCTGTATAAAAACACTACACTTCTGTAAAACCACACTGACATTACAAAACTGATAAAATAAAACAGAATATTGACGTCTGCTGGGCAAAACTAGGGGAGTAACAGGTTCTTATTAGAAGATCAGCCGAGAAACTCGCGTTTCTAAAAGTGAAACGCTAACGCAGAAAATGATGAGTAAAAGATTAGGCGTGGTGCTCAGTACTGCGTACGACACCAAACATGATTCCAGTACACCTGAGGAGCGTTCCCACCGCTCGGTCATTTGAAACAGGCAGTAGGTGAGACTACTCAAACAGGGGTCCTGATGGGCTGCAATTCTAAAGTCAACAGCTTTAACAGAATGGTGGTGGCGAGCTGCATCACACACACACACACACACACACACACACACACACACAGATAAGGCACTGAGACCGTGAGCATTGTGTAAACACTGCGTTTGTGTCACGAGGGCGGCGTCCGGAGGAAGAGAGGGTACAGCAGAGCCCAGCCCAAACCAGGTAGGGGTCACCTTACACAACAAACACAGGCAGAGGGGCTGTCGTCAGGATATCTACAAGCAGGATGCACACGCACCAACATCACACACACACACCGCATGCGTGACGGACCAACACGTTCAACGTAACACACTCACTAAGAAATTTATATTAATGAATGAATCAACATTTAAAAAATTAAACCTCCCCCAGTGTCCAACACTGACAGTTTAAGGGACATGAGTAATTCCTTAAAATGTAAGAGAGGAGCAGAGCAGAGCCCCTTTCCCCCCTGAGGGGGACCACGCTGTCCCACAGAACACCCGGCAATCCTCCTGAGCCTCCTCCGTACCCCTTTAGATTCATAATCAAAATTTAAATCATATAGAGTGGCTGAAAGCAGTCAGCAGCTACAGCCAGTAAAGATAAGTCAGCAAGAGGAGCCTTTTAAATACAGGCTTATGCGCTAATCAGTCAGAGATAAAGGATGCTGGAAAAGTGGCCATATTCTGTATGGTGACTACAGTGGAGAGGGAGCTCTTTCAACAAAGGAAAGCAAGCGCTGACAGATCAACTGCAAGCCATCAGTTCCACAGCAGCACAAACATTATTTCCAGGACAAACGCTAACGTCCTTATAAGGACGGATTAGTACGTTGGCGCGGCTACTCCGCGGAGACGAGCAAGTCAGACCGCCGCCACGCCACATATCGTCTACTTGTCCATGCAGATAAATTCATCCGCAACCACCAGGTGGCGATACACAGCTTGACAGCGAACGAACTGAAAGATTTCCGTTGGTAGAAGAATATTTCTCATTTCATGCCACCGCATAGCCAACACGAGGACTGCATGCTGTGACGAGGACAGGAAGGCAATGCCGATGGTTGTTCAGCAATTATTTCAAGCTTGGCCATCATGTTCTAGCTGGCTGCTTCTCTGAATAAAACTGATGTTTTAAATTAGCGCCATCTAGTGGCTCATAGAAATCTGCATGCTGCAGGAGCTTTGCCTTGGAGTCTTATGCACTTTGATCAATGCGTAGAGTCGGGTGCCCAGTAAGGCCGGGAACAGGGACACAGGGACACAGGGACACAGGGACACAGGGACACAGGGACACAGGGACACAGGGACACAGGGACACAGGGACACAGGGACACAGGGACACAGGGACACAGG
This sequence comes from Ilyophis sp. 1 JC-2022, assembly GCA_022702515.1. NCBI lineage: Eukaryota > Metazoa > Chordata > Actinopteri > Anguilliformes > Synaphobranchidae > Ilyophis > Ilyophis sp. 1 JC-2022. The sequence goes on along the minus strand of CM040400.1, from coordinate 4,501,999 downwards.
GACACCCCAACCAGTGTGCAATCAAACTGTTTTTAAATGACTTTTCTTTAATGTGTCCTCCTCGATGTGCCATTTCAGGGACACCTTTAACCGTCACTTTCAACTTACGGTTTAAAAATAGATTTACAAAATATCATGTTTGATTTCCCAACACTAAACTGCACCATCAAAACCCGCTTCTGAAATTCCGCCTCCAGATTCATAAAAATGTTGGGGGGAATTATGCACTTTGTGCTCCCTGTTCAAAATGGTACAATTTCCCCAAAAATACTAAACCCTGCTAATGAAGTTTGATGCGTCACATGACTCATATGCAGCCTTTTGCTGCAATCAACAGAGCCAAGATGGCTCCATCTTCCACATGCAGCCGGTCCCTGCATTTATCAAAGCAGACCTGAAATAATACCTGAAATGGACTTTTGCAATCCATGACCACAACTAGGACTCTTTCAGAGACCAACTCTCCCACAGCTTTAAAGGTTAAAGGTGGCCCCTGGCTGTTCAGTAATGCTGAATGATTCTTAGTGTTCAGTAAAGGTTAAAGGTGGCCCCTGGCTGTTCAGTAATGCTGAATGATTCTTAGTGTTCAGTAAAGGTTAAAGGTGGCCCCTGGCTGTTCAGTAATGCTGAATGATTCTTAGTGTTCAGTAAAGGTTAAAGGTGGCCCCTGGCTGTTCAGTAATGCTGAATGATTCTTAGTGTTCAGTAAAGGTTAAAGGTGGCCCCTGGCTGTTCAGTAAAGATGAAGGATTCTCGGTGTTCAGTAAAGATGAAGGGTTCTCTGTGTTCAGTAAAGATGAAGGGTTCTCGGTGTTCAGTAAAGATGAAGGGTTCTCTGTGTTCAGTAAAGATGAAGGGTTCTCTGTGTTCAGTAAAGATGAAGGGTTATCTGTGTTCAGTAAAGATGAAGGGTTCTCGGTGTTCAGTAAAGATGAAGGGTTCTCGGTGTTCAGTAAATATGAAGGATTCTCTGTGTTCAGTAAAGATGAAGGATTCTCTGTGTTCAGTAAAGATGAAGGATTCTCTGTGTTCAGTAAAGATGAAGGATTCTCTGTGTTCAGTAAAGATGAAGGATTATCTGTGTTCAGTAAAGATGAAGGATTCTCTGTGTTCAGTAAAGATGAAGGATTCTCGGTGTTCAGTAAAGATGAAGGATTCTCTGTGTTCAGTAAAGATGAAGGATTCTCGGTGTTCAGTAAAGATGAAGGATTCTCGGTGTTCAGTGAATCATTATCTCTCCTGTATGAACCGTGCGCCGGCTTTGCCCCACGTTTGGTAGAGCAGCACTGAGCTCTGAGTTTTACTCCTAATTCCTGGCACGACCGAGGGGGTTTTAAGAGGGTATCAATCCATCTGGAGCCGCAGGGAGAGGATGATGTTCATTTAACCAGGGAATACTTTTAACTTCCTAACGAGAACCCAGAGAGCCTGAGAAATCTTTAACACAAAGAAGCATTCACAGACCCAAAGCTGCCCAACCGCATTCACAGACCCACACCGCCCAGCAACATTCACAGACCCACACCGCCCAGCAACATTCACAGACCCACACCGCCCAACCGCATTCACAGACCCACACCGCCCAGCAACATTCACAGACCCACACCGCCCAGCAACATTCACAGACCCACACCGCCCAACCGCATTCACAGACCCACACCGCCCAACAACATTCACAGACCCACACCGCCCAGCAACATTCACAGACCCACACCGCCCAGCAACATTCACAGACACACACCGCCCAGCAACATTCACAGACTCACACCGCCCAGCAACATTCACAGACCCACACCGCCCAACCGCATTCACAGACCCACACCGCCCAGCAACATTCACAGACCCACACCGCCCAACCGCATTCACAGACCCACACCGCCCAACAACATTCACAGACCCACACCGCCCAACAACATTCACAGACCCACACCGCATTCACAGACCCACACCGCCCAACAACATTCACAGACCCACACCGCCCAACAACATTCACAGACCCACACCGCCCAACCGCATTCACAGACCCACACCGCCCAGCAACATTCACAGACCCAAACCGCCCAACGGCAGTCACAGACTCACACCGCCCAGCAACATTCACAGACCCAAACCGCCCAACGGCAGTCACAGACCCACACCACCCAGCAACATTCACAGACACACACCGCCCAACCGCATTCACAGACCCACACCGCCCAGCAACATTCACAGACACACACCGCCCAACAACATTCACAGACCCAAACCGCCCAACCGCATTCACACACACACCGCCCAACAACATTCACAGACCCAAACCGCCCAACCGCATTCACAGACCCACACCGCCCAACAACATTCACAGACCCAAACCGCCCAACCGCATTCACAGACCCACACCGCTCAGCAACATTCACAGACACTCAGAAAGTAAAAATAAAGTGTGCTGGTAAATTGGGCTGAGAGCAGAGCAAGCCGGATGGCCCTGAGGAGACGGGCAGGAGAAACGGCCTTTCACTGGACGCTCGGACCACAGGATGTTGTTTTCTTGCCAGATGGGATTAGCCTCTCTCTATCCAGGGTAGAACCACAGGTCAGACATCAGGTGAGAGGCAGTGGCCACGCTGCAACGCCGCAGAGCACCACGTCTCCCCTCCTGCCCCGCCCTCCTCCGCTCATCGGCCCCGCCCTCCTCCGCTCATCAGCCTCGCACTCAAACGCAGTGAGCAGGCTCACCTACACACGAGCTCACGCAGAAACCTGCGTGCCACCACACACTCATACTGAACACACTCTCAAGACCTTCACAACACACACCTACTCCATACACAATCAGGACCCAGTAACACACACATACACACAGCAACATTGTAAGAATATATTATAGTATAGCAGGTCAGGACCGCAGCTGGAAAACGTAAGAATTTCAGTCCCAGGAACGGTGATGCCGCTTCGCCTAGATGCCAAGCTGAAGAAAATATTGCCTTTTTAAATAAGCCCTGGATAAAATATGGGCCTTGTGTAAAAAGGTACTATAACTCTACCCCTGTGCTACATCGGTATGGGGCATGCCCCACCAACCTGCTACATGACGGACGGCATGTCTCATTCCTGCCGTACCAACCGACGACTGAATGTCAGATATTGCTTTTTTTATTTTATTTTTTTATGGTCACACATATAAGCTCTAACACTGCATGGAAAAGGCACAGGCGGTCACCCACTGAAAGTTTCAAAGGAGAATGGTGATATTACGGTTGTAGTAGCTGCAATACCCTTGGAAAACATTCCCCCCCCCCCAAATTAACCACACCCATCTACCCCAGAGAACACCTTACGAGATACCATCAGTCTAAAATACATCTTAGCCCATGGAGTCATAAAAGTACAATGTCACTTCATAAAGAGAACAAAAACAATTAAAATATAATCACCAAATTATGTGTCATGCTATGACAAAATAAAATATCAGTCCATTTTAAATAAGTTTGACTGAACCGTAACATGGTGCTTCCATGTTGTGTAAATGCCCACTCATGCAAGCATTTAAAAAATAATTATTGTCCCTATATAAAGAGTGCATAAAGTGCTCAAGTTAAATTTTCATTATTTGATTTTTGACCATTTCAGGTGCTACATTATCCCAGCGTTATGTTATTTAAGCGTGACATAAATTTGAAGAAATATTCAATAATTGAGTCTAACAGTGTGTGGTTCCTTGTCGTCAAGAATGCATAAGAATGTGGGGTTTACACTACTTCAGAAAAAGGTGGCTTATGGCGCGATCTCAACACAACAAACGCTGACACGCGGCGTGCCAGCATAGCAACACCAGGTTAGAGAAGTTGTCCACTCCTGCGCGACTCCAGACTCAAATTCTGCAGCAAGCTCGCCAGGCAGACTACACTTATCACCGCAATAACAACAAAACAGCAAGTACTTTGTCTGACTTTGTCGCAACTCAATAAAAAAATAACGCCAGAGTGCGCGTATCTGGCACGCTCCACTGCGCGCCGCAGCTCCGTCTCGCGGCTCAACCCAGACTCGCCCCGTGCGGCCGTTGACCAGCTCAGCTGACAGGTTTATCTTCGGCACACTAGACGTCCTTGCCTTGACATGACCACGGGGACTGCATTAGCAAACCATCTACAACTTCTACACAAATAACACAGGGCGCCACGTTACAAGATAACCAGATGAACTTACCATATGATAATGTTGTTCTTAATATGACTATGTGCATACAACTAAGCCGGTTTTGTTCATGTTCAGGTCATCCGTAAGTACCGTAACCATGAAAACAAACGCATGGTTCCAACTTGTCAGAACCACGTGTTTTTTTTGTTTGTTTTTTGGAAAACATGCCCCTACATCCATGTCCCGTGTTAAAAACATGTCGAGCGCAACTCACTTCCTCGGAAGAGACCTCGTGCTAAGTGAGTTCACACCCTGTACTGCAAAACAATGAGCAATATGAGGGAACGCACGTATCCAGCTTCCTACCAAACTCGGGGTCGTTATGAACGCAACTAACTCGGCAATATGCTCATGCGTAAAGCGCTCCATTTGACGTTAAATAAATTGCTCACAAACTGTCGAATGCAACAAACTCTCGTGTACAAAAATAGTTGGCGATCAGCAAAGTTGTTTTAAAAGAACGGCTAGCTATTTATTCAACGTTGGCAAGCTATTCGTCGATGTTTGGTAGATTAAGATGCTGCATTCAGTCTGCTTTTGCCAATGTATACGTTACAAACAACATTAGCTTGCAAGCAAATAGCGAGCGCATTAGCCAGCTAGCCGCGGTGTTTGTCACAACTTCCAACAAGTGTAGGAGGAGCTCGCCAACATCCGTTCTGCAAAGGAAGACATTTGAGACCCAAGATAACGCACATAAAGTAACGCTGACATTTGACAACGGTCAAACTTTGTCTTACAAGCTATCCAAATTACCCGCCTGGTTGCAAAACACAACTGCCTCGCTAGCTAACTAGCTAACGTTAGCTAACTTGCCTTTTCAAGCTCCCATCGCAGTCACTTTGTCCGGATGACTCGTCGCCGTCTGCGGCCGCCCCGTTCTCGTCGTCTTCAACAGTTACATCTCCGGGAACGGGAGCGCCGACGCTTTCCAAACCCCGCTCCATAACACCGGGACCATCCTCGGCCGTGTGTGACCCCAGGGCGGTGGCGGTGGCCGGCTCTCTCCCGGTAGAGCCCCGAGTTTGAGAAGTCCCGGTTAGCGCTTTCAGCAACAACAGGAGCACAAGAGAAATGCTCACGTTTCCAAACTGAAACCCCTTTTCCATTTGTGAGAATGGCACATTAGTGAAAGAAAACTGATGTAGCTACCGAGGTGTGAAAATCGTTTTTATATAAAAGTAGAAAAAAGGGGCAATGTTATGTCGTTAAACGGAATTGTTCTTGTTTCCTCCTCCCCACGTCTATGCTAAGCGTAAACATAAACAGCCGCTAGGGCACCATAATATTCCCTTTATACTTGACTGTAAGACTGCCTTAGCAACGGTCTGCCCACCCTGTTTCCATACACGCATTGGCCAGAGATTTTTGCACATTTCGGGAAAATTTCATGAATCGCACTCCAATTGCACGCCAGTTTTGTCACTCTCAAATGGTCGCTTACTAATCAGCACCTGGTTGCACAAGCCGATTGTCACTCATAGAAGAATCCGGTTATATGGTCAGCCCATCAAACATTGAAGGTAATTGGCTGACAGTCCTGTCATTTAGGCGCACATTGGTCGCAGACATTGAGAGCTCAGCCAATAAGAGAGAAACCAATGGGAGGAGTGTTCAACACGTATTGGCTTGTAATCGGACGATTGTGACCAGTGAAGGCGGCAGTTCAGGCCCGAAGAAGACGATTGGCGTTTTTACGCGGACCGCGAAAGAATATTGAATCTTCATTGGACATAAGTGCCCGTCGATCAAAGTCGTTGCTACGGGAGAATTTGTGACTGAGGGTATTTTGTTGCCGTGCCTTCGAGGTTCTGCCTTCTGATTGGATAACAGGGTAAATCGATGGAAACATCTACGTGGCTGCTACGGAGGGAGCAATGCTGTTGCTCCGGGAGCCATTGCGGATACCGTAACCCAAGGGGGACATTCTGAATTTATTTTCGCCACTTTAACCTATTCATTGCCGGTTCAAATCCTGATTGATATCGATAGATAATCCTGACTAAAATATACATCGCTGACATCTGTTTACTGATTGAAAATAATAACTTAATCATCCAATCTATTGCTAATCCTCGTCACTTTTTAAATACATGTCTTAGGATGACTTTGTACATCTGTTGCCTTCTTTCATTTTGCTGATAAGTGCGGTGTGGATAATGATTAGCCAAGGTCAGCTCGATAAATCAATTCAAGACAGCCAAGTAATTTGCTCAGCAAATTCCGACATGTTATCCTGTTGCAAATGTGTTTAAATAACTAGGTAATATTGTGATTTTAAACCTAAGTGAATTAGAAGTGTTTTCTGTTTATTTCCAAACGTTGCCTAAGGCAAAACTCAGTGATCCAGAAAAATTAAACAAATGCTGAAATCATGCAAGCTACTTATAGAAAAAAAACTTTTTGCAGCTTGTACAAATGCTCAAATCATGCAGGCTATATATATTTTTTTTTTTTTTAAATACAAAAAAAAATACTTTGGGGGTGTAAATATTTTCTACATGCAATTAACTGTTGAAAGTCACAGCCCATGTAGTAAATAAATACAAGACACTCAACTTGATAAAAATCCATTGCTTGAAGCAGGTGACTAGCCCACTTCCATTCACTTATTTCAAGAATTAAATTAAAAAAACAACATTATGAAATGCCACCGTTCATTTTTCACACTTGATTTTCAAAATGAATGCAAGGTGTTTATTCAGTTTCTTATTATTTTGGTAATGTACCCGAGCAAAAGCATTAATGTACAGATTGTGCTGTACATAATACCACCCCCCACTCCCCACCACCACCACCATCCAACCACCCCACAGCTCTTGCCCAATTGCACTTTGTCACTAAAAATAGAAAGTACTGAATGCATAACTGAATGCACTCAACATGACTGCCCAATGCATTATTCTCCATCTACCTGCTTTAAATGCTGCAAGGCGCAGTGTGGCACCTCATCACCTCTGTGCTCGCTATACGACCCCCTACCTAGGTTTTGTCACGTGCTACCCCCCCCCCCCCCAAGAGCGTTCAGTTATTTCCAGTGAAAACACAATCGCTTGTTGAATGTGACATTGCCCAGACCGCCCCCTTCAGATCATAAACGAGGCTAGGCTAGCATCGCATCACCCCCTGGGCTTACGCTGTAAACCCTGCACTCAGGAAGTCGCAAAGACTGCTGGGATACGGGCACAGGGGAGCAGTCTGCATTGTAGCCGTGGCGCGTCCCCGTGGACCTACCCTGCTGACGAGCAGAGGAAGAGAGAGATGGAGGGAAAGAGAAAAAGGAGAGCGAATTGGAAGAGGGCTGTCACAACCTTAGATGTTCCTCAGTTTTGACGCTGACACTGCACTGCACTAGGAGTGATGACATCTTTCCACTTGGATAAATTCCCATGCGTACCTAGAATGAATGGAGCTCCAGTCTCACAGAAAAAAACCTTGGAAATTCCCAGGGGAGCCTTCCAAATTTGCAGGAGCCAGGAGAAGGGTGTAAATTAAAGGGGCAGCACCACAACCTGGAATAATGAGTGCATGGGTCATGATGGGATTAGGGCCAGAATTTAAAACATTGCCACGGACACTGAAATTTAAAAAAAATGTTCAGGTGAACTTTAAAAGCGGCATATTTTAGAATATTGTTCATTTTCAACGTGTGCGTTACAGATAAGGGCAGCACACATAAGCATATTGTAAAGTTCAGCTATCTTGCCTATAAAACAACACCACTCTCAGACATCAGAAGGGCTTTTAAATGACACTATTTATATATAAAAAAACACTGAATAATACGCAGGTTTGCATCTTTTTTTTTATTTTTATTTTTTTTATTATTTATTTATTTATTTTAAAAATTTGTTTCTGATTTTTCCCTTTTTCTCCCAATTTAGTAGCCAATTGAACCCCTATTCTAATTCAATTCCCCCCCGTGTAGCAACCGCTAGAGAACCACCACTGCACAACCCCGTCAATCGGTATATTTAGGGAGGGCGCTACGTCCTCTACAGGGCGCAGCTCCTGACCGTGACACGCCCTGGGTTCTTCTGTGCGCAGCGGTTCTCTCCGAGCCCCTCCCCCCACCCGGAAGCGACCGCCAATTGTCGCTTCCACAGGGCACCGGCCACGCTCGGCTATGGCAGGACCGGGGCGCGAACCCCGATCCTCGGAGTACAACTGCGCTGACTGAAAGTCAGCGCTCTTTACCGCTGTACCACCGCGGCGGCTGGTTTGCATCTTTAAGCATCTCCTCGATCTGAGTCTGAACAAGAACAGCCAGTCCCCCCTTAACACCAGCTTCAACAAGAACAGCCAGTCGCCCTTAACACCAGCTTCAACAAGAACAGCCAGTCGCCCTTAACTCCAGCTTCAACAAGAACAACCAGTCGCCCTTAACACCAGCTTCAACAAGAACAACCAGTCGCCCTTAACTCCAGCTTCAACAAGAACAGCCAGTCCCCCCTTAACACCAGCTTCAACAAGAAAAGCCAGCCCCCCTTAACACCAGCTTCAACAAGAACAGCCAGTCGCCCTTAACTCCAGCTTCAACAAGAACAGCCAGTCGCCCTTAACTCCAGCTTCAACAAGAACAACCAGTCGCCCTTAACACCAGCTTCAACAAGAACAACCAGTCGCCCTTAACACCAGCTTCAACAAGAACAACCAGTCGCCCTTAACTCCAGCTTCAACAAGAACAGCCAGTCGCCCTTAACTCCAGCTTCAACAAGAACAGCCAGCCCCCCTTAACACCAGCTTCAACAAGAAAAGCCAGCCCCCCTTAACACCAGCTTCAACAAGAACAACCAGTCACCCTTAACTCCAGCTTCAACAAGAACAGCCAGTCGCCCTTAACACCAGCTTCAACAAGAACAGCCAGTCCCCCCTTAACACCAGCTTCAACAAGAAAAGCCAGCCCCCCTTAACACCAGCTTCAACAAGAACAGCCAGTCGCCCTTAACTCCAGCTTCAACAAGAACAGCCAGTCGCCCTTAACTCCAGCTTCAACAAGAACAACCAGTCGCCCTTAACACCAGCTTCAACAAGAACAACCAGTCGCCCTTAACACCAGCTTCAACAAGAACAACCAGTCGCCCTTAACTCCAGCTTCAACAAGAACAGCCAGTCGCCCTTAACTCCAGCTTCAACAAGAACAGCCAGTCGCCCTTAACACCAGCTTCAACAAGAACAGCCAGTCGCCCTTAACACCAGCTTCAACAAGAACAACCAGTCGCCCTTAACACCAGCTTCAACAAGAACAACCAGTCGCCCTTAACTCCAGCTTCAACAAGAACAGCCAGTCGCCCTTAACTCCAGCTTCAACAAGAACAGCCAGTCGCCCTTAACACCAGCTTCAACAAGAACAGCCAGTCGCCCTTAACACCAGCTTCAACAAGAACAGCCAGTCCCCCTTAACACCAGCTTCAACAAGAACAGCCCCATTTTAAGCCAAATTGCCAAAATAAAGGTCAGCACAAAGCAGCAGACCCACAGTTCTCCAGAACCAGAGTTGGGGATCCCCAGAACTAGTGGCTACTCTTACCAGTTAATATATTGAGTCAGTCAGGTGGTGCTGCCCCTGCAGCTCACCTGTAGGCAGTGTGAGGTGATGTTGGCTCCACCCTCTACACCAGGGATAACCACAGGATGTTAGCGCAAGGATATCTAGCGTAATGCAAACTATGTGGACACACACACTTGTAACCATGTAACACAGTTGGATACATAGCAGGTCGCATGACTGTTGCAGTTACAGAAAGCTGGAAGCAAAGAAAAGACACACGCTTGTTCCGTGTCCACTGTGACACCTTTACCTGAAACATAGCACATAATGCTAATTAACCAGAATAGATGTGGTCTTTCAAGTTTTTTTTATTTTTTATTTATTTATAAATAATCGAGTCACTTCAAAGAAACAAGAGTACCCCTTTGCTAAATGAGTTTAGGCAAATATACAAATACTGATGCATTAACAGTGTACACTAACCACAACACTTCGTAAACAGTCCCATTTCCGAAAACTGCGAGATTTGAACTGATTTGGCGCCCTCTGGTGGCATTGTAGGACCATTTAAAAAAATGTAATTCATTCATTGTGTAACCATCAAGAACTTACTGTAATAAAATCCAAATAAGAAAAAAAAAACTGATTTCTTGATCAGTACCAAGCAACAGTAATACCATTCATATATTAAGGTATTAATATATTAAAAAGAGCAGGTCCTTTAAGAATACACAGCAAACAAACAAAAGATAAATAAATGACGAGACAATAAGTGGTTCAAGGTCTTGTATTAGATGTGGTCGTAAAACAGATTGTTGTCATTTCCCTCATTCGTTCTTGTGCATAAAACAGGAAATAGAGCAGCACTAACGTTACACACAATAGTGCCAAAATAATTACTAAAGTTCTACTCAGAAAAAACAAGAATGAAAATTAACAAGTGGCTACAAAGAAGGTCAAAGAGCCACCTGATCCCACATTGATGGTCAGGTGATCTCAGAGCAGCAGATTACAGGCACAAAGGTACAGAGAGAAATTAATGCCAAAAATAGTTGAACATGAATTTAAAATTTCATTTAAAAAATTTTAATTCCTAAAAATAATGTGTTACGAATTTTGAAAACTTGGGATAAATTCAAGATATTAAATTACAAGCCCCAAGTTGCAAAATATGAATTCAAATGGTAAAACACACTCAAATTGTGCATCCCAGACTAATACAAATCCCAAAAGTTAAATTCATATTCATAATGAAAAAATCATTGAGCCATTTCTGGCACTGCTTACACTCTGCATATAACTGTAAAACACTAAGAGAAATACGAGGTTAAAGAAGAATGAGAGTCTTCCACAGTCAAGAGTCAATCTGTAGATTCAGGCACACTGAGTATGGACACACTGTGGAGAGAGGCCCCTGCTTGTAGTAAAAATGATTAAAAAAACAAGCAACAAAGGTCTGGATTCAATAAGCATTTTTGTTGCAAACATTGACTTGCAATTCAGTGTTTTTTCCCCCCTTCATAAACTTTGCGGGAGGAAATTCTGCTGGTCATTGAACTAACTAAAGAATGCTTGTGAAGAGGGGAAAATAAATATTGCATTTAATCACAACTCAGAATTAAAGTGAAATGTTTATTGAATGCAGGCCAAGGTCTAGCTGTTGAATAATTATGAAAAAAATAAATTAAATTCAGTGATGTGACGGATTAATTTAGTCTCACTGAGGAGAAAACCATCTTCCACACAAACAGTGTTTCTTTGGTCCTTGGTGGAGACATCAGACTGCATATCACAGTAAGCCAAACTGCACATCCAAAGCACTACAGCAGGGGTGGCCAACCCTGGTCCTGGAGAGCCGCAGGGTCTGCTGGTTTTTGTTGTTACTCGCCACTTAATTGATCAATTAAAGCAGTCAATTACACAGTTAACTCACCTCACCTGGTTTCTTTGGCCTAAGTAGTTGTCGTATTTAAGGTGAAACCAAAAACCAGCAGACCCTGCGGCTCTCCAGGACCAGGGTTGGCCACCCCTGCACTACAGTGACGAGAAACACTAGACATCACAGCCCTGATAGGCCAGTAGCACCCAGCTATCAGCCAATAGGAAGCAGAGTAACACCCAATCTGTTCAACTGCAATCTGCCAAAGAGAAGGCACCCATAAATGTAATTACAATGCCCAACAATCATTTTTCACGAAAACCACAAGCACAGTAGTTAAGGTATACACTCAGAACAATCACTTTGATACATTTACACAACTTTGTCTAAATACTTCAGAAAAATGTTTGTTGCCCAAATCTTATATATTTTTCTCTGTGGTATTCTCCAAACTCATTTCAGACAGTGCCAATCAAACGCAGATGGCACAGGAAGCCTTGATCCAGTATGTGGGCATCACATGTTCTGGAGAAACAATCTCGTTACATAAGACGACCACTAATCATTAACTCCGTATTCTTTTCCCCAACAGGAGAATCAAAGCAGTAACCACTACCTCAATCCCACAAACAAACGGGAGGGGCACTTGACCACGTGCCCCTCCCGTGACCAATGTGAGCACCTCCGCTCGTGTGCTGACTGAATGGGGCATCTTAAAGAGAGTACCAAAAAGAACATTTACACTGGAGAAAAACCTTCCACTACAGTACCCTATTAAGGAGAATATGGTACCTAAATCACCTTGAGACACTTTAAGCACACGTTAGTAACAGCAGTAACGTACACGGAAAGAAACGCTTCTTTACAACGTAAACAATTACTGAGATATTCATAAGGTCCCTGAAAGGCACAGTAGAAGGGTCTCTGTATTTTATCAGTCCGTAATAATGGTGCTGGGGTCCAGCAGCAGGCGTGAGGAGTTCATATAGGGATGCATTTCTCACAAGAGGCACAGAGCACTGCCAATCATCTACAGCGCCTGAAGACAAACAGAAGCGATCAGAACGGACAGCCTGCTCACGGTAAACCCGGGATAACAAGGCCAACATGGAGAGAAAAGCATGTTTCCAAACGTTCAAACTTTGGACTCGCGCCGACGATTATTCCTTTGGACAAAGCTAAAAGATGCAAGATTAATGATCAACCTTTTTTCAAAGTTGAGTCAACAACGATGAGCGGGTTTAGGATTTGTGTGGACGTTTCCGGAGAGCTCTTTTAATACCACAGTACTTCTCACACAAACTTGCTACCGCTTGCTGGCCGAAAGTCTGACTGATTTCACACCAGGGTCTGAGGCGTTTGTGGAAGGCCTGGTGAGGTGGCTTGTGGGTAATAATGACGGTTGATGGGCTGGTGGCGGGCACTTTGGGTGGAATGCTGGCTAGAAGAGGGTGGGGGGCGGAGCAGGGTGAGGCTCCTCAGAGTATCGGGGGGTCCCGGATGCGCACACTTCCATCCTCCATCCCGAAGTACACGCGCTCTGCCATACCCACAAACAGGCCCGTCTCCACCACACCTGGAGAGAGAGAGAGAGAAACAAAGAAAGAGAGAAAGTGAGTACCAAATAAAAGAGGAGATTATTAAACAAGCCCAAGTGACTGTTTTAGTCGTATATGACTCACCTGGAATCATTTTGATTGCAGTGTTGACCTCCTCCCAGTTATGTGCCTTTTCAAACTTCCAGTCCAGGATGAAGTTACTGTTGTCAGTCACCACCGGGCCCTGAAGGGCAGGGTCAAAGGCATGAGTGACATGCGCAGAGGGCCAATGGAAGGGTGGGGAGGGGTCACATGGCCAGAATGAAACAGCCAATCGGAGGGGGTCTCAGACTCACCGCTTTACTGACGGCCATGCGCAGGGCCACCTCGCCACCGAACCGCCGCACGATCGCCCTGGTAACGGGCACGTACGCCATGGGAATGACCTCGATTGGCACGCCTTTCTTCCACTGCTGCCCAAGGTTCTTGGAGTCCTTCCTACGGGGGGGGGGTCAGACATACCATCAGCCACCAACACGTCCAGTGACCCCGGACCGTGACCAGTTAAACCCTGGCAGTGTGTTTAGATGTAGTTAACACACACTTTTAAGGACACTTTTCCCATTGTGTTACAGCCAATCTCTGCTGCACTGGTGTTCACATTCATGTACTGTGTTGAGTATGCTGCGAGTCATTCTGCTAAATTACATTAACGTAAAAGGCAGTGACACACATACACAGTGCCCTCCACAATTATTGGCACCCCTGTTAAAGATGAGTCAAAAATATTATTAAAAATTCACCGTTTGCTGAATTAGCTTAATCTCACACTGAAAAAATGAGAAAAATACAATCTTTAATTGAAGTTATACTGAGAAAAGAAAATCCCTCATTAAGAAATAATTATTTTTAACAAAACCACATGTGCCACAATTATTGGCACCCCTGCATTTAATACTTTGTACAACCTTCCTTTGCCAATAAAACAGCACTGAGTCTTCCCCCGTAACATCTAATAAGGTTTGAGAATACAGAGCAAGAAATCTGAGACCATTCCTCCTCACAGAATCTCTCCAGATCATCCAGTCCTAGGTCCTCTCTTGTGCACACTTCAGCGCACTCTCACACTCACACACACACACACACACACACACACACACGTATATATGTGTGCGCACACACACCTGAAGTCAGCGATGACAATGAAGTGTTTGGCACAGCCAGCCACAATCTTCTCCTGAGCCAAGCAACCCCTGAGAGAGAGAGAGAGAGAGAGAGAGAGAATAAAAGTGTGGTTAAAAGAGGTGGAGGCATTGATTAAGGGGCCAGTGAAAGTCAGGAGGACCTCCTTACCCGCCTCCTTTGATCAGGGTGAGCACAGAGTCCACTTCATCCGCCCCGTCAATGGCCACGTCCAGCTACAGGCAGAAAAAAGCCCAACACTGAACATGCGTTCACTATTAACAAGCTGTGGACAGAGCGGCACTCTGACTGTGGACAGAGCGGCACTCTGACTGTGGACAGAGCGGCACTCTGACTGTGGACAGAGCGGCACTCTGACTGTGGACAGAGCGGCACTCTGACTGTGGACAGAGCGGCACTCTGACTGTGGACAGAGCGGCACTCTGACTGTGGACAGAGCGGCACTCTGACTGTGGACAGAGCGGCACTCTGACTGTGGACAGAGCGGCACTCTGACTGTGGACAGAGCGGCACTCTGACTGTGGACAGAGCGGCACTCTGACTGTGGACAGAGCGGCACTCTGACTGTGGACAGAGCGGCACTCTGACTGTGGACAGAGCGGCACTCTGACTGTGGACAGAGCGGCACTCTGACTGTGGACAGAGCGGCACTCTGACTGTGGACAGAGCGGCACTCTGACTGTGGACAGAGCGGCACTCTGACTGTGGACAGAGCGGCACTCTGACTGTGGACAGAGCGGCACTCTGACTGTGGACAGAGCGGCACTCTGACTGTGGACAGAGCGGCACTCTGACTGTGGACAGACTGAGACTGACTGTGGCAAGCGGTGCTCGGTGCTCACCTCAGGGTGTCTGTCGAGGTCCGATAAGGTGAGGCCCCGTTGGAGAATGAGCTGACGAGCCTGGGACAGATTAGTGGAGAGAAAGAGAGGAACGGTGAGATGCTGACTGTGACATCGAACCAAAGAGCTGTTCTCACCTCTCGGGGGATCTCCTGCTTACACACGGTTCAGAAACACGGTTCATTAGCCTGTCTTTTTGTGAAATTATCCCCTAGTCTTGTTTTGCGGAGTGGCCGCAGTTAGAAACTCACTGCTGACCTGACGCTGTTTCACAGGAGATGGAGAACTGGGGCATACCTAGGGATGTTCCTAACGACTAATTTCCCTGACGTTTAAACGGAAGTTTAAACTTAGACTAGTCGACTAGTCTAAAAGTAAGAAAACACTCAGAAAAATTGAGCACAATTTAATCTATAAGGTTAAACATTGTCCGAAAAAATATTGCGTATATTATAAGAGCCATTTGAAACCGTTAATCACATTCTTCAATAACCAAATCGTATTTTAAACGCCGCTGAAATGTGTGGCACTTTGCGTCTTGCATTATGAACATTGCACATTATCCTACAAAACATGACAACTCACTAAATAAAAGTTAACAAATAACATTTATTGAAAACAATATTCAACATAACAAAACGTTTTTAGGAAACGTGCCTGATTATTACAACGGCATTTTCATTGGGTGAACGCGATCGCATAGCAAATACAGTAAAAAATAATAATCGGTCATCAGAAAAACTACCAATAATAGGCCCACAAAAAAATAACAATTAGGCCTACTGATCGACGTGACATTAGATTAGTTTTATTGGGCTATTCAACAACGCGATAGGCCTACTTACTTTTTTCACCTCACTGATTTAACTTGCAGGGTGAACAGGCTAATGCGTTTTGTTTTTTTCCTTCGTTTAAATTATTATTATTTTTTTTTTAATCCGGCGTTGTTAACATTAGTAACGGATGCTCGTTTTTTTATAAAGCAACATTTAACCAGGAAAACATGACATTTCAGTGCAAATTATGTCAATATGTAATTTAAATGTGTACATTAATAAAATAATAAGTTTAACCGACTAGTACTTCTGGTGCCGACTAGCGAGGGTAGCAACGTTTAATCGTCTAGTCGACTAAACGCGCACATCCCTAGGCATACCCTCACCTGTTCTTACACAATCAAACATAAACAACATGGATGGCATCGACACGGAGATGCTCCAAAGGGTGTTTAGTTCCGCTGGGTTTTTTGTATAACAGTAGAAAGGGCTTGTGCATTTGACATCTTCGGTATGGTAGACACACTTACCTGAAAAGACGTGGGGACGCACACGATGTTGAGCTTCTCCTGACGTACTCTCTCCGCTGCAACAGAAACACAGGGATGTTAGTTCCCATTTCACTGGAATTATTTTAATTGGGGTTCTCATACTGTACCTCAAAGACTTTTCAAATCCTTTTAATGTCCCACACCTCCAAAATCATAAAATCTGTACAAAGGGTTATGCCAAAAGTGCTGGATAACTAATTAGGCAATTCTTGTCATTATTTAACTGAAATTCATAACATTGTGGTGGGATGGGCTTAGAAAATAGAACAGTTAGATACCATCTTGCAAAGAAAAAGTGCCAAAACACAAGAGTGTGTGTCTTACCCAGTCTGTCCACAGCGTAAACAATGGTAGAGCCACTTCCCACTCCTACCACTTGGTTGTTCTGTGGGTAAACAAACAGGAAATGCGTTAAATTAAGTAGCAATGCAACTATTTCAACCAAAACACGCCAGCGTACAAGATAACAAGGCAGTCGTGGCGGACAAGGCAGTGTGCAACATCGCCCAGTTTCTTCGGTTTCAAGGCCACTAAACCAGTTTCGAGTTTCTGATGCGCCGAAACATCAAGTATTGAATCTACTTGCTTGTCAAAGTTCAACGGCAGATTGTCATGTGTGGTATCAATTGACCATGTAAACAGCACACATTACTAAAGCTTATGTTGTATTGATCACTGTTGCCGATGTCTAGGTTCGTGCAACGTAACACTATTAGCAAGCCAAAGAAAGATAAAAAACTAATTCCCTGTTCTGGTCAGTGGACAGTTAAAGCACAACTGAACTTTGGGAGAACTTTGGGTTGTGTAGTTACCTGGCCATGATATGAGTCCAAATGGTGGTGAAATATGTTCGTTAGTTGCTCTGTGCTCCCCTGGGGTGATAATCCAGAAAAGGGTATTTGTCGCTCTCCATTCACTTCTATAGGGCAGCTAAAACGGTTTCAAAATGACACTTCTAGCACGAACACGAAGTAAGCAGATTCTGTCAATACAAACAATATCCAGTGCTCATACGTTTTTTTTGTGGAATTAAAATGATTTATAAAAGTACTATTTTCTTCAATGTTGTTAGCAAGCTACCAAAATGTCGTAATGTCGGTTTGTTTACCACAGTCATAGATAGAGAGAGAGAGGTAATGAGAAGATGAGCTCCTAAAATTTCTTCAACTTTTCAAAAATATTCACAGAAGGATGTTTGATTTATGATCAAAAAATTTAAGTAAACAGTTATGAATGATAAGAGAAGAACATGAAGACATTTTGAATACAAAAACACCAAAAAATACCTTTTAAAAAGAGTTCAAACAGAGACAGAGGAAACCAAGGACTTGAGACAGGAGGATTAGACTGTGGAAACAGTCTAAACAGTGAGGCAGTGAATGTAAGCTGCTGGAAATCAATATTATTACTTTTGTTGATTTATTTTTATTAATTTAAAAAATTAAAAAAATTAAAAAATCTTTTAAATTAATCATTAGAATTTCTAAAAAGCCCTTTAAAAAGGCTAGTTAAAATTAGCCATGAAGGGGGACAGCAAAGTGACAGTTGAAATGACTGTCACTGTCAGTTGGGCCTGAGCCAGCAGCAGCAACAAATGTATCGATCTCAACTCCAGCCAGCCAATCAGAACCCACAGCTCAGCCAGCACAGGGGTTTGAAATCCAATACCCTGAGCATATTCAGTCAGCTAGAGCCAGAAAACTACACAAAGACAAAGTCCTGAGGGGTTTCCCAGAGACCCTGGTGTCGGATTACACTGGGCCAGAAGAGAACAGGGTCAGGTGCAATGTGCTGTTCTACACACAGTACCCCACTGCCTGGCACACAGCTCTCTGCCAGACCTATCCACACATTAAAAAGAACGGCATCAGCAAAGGCAGACAGATCTCTGTACTTGAGGACTCAGACAGTAGCAGTGCCATTCTAACTGTAAACATATACCACACTGGCACAGTCATGGTACAGGGAACAAAGGCCAGTCTAGGACAGTTTGAACTTGGCTTCCAGCCCCTCAAAAAACAGGCAGAGAAACATAAACAAGAGCCAGAGTACAAGACCCTTGAGCCAGAGCCTGAACCCAACAGCGCCCCTGCCAGTGAAGCACCTCCTCCTGCTCACTGTACCCCCAGCTCCCCCAAAGTGTACAGCAGCATCAGGACCTTTGAGCCAGAGCCTGAACCCAACAGCGCCCCTGCCAGTGAAGCACCTCCTCCTGCTCACTGTACCCCCAGCTCCCCCAAAGTGTACAGCAGCATCAGGACCTTTGAGCCAGAGCCTGAACCCAACAGCACCCCTGCCAGTGAAGCACCTCCTCCTGCTCACTGTACCCCCAGCTCCCCCAAAATGTACAGCAGCATCAGGACCTTTGAGCCAGAGCCTGAACCCAACAGCGCCCCTGCCAGTGAAGCAGCCTCCTCAGACAGCACAGGTGTGAGATGCAGGAGCTGCGATCTGCTATGAGACACCTGGAGGAGGACAACCAGGCCTTAAGGACAGAGCTCCACAGAGTGAAAGAGGAGCTGACCAAGGCTGACCAGCACAGCCACAGCCTGCAGAGAGACATGGAGGGACTCAAACACACACTGCACAACATCCAACTCCAAGCAATACACACACACGCTACCTCCCCCAGTGCTAACACACACACTGCCCCACCCACACACCACCCACACACACACACACACACACACACACGCTACCTCCCCCAGTGCTAACACACACACTGCCCCACCCACACACACCAACACCCCCTGCACTCAGACCCACACTCCTACTACCCCTTCTAAAACTGACACAGACCCCACCCCCCCCTATCACTGACACACAGTCTACCCCTCCTCATGCAGACACACACACCAACACCCTCAGTCCGAACACTCCCAAAACCAGCAGACCCACAGGACAGTACAGTGGCGGGCCATCAGGGCCAGCAAGGCCTTCTCTGCTGGCCTAAACATCATCAGAATATAAATGTAATTTTGATATATTTTTTCCACAAATATGTATTAAATTATTCCCCATAGTCTATTCTCTTCATTTCATAGCTTTCCTCTTGGTTGCGCTGCTTCCAGCCTCAGATCGAGATTTGGAGGGCTGGCCTTTATGTTAGAGCTTTTATCCAATCATATTTCAGCCATAATGTGTTGCCAGGGTCCAAGAAATCTGCCCTTAGGCCTTCAGAATAAACATTGCGGGCCCCTGTAGCTTAAAGTGAACGGAACGTTAACTGTGGCGTTAACCAATCAGATTTCGAGTTGGCGACACCGGGGCCAGCTAGCAGGCGTACGATAACGTCAGCACGTGCACGTCTTTTGATTGGATACGCACTATTGAGAGGCAGAGCTATGCATAGCTAGCAAACTGAACTTGAACGAGCTCATTTGTGTAGATTTCTACAAGCTGTTTTTTTTCAACCCACAATGGCTGAAGGAGGAGAAGAGATCGATTTGGTCGCAGATATAATTACAACGCCATTTTCAAGACAAACTTTTCAAGAAAAGCTAGACATCGTCAGAAGAGAACGGCCAACCCCGACGCTAGCGAGCCGACGCTAGCGAGTCAAAGTGGACATTCAAGGCTAGGAATACACTTTCACCACTGTCGCAAATATATCCTCATGAACAAATGCAAATTATTTGTTTGTTTTCTTTTATTTTCAGTGAATAGTTTATGTGTCTTTATCGTCACGTTTCTTAAATGAAACTGCTTTGGGTGCGACAATGCGCTGTTTAGCGAACAAACTTGTTAAAGCTAACATACTTTTGGTGGACTTAATAAAACTTTGTAGACTAATCCCTTAAAAGCGCCTTTTATTTTAAAGTTTTGACAGTATCCAAGCGATCTTAAAGCTGGTAGTTTAACACTCTTAATTGTAAATGCGGATTTATTGATTATAAATGCTTCGGAAATATGAATATAACTGTTGTACTTGACTATGTTAAGGTGATGCAACGCCCGGTTATACTGCGTTTCTGTCTAAATGTATAGTTTCTAGAGCCATGGCGTCATAATGATGGTATTAAGAGGTGGAATAATTCAGGTAGGACTGTGTAGGACATCACTGAAGGCCTAGGTGTGAAATGCACGGCCCGCCACTGGTACAGTGAGGCTGAGGTCATAATTCTGTGTGACTCCAATGGAAAATACCTCAATGAAAGCCGGCTATTCCCTGGGAGAAAAGTCCTAAAGCTTCGCTGCCCAACGACACAAACTGCCCTGGAACTGCTGTCAGAGCAGAGACTAGGACATGCCAAACATATCCTGATCCATACGGGGACCAACGACCTGAGCACACGCAGGATTGACGTAGCCAAGGCCCTGAGACAGGTGGCAGCTAAAGCCACTCACGAGTACCCAGCAGCCAAAGTGACCATCTCCACCCTGCTGCCCAGAACAGACGTGCCACAGCGAGTCATCCACAGCATCAATGCAGAGGTATCCCGAGGCTGTGCCCTGCTGCCAAACGTCCACCTGGCTCACCACCGTGACATCCGGCATTACCACCTATACGACCAGGTGCACCTCAACAAGGAGGGGGTGAAGATGTTCGCTAGGGTCCTAAAGGACACTGCACTGGGCAGGACCTCCACCAGCAACTACAGCGACAACAGACATCCAGCCATCCACCGCCGACCCCCTCCCCCCCACGCAACTCCCAGCCCCCGCCCGCCCATGCAGCGCAACACTGGCAGCGTGATGAACCTGCAGCAACGCCCAGCCCAGCCAATCAGCTACGCTGCAGTGACAGCAGGAGCTGGAAACAGAGCACCTGGGGAACTGAGTCAGATAAGGGACATGCTCAACTTTATCTGCACTAAACTAATCAGTTAAAAACATTGCACATACATTTGATTAAAAAATATATATATATTGCATTTATTCAATGTTCAATGTTAAAATACATAAATATAACATAATATGTAGTAGAATAGATTGACCACACATTGACCAAATCAAACATCTTTCTTGTAAAATTTCTTGTAAAATTGATGTCAACAATTTCATCCTTTAAAATTAGTAGTTGGAATATCCAGGGCCTGTACTCTTCCACCTTTGGCCTGAAGAGCACAGACCCTGACTTTGTAAATTTTGTAAATAGTTCTGATATTATTATTCTCCAGGAAACATGGTGTAGGGAAGATGTGGTCACTCACTGTCCCCCAGACTACAAAGAAATGATCGTGCCCTCATTAAAATTAAGTACCATCTCTCAAGGCAGGGATTCAGGGGGACTAATAATTTGGTATAAATCAGAATTACAAAATCTAATAGAGCCCATCAAAAAAGGAAAATACTATTTATGGTTGAAAATCAAAAAAGAACTTGTCTCCACACCGAAAGATATCTTTCTCTGTGCAGTGTACATTCCTCCCTCAGAATCCCCTTATTTCAGTGAAGAAGTTTTTCCTAACCTCCAGAAAGAAACAAGCCATTTCCAGGCCCAGGGAAATGTACTAATCTGTGGGGATCTGAATTCTAGAACCGGAACACTGCCGGATTTCACCAGCACAGAGGGAGACAACTACATCACCGGGAAAAACCCCTTCAATTAATTTAATTTCTCGAAAAGAAACAACCATGACAGGGTTACCAACAAAAACGGTAAGGAACTCCTGCAGCTCTGCCGTAGCCTGAGTCTGTACATTATCAATGGTAGGATACGAGGGGACTCTTTGGGAAGATACACCTATTGCTCACCTCTTGGCTGTAGTACAGTTGACTACATGGTCACAGATATGGACCCTTTCTCTTTCAGATCATTCACGGTCAAGCCACTAACCCCTCTGTCTGATCACAGCCAAATTACTGTGTATCTCAAAAGGACAGAAACTAACACCACCACCACACACACAGCCCAGTAAGCTGTTCAGTATCCCCAATTCATACAGATGGGCCGAAAACAGTACTGAGGAATACCAGAAAGCAATCAGTAGCAAAGTTACTCAAAGATTATTAGATACCTTTCTGGATACCGCATATACTCACAGTAAGGAAGGAGTCAACCAGGCAGTGGATAAAATTAATTATATATTTAGAAAAACTGCAAAAATATCTAATTTGAAAATATCAAAAAACAAACAAATAAAACCGAAAGAAGACATCTGGTTTGATACAGAATGTCTAAATATAAGGAAAGAACTGCGGAAATTATCAAATCAAAAACATAGAGATCCATCAAACCCTGATTTGCGCCTTTGCTACTGTGAGATACTAATACACTACAAACGCACGCTCAGAACCAAAAAGGCACTATACATCCCGCAAGCAGCTGACATTAATTGAGGAGTCCATAAATTCTAACAATTTCTGGAAAAATTGGAACACACTGAATAAAACAAAACCTGAACAATTGGCCATTCAAAATGGAGATATATGGACAAAACATTTCAAAACACTCTATGAAACAATACATCTGGGCATAGCGTCAGAACAATACCACATCCAAGAAAAATTACAAACATTAGAACTGGCAATAAAAGATAACCAGAACCCATTGGATTCCCCCATTACTGGACAGGAGCTGCTGGAGAAACCGCAGGTCCTCAAACCCAAAAAAGCTTCTGGACCTGATGGCATCTTAAATGAGATGCTCAAATACACCAGTGCCAAATTTAAACAAGCCATTCTAAAATTATTCAACTTGGTTCTGAGGGTGGGTTACTTCCCTGACATCTGGAATCAAGGGCTAATAACACCAATTTTTAAAAGTGGAGATAAATTGGATCCCAACAATTACCGAGGCATTTGTGTGAACAGTAATCTGGGGAAGGTACTTTGTAGCATCTTTAATACAAGATTTATAGACTTCCTTAATGAACACAATGTCTTGAGTAAAAGTCAAATTGGATTTTTACCAAATCACCGCACAGCTGATCATATTTACACCCTACACACCCTAATAGAAAAATATGTTACCCAAAATAAAACTAAAATTTTTGCTTGCTTCATAGATTTCCAAAAAGCATTTGATTCAATTTGGCATAATGGCTTATTCTACAAACTTATTGAAAGTGGTGTAGGGGGTAAAACATATGATATTATTAAATCAATGTACACAGGCAATAAGTGCGGCATAAAAATTGGCAACAAAAGAACAGATCTGTTCATTCAGGGGCGTGGCGTGAGACAGGGCTGCAACCTGAGCCCAACACTATTCAACATTTATATCAATGAATTGGCCACTTTGTTGGAGCAATCCTCAGTCCCTGGTCTCATGCTACATGATAAAGAAGTCAAACTCCTATTATACGCAGACGACTTGGTTCTGCTGTCACCCACAGCACAGGGGTTACAGCAAGGCCTGGACCTGCTTCAGAAATACCGTCAGACCTGGGCCCTGACGGTAAATATGAAAAAGTCAAAGATAATGATTTTCCAAAAAAGATCCAGATCTCAGGGAAATGCACATAATTTCAGAATAGGGACAGACAACATAGAACAGTGCACACATTATAACTATTTAGGCCTGAAAATAAGTTCCACTGGAAGATTCAACCTGGCAATAAATGAACTGAAAGAGAAAGCACGCAGGGCATTCTATGCCATAAAGAAAAAGATCAGCATTGAAATCCCAATTTGGCTAAGATTATGTGAATCTGTAATTGAACCAATTGCCCTATATGGCAGCGAAGTGTGGGGTCCGCTTACAAAGCAAGATTTTGCTCAATGGGACAAACATCCAACTGAAACCCTGCATGCAGAGTTTTGTAAGAACATCTTACAAGTACAACGGAAAACTACAAACAATGCATGCAGGGCAGAATTAGGCAAATACCCCCTATTAATCAAAATTCAAAAAAGGGCATTAAAATTTTGGAAACATCTAAAAAACAGCGACCCCCACTCATACCATTACAAAGCCCTGCAATGCCAAGAGCTGAGCCCAGAAAAGAGTCCCTTCACTCAGCTAGTCCTGAGGCTCAGTTCACTAACCCCCACTAACACCCCCCAGCCTCAGGACAGCTACATAGCAACAATACCAATCAGAATCAACCAAATTATAAAGCAACAAAAACAAAATTACATAACTTATTGGGAAACTCAAACAAAAAATCAAAACAAATTAGAATGCTATCTGGCCCTAAAACGAGAATACACTGTGGCAGACTATCTGACCACAGTGAAAAATGATAAATTCAGGAAAACATTGACAAAGTACAGACTCAGTGAGCACAGCCTAGCAATAGAAACCGGCCGCCACCGGGAGACTTGGCTGCCCCGAGAAGAGAGGCTGTGCTCCCACTGCAGTCAAAAACTAATTGAAACAGAGCTACACTTCCTCACCCAATGTGAAAAATACAAAGAAATTAGACAATATCTCTTTCCAAAATTTAAATCAATAGAACAAAACTTCCCAATCCTACCTGAGACCCAATTATTACAAATCCTCCTGGGAGAGGTACGGTGCTGTGCACAATTGGAAGAGGGACAGCAGTGACCCCTAACCCTCCCATCAATTAATATATATTTGTTTTAAATTACATAACATATTTGTATTATATATTATGTTTAATTAATAATTATATAATACTGTATATTTATATTATATTGAATTATATAACATATATAATTATATAACATATATAATTATATAACATTATTTATCTAATAATATAATTATTTGTAGTAATAGTATTTCTATCACTACTAGTAATAGGATATATTTTGTGAACTTTAATATATATTGTTGTTGTTATTACTATTACTGTTGTTGTTTTAATTGACTATTGCGCTTTGGCAATATATATTTCGAAATATGTCATGCCAATAAAGCATTTTGAATTGAATTGAATTGATACACTAAATACGTTACTACCGCTTGCTTCTGTAGAAATTGGGACCAATTCGTGGTTTCTGGCACAATAATTGCACGATCTACGTTCCAAATAAAATACAAAAAAAAAAGCCACGAAAAGGCCATTTAATTAAATAATATATGTAGGAGGACTGGTTATTGTTTGTATTGACAGAATTCGCTTCGTTCGCGTTCGTGCTAGAAGTGTAATTTTGAAACCGTTTAGCCTCCCAATAGAAGTGAATGGAGAGCGACGAATACCCTATTCCGGATTATCACCCCAGGGGAGCACAGAGCAACTAACGAACATATTTCACCACCGTTTGGACTCATATCATGGCCAGGCAACTACACAACCCAAAGTTCAGTAGTGCTTTAAGTAGAACAATAACTTCAGGTTTAACTTTAATTACATTTGAAGCGAGTAGTGATACTATGAATGCACAACTGCGTTAAATTAATGTTAGCTGACTAATTGCGTCTTCACCGTAGTCGCTAAATAGTTCCGATATGACTTTAAACTAAGCAAGTTAATTGTCAGCAACCTGGCTAACCCCTGCTGTTATGTATGCGAATCGTGTGCTTTAAAAAGCTAAAGGTGTAACGTTAAAAGTAGCAAGCGAAGCTGGATAGTAAACTAGCGATTTATGATTATATCACCTGAGAAGTGTTACGGCTCGCCAGCAAGTGCGACAGCAAGCTCGCAGATCGACTGAACAACTACTATTCCGACACACCACGTGCAGCTAACAGATGTCACGATCTTGGCATTGTTGGTGTTGACTTAGTTTGCTTGTTTGGCTACGCACACATATATTTCAGGACCGCATCAGCGAAGTAACTACCTGACTAAGCTAACTAACGTTATCCAACTAGCATGATAAGCAAAGAAAGCGGAGTACTGCGTCTATAGCGCACGCGACCCTCTCCAGATGAAACCGCTCCCGTGCAGCTGCACAATTAGTCAACCTTCCTAGATTCTAGCAATCAAGCTAGCAACGCTACACAACGCTACACAGTGTTACACAACGTTTATCATCAACACTGGCGTAACATGCGTGACCTGAACGTGATTGTCCACCGCTGCGATGCCTGCACGCTTCTTTGCCTCTTCGGCCATCGTGGCACAGGTCCCGTAAGCTCTATTCAAAAACACGTGCTTTTCGCTGAGTCTTTCACAGCCAAACGAGAACTGCCTTCCAGCGAATGTAGCTGCTAAATATCCCGCTAAAAGAGCTCTGCCGATACTCCTCTGCAGCCGCATAACCCTCGTCGCTACGTCCGCAAATCTGCCTCCGTTACTCAAAGAACTAGGAAGCCTTGCCTGTCTTTAATCACGGACTCTGGGGGGTGTAGTTTTTGTGTGGTCCTGCATACACTTCCCAGAATGCCGTGCCTTGGTGTAACATAAAGAAAACATTTAAAACATTAATCACATGTGCTTTTTCTCATTAATGAAAAGATAAACAAAGAAATGATAGACAGATTGCACAAAGCTAATTGGTGTCTGTTTTACTTGCATATGTTATTTTTCATATGTAGAGCCAATACACACAAAAAACCAGTGGACATAATGTAGAGGGTGTGTGCGTGTCAGTTTGTTGACATACTGTATGCGGAGACGGGCTCCCTCTATCCTGGTACATAATCATTCTCTTCGAGTTGATAGTGTTTACCATAACATAATAAACATATATGCAGCGGTCAGTGGTCATGTGTTTCAATTTCATCAATTTTAATACCATACATTTTAATACCATCCCCCTATAGCAGAGTCGCAAATGTACTCGTACCAGACATTGTTATCTGGCACAGTTTTGATATCAATAATTTGGATCACTGAGGTCTTTAGATGTGTGTGTGTGTGTGTGTGTGTGTGTGTGTCAGAGAGAGAGAGAGAGAGAGAGAGAGAGAGAGAGAGAGCGATGTTGCTGGGGGGAGGGAGCCACAGCACCACTGTGTGCCATAGCCTGAGAGACAGGGAACAGGCACCTCCGCCACCACAGTGTCCCTAATGGGACAAAAGTCCCAAATAGCCCTTAATCGTAATTAGAGTATATTGGTTTTTTTATTGTTATTTCTGTTTACTATCATTATTTTTTATTTGTTAAAAAAGCCCCCACGTGCCCCCATTACTGAGGGTCCAAGCACCCTATTATTTGCTATATTATTATTAACATAGTTTTTGATGTTGTTTTCTTATGTAGTTACAAAGCCACACCAGTAGGTGGCAGTAGGTACCCATTTGTGAAGTCACTCGCTGACTGTGAGCAATCTAGTCGGTAGACAGAGGACGGTGAGGGGCTCGTTTCTTGAAAGTGAAGTAGGATAATTTTCCACTTTCAGACCGTAATTTACGGCAAAAAAAGCAATCAGCAAATAAATATGCGACCATTTCAGATCTGTGAACGGAATACATTGAGTGCTCACGAGGCTACACTCCTGGGCTGGGGCGAAAATGATAGCACCACAGCGGCCTATTTCTCCGCGCGAGTCCATGCACGTGTTTTGCCTGATGCATTGATGTAATTAAATTACGATTTCTTTGGGAAAAAGCTGTAAAAACACTGTTACGGCCACTCCCTGAATGACCGCAACATAAAAGGCACAGAGACGTTGAGTTGCGATACCAAAAAATATATTTATTAAACAAGGGGAAAAGGAATAGGGAGCGTATGGATGCGTGAATGCAGATTTCTATGCGTGGATGTGCGTCTGTGAATGCCGATATGTGTAGTAAAGGAAACAGGTCAGTAGATGAAGAAAATAGGGAAAAACCACGGTCCAAAAGACACTCGGGGTCGTAGGCCGTGAGGGAGAAGAAAAACGTCTCACTCGGAAGCAGGAACAAAAGTAAATAAGCAACTCAACGTCTCTGTGCCTTTTATGTTGCGGTCATTCAGGGAGTGGCCGTAACATAAAATTGGGGGCTCGCGTCCGGGATCTGGACGTTTTTTCGAGTCGTTTTGATGGACCATTGATCCATTTGTTTTGATAGCTCGTCATTTTGTAATTGGTAGCAGTGTACTGCTCTTTCGGAAGCGCTCTTTTTGAAATCGCTTTCTGGTTGCGTTAGCTGTTTTGTTTGCAGTAACGCCGTGTTCAGGTAAGCATTTCTATTCTACTGACGACTTGTTGGTTATCTTTGATTGCTGTTTTGCGTTGTTTAGTAGTTTTCAGCGCGTGTAAACAGCTGACTCAGAAGCGCTGCTAGTGCTCTGTGTAGAAGCGTTGTTTTTCCTGATTGGACTTGGTTTCATCGCTTTATTCTCACTAACTACCATTTATGCACTACCAATGAAAGTAGTATTTTATCCCTGTAGTGGGGGTGTTTACAGACATTGCTTTGATTAGTGATTAACTGTTTGGCTTCTTGGTTTGAAGCTGTAGTTCCACGCGTTTAGTACTGTTTTTGCCGGTCCTGGCGTTTGCAAGCTGCTATATTTAATTGGCGTTATGGTCGTGATATTCGACTGCTTGTTTTTGGTACGTTTTGCGTGGTGTTAAACTGCTTTTGCTACTTTGAGTGTTTTGGTAAGTAGTGGGAATATTTGTTGTGGCCTGAGCAGTGTGAGACATTTTTCCCTGATTGTTTTGGGTGGTAAATAAATTGTATTTTTTTATTCTGCCTGTTGTCTTGAGCTGTTTGGGACACTAGCTACTTTAAATATTGTGAGTTTTTCTCTCATATATATATTTTTTGGAGACTTGTTTTCTCAAGAGTTTAAGTCATTTTTGCCTATCTCTTGGAACCTGTTTCTGGTCTTCCTGGTGCATTCATTCACCTTTCGAAGGAGCTGAAGACGCAGCGTCGAACGGAGTTTGATTGTTCCTTGAGGTCCGAGATAGGAATCTAACCTATGTTCCCTGAGGAGTCTCTTTTCTTGACCGGAGGAGCTAAACACGTAGCGCTGGTTGGGACTGGATCGCTCTTTCTGTGGGCCTAGGTGGATTGTCTAAGGACGGCAGTTCTTTTTCTGGCTGGCTGTAGCCTTATATTTTTTCCCTCCTAAAAACTGAGTGATTGCTCCAAGGCATTTTATTGGTCAAAAATGACATCTAAAACTGAAGACTTTATTTTAGATCCATCTGAAATATTACTGGATAACTATACTAAAGATCAGTTGTTAAATATTGCTGAGCATTATAAGATTGAAATTCCCAGTAAAAGACTGAAAGAGAATGTTAAAACAATTCTCAAAGCTGCCTTAAGTGATCTTGGTATTCTAATTGTCAAACCTGACTTGTCACCTCCCGGTAGTCCTATTTCCAATCCTCCGCAAATGACTCCATCTGAAATCGAATTGAAGCTTCAGGAACTATCTCTGCGAGATAAACAACATGATCGTGAAGTTCAGTTCAAATTAGACTTGCGGAAGTTGGAAAATGAAGCTCAGGAGAGGGAAAATAAATTTCAAATTGAAGCTCAGGAGAGGGAAAAGAAATTTCAAATTGAAGCTGAGGAACGAAAGGCACTTCAAGAATTTGAATTTAAAAAATTGGAGCTTGAAAGCCGAAGTACCTCAACTCGCTCTGTAGACCCAGCTCGTGCAGGGTTCGATGTGAGTAGGCAGATACGCATGGTCCCACCATTTTCTGAGAAGGAGGTGGAAAAATATTTTGCCCATTTCGAGCGTGTTGCCACTTCATTGAAATGGCCCGCCAATGTTTGGACTATTTTATTACAGTGTGTTTTAACTGGTAAAGCCAGAGAGGCCTATTCCTCGCTTAATTTGGATGAGAGCTCTGATTACGAGATTGTGAAAACGGCAATCCTCCGCGCATATGAACTTGTGCCTGAAGCCTACCGTCAAAGATTCAGAGGTTTTTTAAAAACGGACAAACTAACTTATGTGGAATTTGCGAAGGAAAAAGAAACTTTGTTTGACCGGTGGTGTGCATCACAAATGGTGACAACCAAAGATCAGCTGCGAGATTTGGTAGTCTTGGAAGAATTTAAAAACTGCCTTCCAGACCCTATTGTGACGTACTTGAATGAGCAGAAGGTCACTCAAGTTTTAAAAGCTGCTGTTCTAGCGGACGAATTTGTTTTAACTCACAAGACTCTTTTCTTGTCAAAACCCTCAACCCGGTTTGAAAGCCAAGCACGCTTTGAAAGAAACATTAAAAATGGTGGTTCTAATAAGGCTGATAGGCCTGCTTTTGGCTCTGACAGGAAACCGTTTTTTTTTCGGGGTGAAAATAAGGAAACTCACACAGGAAGTAAATCTGATCGTGAGAACAATTGTGTTTATTGTAAATCTTTTGGTCATCGTATCACTGCATGTCCTAAACTAGCAAGGAAAAACACTAAACCTCACTTGCTAGTTAATAAAAAAGAAACTTTTGATTATTCACCTTTTCTCCTAACTGGAGTTGTGTCTTTGCCAGGTACACCTGGTGATACAATTAAAATACTTTGTGATACTGGCGCTGCTCAGTCATTCATTCTTGCTGACGTATTGCCCCTGTCTGACAGTACTTCCCTTGGTGCCAGTGTGCTGGTACAAGGCGTGGCGATGAATTATATTGATGTTCCGTTGCACAAAGTCACCCTGTTCAAATCCCGGACGAGCCCCCAATTTTATGTTACGGCCACTCCCTGAATGCTGGGCAAGCCAGTCTTTTAAAGGCGTGGGCCAGGTGACTCCAATTAATCAATCAGGCCAATTCTCTGGATGGGAAAACACAAGACAGACAGAGGGAGAGACAGGCACACGTAACAACACTGACAAAAGGATTGCATTGCATCCTGTAGATAATATTGCACGGCACGTCGCATTTTTCTTGAAAGGAGCCCATTAAAAG
The DNA here is from genome assembly GCA_022702515.1 of Ilyophis sp. 1 JC-2022. Taxonomy (NCBI): domain Eukaryota; kingdom Metazoa; phylum Chordata; class Actinopteri; order Anguilliformes; family Synaphobranchidae; genus Ilyophis; species Ilyophis sp. 1 JC-2022. Next base: position 4,470,941 of record CM040400.1, on the reverse strand, counting down.
TAAATGAGTGTAGGCCTATGTTTGGAAGAGCATAGCCTACCCTCGACTGAATTATTCATCTCATCAACACTGTGTGAACAACACCTGGGGCCTTATGTATAAAAGGTGTGTGCGTGCAAAGAAGATGTATATGCCAGTTTTCTCCCCATCGGAGTCGCCAATTCCCACAGTCTCAGAAATGTGTGTATGCATGAGCCATACTCTGCGTAAATGTGCGCATGTTTTGACGTAAATCCCTTTTTATAAATCCCAAATCAGTGGGAAAAGTGGCCTACGCATCTTTTTGTGTGCGTACGCACCTTTTATACATGAGGCCCCATGCAACCTGGGGGGTATTTCACAAAGCAGGATTACTGAGTTAGCTGGATAACTGCACTGAGTAAGAGAAGCAGGATTACTGAGTTAGCTGGATAACTGTACTGAGTAAGAGAAGCAGGATTACTGAGTTAGCTGGATAACTGCACTGAGTAAAACCCGGAACGCGCACAAATCTGGAACATGGACTGAAGTAAAAAGAGCTGTTCTGGAGTCAGTGTGATATGGCGACACCATGATCAAAAGATAGAGGGAGAAAATGCAAAACCAAGCATATTTCTGACTTTCTCCCTGAGAATTATTTTACGCAGAGTTTTATACAAGTGGCCCCAGGCGTCCATGTTTTCCCGGGATGGTCCCATATTTTAGACGATTTAGTGGTGTCCCGACTCTAAAATACCATGCTGTGTCCTGTATTTTGATCATCCTGATTTTTGAATGGGTTTTTTCGTTGCGATTGACGCACTGACTGACTGACTGTGTGTGTATGTAGCGCCTATAGCCCCTCCCCCATCGATCTGTTGTCCCGTATTTTCCTCTGGGAAATCTGGTCACCTTACCTCAGCTGCTTTAATTGATCAAGTAGCCTAATAAGAAACAGTAGACCATGCAGGCTTCTAGCCTCCAGTTCCAGAACTCTAATAAGAAACAGTAGACTATGCAGGCTTCTAGCTTCCAGTTCCAGAACTCTAATAAGAAACAGTAGACTATGCAGGCTTCTAGCCTCCAGTTCCAGAACTCTAATAAGAAACAGTAGACTATGCAGGCTTCTAGCCTCCAGTTCCAGAACTCTAATAAGAAACAGTAGATTATGCAGGCTTCTAGCCTCCAGTTCCAGAACTCTAATAAGAAACAGTAGACTATGCAGGCTTCTAGCTTCCAGTTCCAGAGCTCTAATAAGAAACAGTAGACTATGCAGGCTTCTAGGCTCCAGTTCCAGAACTCTAATAAGAAACAGTAGACTATGCAGGCTTCTAGCCTCCAGTTCCAGAACTCTAATAAGAAACAGTAGACTATGCAGGCTTCTAGCCTCCAGTTCCAGAACTCTAATAAGAAACAGTCGACTATGCAGGCTTCTAGCCTCCAGTTCCAGAACTCTAATAAGAAACAGTAGACTATGCAGGCGTCTAGCCTCCAGTTCCAGAACTCTAATAAGAAACAGTAGACTATGCAGGCTTCTAGCCTCCAGTTCCAGAACTCTAATAAGAAACAGTAGACTATGCAGGCTTCTAGCCTCCAGTTCCAGAACTCTAATAAGAAACAGTAGACTATGCAGGCTTCTAGCCTCCAGTTCCAGAACTCTAATAAGAAACAGTAGACTATGCAGGCTTCTAGCTTCCAGTTCCAGAACTCTAATAAGAAACTGTAGACTATGCAGGCTTCTAGGCTCCAGTTCCAGAACTCTAATAAGAAACAGTAGACCATGCAGGCTTCTAGCCTCCAGTTCCAGAACTCTAATAAGAAACAGTAGACCATGCAGGCTTCTAGGCTCCAGTTCCTCTCCTATTAGCTTGTCTCACATGCACTGGCATGGCATGACTGCATTTTTCAGGTGGAGCTGATTTTGTTGTTCATAAGCTGATGTTTTCAATAACAAGCCTCTTGTTTTTAGCCAAGCCAAAGAGATCGGAACAGCCTCTCGGACGCCACCCGGACCTCCACTGCTTGCCGAGGCATTGTGAGAACATGGAACTCATTTGAGCTGCATTGTCTTCGAATCTTTGGCACTCGCACAACTTCCGAAACGGGGCTGTATTTACGCTAGTTTTTACACATTATATGAATGCAACAACTGAATAACAAAATCTTTATTTGGTGGAGTGACCTACCTAAATTAATCAGGGTAAAAGTTTTATATAATGTTAGTACATACTGTACAAGTCACAATAACCTGGGAATTATGGGTCCAGAATAGCAGGTAGTGCATCAGTCTGCAATCCTGGTCATGAAGAGTCCGTCTGCCTCGAATCTTGCTTTGTTCACAAGATGCTATTTGAAAGTTTCAAGAATGACTAAAACCACAGTGGGAGGTAGAGCCATCTCATACAGAGCTGCTTTCGAGTGGAATAATCTCCATTTGAAAGATTTGGGCCTCAGACAGTTTTTAAGTACAGGCTCAAAAATCAGTTTTAGTCAGTCCTATTGATAAAGATGTGTGAGGGATCAGGAGCGGGATCAGGAGCACGGAGCAGTCCTGTGAGCTGAGCTAATAGTGCTGTCACCCTGTAACTGCATGTGACCTGAGCATTTCATTCACCAATTAAAGCAGTTAATTGTGCAGTAAACTAGCGTTTGCTAATTGATGCAGCACAATGTAAAAATTATGGTTATAATGTGCAAATGGCTGCAGGAAATCTAATGTCTGATACACAAGTTAGAAATCAAACCCCCTTTTTAATTTCTATGCCCCAAATGCTTCTTTTTTCAGTTTTTTTTAAACTAAATTTGTATCCGCTGGTCTGTCCCAATGCTGCAAAGTTACAGCAGAGCTGTGCAGCCATACGGGTCATCGATGGAGAACCCGTGCGGAACCCGGTCTTTAGCTGAGAACCCGCGGGGAACCCGTTCTTTAGGTGAACGGAACACTCCAAAAACCCTTCAACCAGCACCATACGTACATATGTTCACCATGTTTGGCTGCCCTTACAATGCAATTTTGGGTGTGGTCCTGAATTACTCCAATATCCAGCTGAAAAAGTATATTTGAGGCACGTCTTGATATGATTTACTTAAAAAAAATAAAAAAAATTTGGTAAAAGGAAATCATAAGAGCATAAACCTGCTATGTACTTGCACAAAAACATTAGCAACTATATTCTGTATGAACTGAAAAGTGTATTCAATTTATAGGACAAAATTGACAAATGATATCTATCGCTCAGTCACTTTTTTATTTGGTAAACAGCTTGAAATTATCGTTTTCAGTGTACAGTATATATCTTGAACTCACACATTCCTTTTGATTTTAAAACATTACAGCTCACAAATGTAGCTTATTTTATGACAAAATTATTGTTGACATTGAGAAACTGATTTTCAACTTCTTAATCCCAGCTGTTTGAGAGGGTGGGGTACAGTTTCAGCTCACTATAACATAGTACAACAGAGAACTTTAAAAATTCTGAAACTAATGAATATCCAAAATCACAGAACAAGGTAGAAATGTCATTTCTGAGGAAACTGGAAAGAATAAAGTCTCACTCACAGCAATTTTACCTGCTACAGACAAAAATAAAAATAAAAAAAAAACAACAACAGTACTGCAAGTCTTTAGCGAGTTTCTTGCTTCTGCAGAAAAGATTTACCAAGATGTGTTTTCATGAACCACTCTAATGTTTAAGAAATGTGCAGATTTGCAAACGATATTGATTATTTATTTATTTGTTTTTTAAATATCTCACAATCTCTAGTCAGAAGGTTCTGACATATAAGACACGGACTGTGCTAACGCTAACAGTGTTCACATTTCCCGTCTCTTGTGTGGTAAATACTCAGGACACTGAACAGCATCTCACATCATTTTTAAAAGGTACAGAAACAAGAACAGTGAGAAGAAACAGCATCAGTCAGCAAATGGAACTATAAACGCCACAAAAATGTCCCTCATCATAATATTTTATCCTCACACAGCTGAAAGCCAGTCCCATCAGCCCAGGTTCTGCACCTGTTGGGGGGGGAGTCGCAGTTCTGACAGCAGAAACATCACAAAAACTTTTTTTGTGGTTAGAAATCCTGGCTATAAAATTGTGGCCATGGAGAGTATGTGGCAGTTGTGACTGTGCCGTCTAGTGCTGTGGCTTATGTTTGAGTCTACTGGGAGGACTGGTCTGGAATTATGACGCTACATTTAAAAGAGAACAACTCTTGAGCATGTAAGGCTGGAAATCAGTCATAAACCCTTGCAGCTGGTGGTGACTTCCTTGAGGGTGCAATAAAACAATTTACCTGGTGGCCTGAGAACCTTTTCCTCTGACCTCTCACGGCCTCGTAAACTACAGCTGGGGTTGAGCCTACAACTGGACATCAGAAGGAAACGGCATCTCTAATGACGCCGGGAACTCAGGCTTGCTCACAGGTCTTTTACGGCCTAGGTTCTGGACTGAATGGTGAACATATTAAACAAAGCTGTATATGTATATTGAATCATATGTATGTGCATGTAAATTGGTAATTGTGGAAGTATAAAGTAATTGTGGATAATATGATAAATGTGGTGAACCTGGATAATACTAATTGAAGTGTGTGGTATGTGAAAGTATAGGAGGGGGAGAAATAAAGAATGTGAAAGGAGGATTGTATAGGTTATCAGGGATGCGCTTGTCCATATAAGTGTCTGGAACCTAGAGTGGCCATCACCGGGACCTCACCTGATATCTAGATATGATAGAGAAGATCATAAGATCACGCGCCGTCGTTCAAAGAGTCTTATTACTGTCACTAGATTGGGAGAGGTAGACTCTGTTTCTCTCCCTGGAGGGGGGTCCCTGGGTGGTGAAACTTCTCTTCCTGCCAGACCTTATTTGGACAAACAAAGGGACTTGTGGAGTGTGCATACCGGCGCTGTACTGCATTTAAGTACATCCCAAAGGGATATTCGGGAGAATCTGCTTAACAGTTCTCCTGGTACCATAGTCACACCGTACGGAATCACTTGGTGATATACTTTGTTTGTGAACATGTTTATTTGTCTTGGCAGCATGTTATCCTGTGTTTAGTTATAGGCATTGAATGTGTTCGTGTTTGCTCTCACAGTTTTAACCAGTGATTATTTGTCATTAATAAATTACAATGTTTTCACATCAACTGCATCTTTCTTTTAATCCCTTTTTTCCAGCTTCAATTGTCTGCATGATCTGAGCTGCAGCGTTCCAAGCACTGTGGTGTGTATGCTTGAGTCTCAGAGTCAGAACTCCTGCATCTCACGCAGGGCTAATTCCAAGCTAATGACCTCCCTGCCTGTTATCCAATTCTTTTTATATTTAACGTGCGTGGCTCTCATCCATCTTATACCCTTTTCAGCCTAAATTACGACTGAAGACTCTGGGACAATTCTGACCCAGGACCGACTGATCAGCGGCCTGGTACAGACGTGGCATTCTCAAGTTGGGTAGGCAGACAAGTGACGGCCCACAACCAGGGTTGGGTAGTGCATGGTTCTGGTGATTTGATGTGAAGAGAACCCATGGGCGTTTTACGCCGGTTCTTGTCAAATCTGCCTTAAGGAGCCCTTTAAATGCACTCAGACCTGGGCTCGCAACTATATGATAAATTAATATCATGTATTGTGTTGGCTAGACCCCCAACCTCTGCGTTCGCCACCGAACTGAGCTTCAGCAATAATGTTGATTCCGGCAAACATATATTGAAGTAATGATGGTACCTAAGGGCGAGTTGAGTGTAACCACTCCGAGCTCCACGCATGTTTAACCAAAATTCTAAATTATAATTATAAATGGAGTCAGATAAACGAGTAAATAAAATAATAATATTTCTAAATAACTTTTACTTTTTCCCACAGCAATAGTGGAATACATCACGTTTAAACCTTCGCTCCGAGCTATTCCCTCATTGGTCTAGCTGTGTGGATTCTACAAGCAGAAGAATTATAAAACTATAAAAATAATTGTAAATCATTTTTTTTAAATCAAACAATACTGGGACTCAGCAAAACTAAAGGTAGAAAGTGTGGCATTTCAGAAGCCTCTTAATGAAGCAAACGTATGTGGTTAGGGTACTGAGCTCACAGCTCATAAGATGCAGGTTAAAATACCAGGTGACACTGCTAGTGTGCCCTTGATAAACATACTTAAGTGAGAAATGCTGTAATATACCCATCTGTATAAAGGGATACCAGTGTAAGCTGGGTAAATGACTCTGGATGGGGGAGTTAGCTACGCCAATGAGTAATAGAACAATAACGGCGCAGCGAATCTTATTAACGTCGCTTCCTTTACCGCGGGAAATGCCGTTACGTTTTTAAACATACAGCAGGTTCATGCAGCCGTATTACTGATTGATGCAGGATTTTTAATCCATTACAGCGAATGGGAAAAACCCGCACTGATTGTGTGTGTGCGCGCGTGCGTGTTTGTGTGTGGTTGTGCATGTGTGCTGGAGCATACTCTGACCTCTAATATACAATCTCAAAAAATTATCAATACTCTAGTCTCTGCCTGAAAGGACATATTGTTTTAGAACAGTGGTCCCCAACCCTGTTACTGGAGATCTACTGTCCTGTAGGCTTTCACTCGAACCCTAACAAAGCACACCTCATTCAGCAGCTAGAGATCTACCATCCTGTAGGCTTTCACTCCAACCCTAACAAAGCACACCTCATTCAACAGCTAGAGATCTACCGTCCTGTAGGGTTTCACTCCAAACCTAACAAAGCACACCTAATTCAACAGCTAGTGATCTACCATCCTGTAGGCCAGGGGTCGGCAAGTAAATTTGGCCTCGGGCCAATTTTGTTCTGAGCCACTAGGTGGCGGGCTAGAACATAATAAAAGGCTAATTTAAGTAATTGATCGTTAAAAATGTGACACGTTCTAATGCTTTGGTCCTCATATCGGGATCTGGTGTAATGATCTGACTTTTCTTTCGAAAAATGTGAATACATTTCTTAACTAGGTAGCAGTGGGGATTACTCACCGAATCCATTGCACTGCAGTATTTTGGCTTGACGAGCGAGTTTGTGTTGTGATTCTCAACAACGTTGAAACGTAGTTCCGTGTTTCAAAAGAAAAGTCCGATATGAGTACCAAAGCAAGTTCAAGTTCAAGTTCTTTTATTGTCACTTCACAGTTTACACAGGTGTACTCAGAGAGTGAAAAACTTTACGTGCAAAACGCCCGACAGCGGACAGCAGTTGTATCAATTAAATATCAGTGTCACAAAGACGCACGAGAGGAATCATTACATTCGATTGACGCATAAAAACCTTGAAAACTGCCTGCGGATTAAAGTGACGTCCATATCACCAGATATCCAACGAATAGTGACCGATGGGAGATGCCAGTTTTCACATTAAGTGAGTACTAAGCCTGTCGTTATTGCATTTAATAGCCTAATTGTATTTTTTATATTTTTAATGAATGGCTCATTTAATTATTATCCCTAACGTAGCGTGTTTGCTCTGTCGTTTCAGGAGCATAGGCCTATGCACCACCACCCCTCGCACTGCATGATCAAGCGGATCAAGCTTTTTTTTGCGCCGATTTTGTTGTTTTTGATGTTTTTCATAAAATTAAACTGAATTTGCTTTGTTACTGTTTACATGTGTGGTGCAGTCACATATAAGTAAACATTAAGTTTGAATGATTTACTGAGCTGGTGTTATTTTTTTCAAACCACACACCGCATGTTGGCTATTTCAGCACCACGCGTTGTCCACCTACTTATTTTGATTCACTACTAGGGGTTCAGCGTCAGTGCAGCCCGCTGCCTGATTGTCTGTGCGTGTCATTCACTCTCAACATGGATAAAAGTACAATAAGCATTCTTCAGGTGTGGGTAGATTCTCTATTCGGACATTATAGCCTATACGTGGGACTGTCGGTTCGATATTGTAAAAAAAATACAAAATAAAAAAAATAAAAAGATTTTTTTTTTTTTTTTTAAATCTCAAAATTATCTGGCGGGCCAAATATTATTGCTGGCGGGCCAACAATGGCCTGCGGGACGCCTGTTGCCGACCCCTGGTGTAGAGAGACTGGAAGACTGGAAGGCGGGAGAGAGAGGGAGAGCCGTCGCGGCTGAAATCATACTTTTTACGGTGCCTTTCACGGCGTCTCCCACAAAGGCGATGGAGATAAACAGAGCGATCACCTCCTCTGTGGACCTGCAACACAGTCATAACAAGAACACAGCCATTAAAACACCCAAAACTCACTGTGCTGCAAACCAACCACATCAGAGAAATATCAACAGCTATCCTCCATTTAGTGCACTCTCTGGCTACTCATTCTGATTCTTGAAAGTGACTGGCCGGTAGTCCCGCAGGGAGACATGTAATTGGCCGTAGCGTCGCCAAGGGAGAGAGGGTTCTAGTCAGCAGTGTTTTTCCCGCCTCACAACAACAACGACAACTCTGGCCAATCAAAACAGCTGCGGTCGACCACTCTGGCCAATCGTGCGGCTGCAGTCGACCACTCTGGCCAATCGTGCGACTGCGGTCGACCACTCTGGCCAATCCCGTGGCTGCAGGCTGGAGACACTTTAAATGACTGAGCAGCCTCTGCCCGGAGAACAGTCAGCAAAGGGGCTGAAGCCTACAAACAGGACCGGACGCTACAGATTGTGGGAATAAATGAGGAAAGTGGCCTCCTAGCTGTCTCCTAGCAGGGGGTAGGGATTTCCCATGATGCTCAGCTCCAGGACTGACCGTTTGAAGAGCTTCATGAGGAGGCTGACGTTAAACACTCCTCCCAGGATGAGGAAGAGGCTGTTCCACAGGCCGATGCAAGCGTAGAAGGCCGCAAAGTCCAAGTCGTAGTCATCACATATGCCCCGGATCACTGCAGGACACACACACACAGGTACTGACCCTACGACCCCATCTCTGCAACACACACACACACACACACACACACACAGGTACTGACCCTACGACCCCATCTCTGCAACACACACACACACATACACACACACACATACACACATGCACGTACGCATGCACACGCACAGGTATTGACCCAACGACTTCATTTCTGCAACACACACACACACACATACACACATGCACGTACGCATGCACACGCACAGGTATTGACCCAACGACTTCATTTCTGCAACACACACACACACACACACACGCGCATGCACACGCACACACAGGTACTGACCCAACAACCTCATCTTTGCAACACACACACACACACACATGCATGCACGCATGCACACACACGCACGCGCGCACATGTGGGGTGCGCTGCAGTGCATGATGGGTAAACACACCGCTGATGAAGATGGCAAGGGGGGCGGTGGTCAGGGGGATGACCAGCGGTGACCCCGCTAACAGGGAGTAGATCACCCCTCCGATGCTCTGGCCAACGATAGTCTTCTGCACATCTGTGAAAAGGCAAGGAATCATCAGCAGGGGGCGCTATCAGAGTCTGCGTCACTCTACACGCAAAAACTGCACACACATGTGTGAGAAGGCAAAAGAGGCTTTGATGTTGCGTAGCGATAAGGGAAAGTTGAAACTGGTCTTGCTGGTTTGGCTTTCTGAATGTTGAGCTTATAGCCTGAGGGAACTTCCTGAGTCAGTACAGAGTGCTGCCATTTTCCACTGCAGTTCTCCGTGAGTCCTCACTTTCCTCATACGTTTACTCTGACCCGTGGTCCACTCACTCACTCACTCACAAACTCATTCACTCACTCACTCTCAAACTCACTCACTCACTCTCAAACTCATTCACTCACTCACTCACTCACTCTCAAACTCATTCACTCACTCACTCACTCTCAAACTCACTCACTCACTCTCAAACTCACTCACTCACTCACTCACTCACTCTCAAACTCATTCACTCACTCACTCACTCTCAAACTCACTCACTCTCAAACTCATTCACTCACTCACTCACTCTCAAACTCACTCACTCACTCACTCACTCACTCTCAAACTCACTCACTCACTCACTCCTGCTCTCAAATTCACTCACTCACTCAATCACTCACTCACTCACTCTCAAACTCACTCATTCACTCACTCACTCACTCTCAAACTCACTCACTCTCAAACTCATTCACTCACTCACTCACTCTCAAACTCACTCACTCACTCACTCACTCTCAAACTCACTCACTCACTCACTCACTCCTGCTCTCAAATTCACTCACTCACTCAATCACTCACTCACTCACTCTCAAACTCACTCACTCACTCACTCACTCACTCACTCACTCTCAAACTCACTCACTGTCAAACTCACGCAATCTCAAATTCACTCACTCACTCACTCACTCAATCGCTCACTCCCGCTCTCAAAATCACTCGCTCACTCACTCACTCACTCTCAAATTCATTCACTCACTCACTCACTCTCTCACTTACTCACTCCCTCACTCACTCTCAAATTCACTCCCTCACTCACTCACACTCACTCTCAAGCTCATTCACTCCCTCACTCACTCACTTACAGACTCATTCACACTCAAAGTCACTGAATAATTCACTCATCCACCCTAAATATAGGAACTTTTTTAAATACCAATCTTTTTAAAATTGGAACTTATTGGAACCATTTTTCATCCTGGCATTTCAGGGATTCCCCCCTTGAAGCAAGGGAAGGAAACGACAGGAAAAAAGCCATACATTTTGGATCCGAATGCAGCCACTCTCTCACTCACACAGTCATACTCACTGAATCACACTGTTATGCAGACTTAAGTGCTCTCGGTTGTTCACAGAGCAGTGACAATGGCAGCTACAGGAAGTGACCAAGTTTTATCAGTAGACATTGAAATTTCCAGTCAGTCACATCTCACATACAGTGCCTCCAGTTTTTTGTTCAGAGATATCTATGACCACCTAGACTCATTAATTTTATGTAAAATAATTTAGTTGATAATTTTCATTAAAAATGTACTGGCAGTTATATGCATTGACTGCGCCAAAGGAAAATAAAATGAACAGCTTCTCCTCGGGCATAAAAATAATTTTAAATAAATAATAATATATATTTTTTACATAATACAAGTGTCTTGCATTTAATTTTATTTTTATTGAATGTCACATGTACTGTAGGTTTCAGCACAGTAGAATATAATATATGGTTCTTGAGATAAAGGCCAGAGACTCATTTGAATTGCGGGGTCTTAGGCGATGGGGTTATGTGCACTGTGCTCTGTCTAAAAAGGCTTGTCTCCCTTTCTCCAATTTGTACTCTTTTTATTAAACATATTCAACCTTTTCATTCTGAGGAATATTAAACCTAGCTTGTTATTTGCAGTAACATCTTTAATCAGTACACTTGACCTTTGGTAAGTTGAGTTCACTCAGCTTCAGAAACTATACTAGGAGGTAATCTACTTTAAAACAAACCACCAGACAACAGCACCATAGGCGAAGGTGATATCTTTGTTAATGCTGAGGAGTGACTTAACGGTAAAATCGGAACTGTGCCAAAATGTTTGGCTTCAGGCTGTAAACATTAGCTGACTAAACCTCAACCTCTAGCAAAACCACAAAATATCTTCTCGCAGGCAGGGCTTCTAGGTTGCTTATCCTGTTATTGTGCTGTTCTTCTAAATGTTTTTCATAATCAGTTCTGTTCTACATTAACATTTTTCATCTTAAGAAGTTTTTTTAAAAAATGGATAATTACTGCAAGTGTTTTTCTTATGTTTTGAACATAGAATTACAAGCTGTTATAAGCTGTTTAAAATAGCTTAATATTTCAAAAATGCACTTTACTTCAAATATGAGTGATTAAAAAATAAACATGTAAATGTTGATATTAATGATACCGACATGATCAAATTATGTTGTCATTCGAAGCATAGTATCGACACCAACGTGCAGATGTAGCTGAAACATATGACTGCTCCCACAAGCTCAAAGGCTGTAAAATTAATTAAGAAGTGATGAGATTATAACATTAAAATGACATTTAAATCCTTATATGTTTCATGTGACACTGAGCCATCTGTTTTGCAGTGCCTGGAAAGGATTTGCAGTCTGCGATTAAATGCGCACTTATCCTGTTTTACACTTTAACTAAAGAAAAAGAGAGGTTGGTATTTGCCTTGCCCCAGCGGTGTTGGTTGGAATCATCTTGAGGCATTAATGTGCATTGTGATTTTTGGCAAGGAGTGCACCCCAAGAGAAGTACAGTTAAGCTAAGCTGCTGCATTAACAGGGTGGGGTAAGAGAACGGTCAGTCACCAGTCAGTCCAAGATCAATGTCTAATTTCTAAATTATGGTTAAGATTTGGGACGGGGCCAATATTTTGAAGGTGGACCTTCATTAGTATCGCCAAAAGACTGCTGGATCAATTCTGTGCATATTCACTGATCCTGTAACTGGACTGGCTGTGACTCTTTACTCAGTGAAAAAGATTTACGACAAAATGTTCTATGAATACAGACGTTACATTTTGTAGGAACAGAGAGCTAGCAGCCACTGCGGTTATTTATGTGGGAAACCCTGTACAGGTGATGTACAGGTATGAGGCTTGTCCTGCCAACATATAAACTGGCACATGGTATAGCTCTACCTGCCAATCCCTATCTGTGCATCACCTTCTGAGAATTGCTCCTGAAAAAACATGCCTGAAGTCAGCATCCACACTTTGCAACCAGAAGATATATGAACTCCACTTTCATGAGGTCCTGGCACCAGGGGATCATTATTTATATAGCCTAATAATCGTAGAAGCCTATTCGGAGAGATATCCGTGTCTTGTATCACCGTGACAGTGTTCAACGCGTAAAATATTACAGGGTTTTTTAAAGACATGTTTACGATTTGTTTCCCATATTGTGATGTATATTACAGTTTCAGTTAAGTGAGATATAAATCTCAACAGGCAGAAAACAGTTACACATGACATTTCACGTTGTGAAATACATGATAGGCTACATGTGCCAGGAAATCCATCACAGTATTATAAATTATTGTTTTAATCACGAGGATCCAATGGACTTGTAACAATTATTTATACACAGACCGACAGCCGGCTCCCGTCGTTCACTTCAAAGAGCCGCTCTAAGAGCCGTTTCGTTCGCGAGCGACACATCACTACGACACAGACACGCGCGCACACACAGTGTAGAGGGCGCTCTTATCACTCATACTGACGGTGAGCACAAGATAAGGCTCAATTTAAATATTTTATTTCGCAGTTTGTTTATTACAACGGGGGAAATATCCCAGATTTTAATCTAGCAATTTCGAGAGGTCTAGGGAAATTTGCAAGCGCCGAGAGAGTCGTCATTCAATCTAGAAAGCACCAGCTCTATATGTTGAAGACCGACGACGGTGAAAAGGCAACGTTAACGTTAATTAACGGTAAACATTACTAGCTATCGCTGGCTTAACAATGACTACAATTAGCCTTAGTGTGGATGGAGCTAGCTAACACTGTACTTTATTCATTTTCACAGTGAGCTTCCTAGTGGACAAGCTCCTACGATCAGAAATAGCCGACATTACGGAGCTAACGTTACGGTAAGTTCAGTGATGGCGGGAAAATCGCCCGATCCAGCAGTCCAATTTAGCTATAACGTTAGCTAGCTGCTATAACGTTAGCTAGCTGCTAATTAGCGAGCCATGTGATGCATTTTACCGAGATACCTAGATGGCCTACCAAGGTAACATTACGAGCTGTGCTTTTCTGTGTAGGGACGGTCAATAACTACAGCTAACTTTAGCTAACTTGTGGCTAGGTTTCCCCCTTTTGGAAAGTAAGGGTAATTAACGTCAGCTAGCTAAGTTAGCATCCTAACGTTACTAACATTTGGACAGCTAAATTGTGATGCATGAATCATACATGAATTTATCCCGGCGTAGCCTAAAGTTACTTCAGCAATTTTTACCTTTTTAATGATCTTTTATGAAGTAATTATTGGGGTATGTTTAAATGTAACTAAATATTTTAAAACAATAACTTAACGCTAGCTAACGACGTTACTTCGACCAAGTTTAAAGTAACGTTAGCTAGAAGCGAGAGGAGAATAAAGTAACGTTAGCTAGCTGGCTAATACCCGTCATTTTGTTACCTGACTCATCCTTAAATAAATGTATGAGTTTATAGTGAAGTGTATAGTAGCTAAGGTATGGGTGAGTGGCGCCAGTGATCAGAATAAAAGCAGCTGTGGTAGCTATTCTCCTACCATAAATTAGGAAGCAGTCAGTCCATTGTATTGGATTGCCTATACTTAGTACATATTGTATATACTGGCTAATATTGACCAGTCATTACATAACTAATTAGGCTATGGGTAATTATTGCGCAGGACTTCAAAGTTGTAAGCTCTTGGCAGACATGGTCTGATTTAGATAACAGAATATATTCAGTATAGTGCCGTGGCAGGTCATTATTTGCGTGAACATGTATGAAGGTAGCTACATGTTCATACATGAAGGTTTAGAGTTACATGATCTCTTACTTTTGTAGCCTAATACACGTTGCTATAAACAATTGAAGCAGTTGCCAGGCAAGTGTGATTTTTAATTAATTATTTTTGACCGAACTGTGTAATATGTAGTGCTATTGTTGCATCTTTCAATACAGGTCATTATAACCTTGTAAATTAAGTGGATGTTCACCTTCAGAACCTGTATTGAAGGCAAGTACAATGTTGTCTTCAGAGATGCTGCCCTTCACCTCGTATTGTTCGTATTGTATTTAATTTCGGTGCACATTTGCAGTTATCGGCGCCGATTGGGTTGTAGTGCTGAAATCCGAGGGAGACACGTAATGGATTCATGCTGATATTGTTACTGAACTTGTTGCATTATATGCAGCAGCTAATAGTGGCTCGTTATTTAAATACTCGCACACATGCATGTTACTCATACAAAACCATAATCCATCAATTATCAAAATTACAGTGAGTTCTCTACATCCCATATCAACTCACTGGCCCCAACTAACTGATATAAAATCACCGGTGAGCTAGAAATCTAGAGAGCAGAGACCATCCCTTTATGTCAATGGTCCCTGAAACTTGAACCTGCTGATAGATATAGCCTACTACATTCGCTGTGCTGAAATTCAAGGAATATTGACAATGCAAATATCTGTCAATCTGATCTGAGCAAGTGGGGATTTCATTTATAAGTTAAAAGTTTTCTCAAAATAGATGAAAGCACATGATAAAAATGAGACACGGCTAGAAGAGAGTTTTGGGATTATTTTAGCCAGAGTGAAAGCAGTACGCAGAAAAAAGGAAAGTGAAATGGGTTGTTGTTTTTTTATTGTTGGTTTTATATTTAGTAGCATAATAATATTGCTTGTTATGTGTTTGTTTGAAATTTGCACGTGTTGTATTAAAAACATCTGGTCATGCAATGAATAATAGCTATTCCTAACTATTCCATGAAGAAATAAAGAAAACTGATCTGAGATCAACACTCCTTACCCTGAGATGCCCTTTACGTAAGGGCCCTGAGATGCCCTATGCGTAACGTAAGGCCCCTGAGATGCCCTATGCATAAGGGCCCTGAGATGCCCTATGCGTAAGGCCCCTGAGATGCCCTATGCCAGGGGTCGGCAAGTAAATTTGGCCTCGGGCCAATTTTTTTCTGAGCCACTAGGTGGCGGGCTAGAACATAATAAAAGGCTAATTTAAGTAATTGATCGTTAAAAATGTGACACGTTCTAATGCTTTGGTCCTCATATCGGGATCTGGTGTAATGATCTGACTTTTCTTTCGAAAAATGTGAATACATTTCTTAACTAGGTAGCAGTGGGGATTACTCACCGAATCCATTGCACTGCAGTATTTTGGCTTGACGAGCGAGTTTGTGTTGTGATTCTCAACAACGTTGAAACGTAGTTCCGTGTTTCAAAAGAAAAGTCCGATATGAGTACCAAAGCAAGTTCAAGTTCAAGTTCTTTTATTGTCACTTCACAGTTTACACAGGTGTAATCAGAGTGAAAAACTTTACGTGCAAAACGCCCGACAGCGGACAGCAGTTGTATCAATTAAATATCAGTGTCACAAAGACGCACGAGAGGAATCATTACATTCGATTGACGCATAAAAACCTTGAAAACTGCCTGCGGATTAAAGTGACGTCCATATCACCAGATATCCAACAAATAGTGACCGATGGGAGATGCCAGTTTTCACATTAAGTGAGTACTAAGCCTGTCGTTATTGCATTTAATAGCCTAATTGTATTTTTTATATTTTTAATGAATGGCTCATTTAATTATCATCCCTAATGTAGCGTGTTTGCTCTGTCGTTTCAGGAGCATAGGCCTATGCACCACCACCCCTCGCACTGCATGATCAAGCGGATCAAGCTTTTTTTTGCGCCGATTTTGTTGTTTTTGATGTTTTTCATAAAATTAAACTGAATTTGCTTTGTTACTGTTTACATGTGTGGTGCAGTCACATATAAGTAAACATTAAGTTTGAATGATTTACTGAGCTGGTGTTATTTTTTTCAAACCACACACCGCATGTTGGCTATTTCAGCACCACGCGTTGTCCACCTACTTATTTTGATTCACTACTAGGGGTTCAGCGTCAGTGCAGCCCGCTGCCTGATTGTCTGTGCGTGTCATTCACTCTCAACATGGATAAAAGTACAATAAGCATTCTTCAGGTGTGGGTAGATTCTCTATTCGGACATTATAGCCTATACGTGGGACTGTCGGTTCGATATTGTATAAAAAAGTCATTTTTTTTTTCTTCCCGAATCTCAAAATTATCTGGCGGGCCAACAATGGCCCGCGGGACGCCTGTTGCCGACCCCTGCCCTATGCGTAAGGGCCCTGAGATGCCCTATGCGTAAGGGCCCTGAGATGCCCTATGTGTAAGGCCCCTGAGCAGAGCTTTGTAAAATTAAATTACCCTGCTCTTTAGGGTCTGTGTCAGTGTAGCGTTCACATTCATCCCCAGTGACTCACATGCAAGTAGCTAAAATTCACTCTTGCCATTTCTCATGCTTATTTAATGAAGTGCATTACATTACTGCCATCATATCCAGAGTGACTTACGCAAGTTCTTTAGCATTTTTACACAGTGTCCATTCATGCAGCTGGATACTGAAGCGATTCGGGTTAAGTACCTTTAGCTCCTGGATACATCCACAAGGTTGCTTGCTCAAGGGTAGAACGACAGTGTCCTACCTGGGAATCGAACCTGCAACCTTTGGGGGTCACAAGCCCAGCTCCCTACCCATTACATTACACTGCCACCCACTGCACTAGCATACGGAATTACAGAATTCTTAACATAGACCCCCCCCCCTCATTTATGAAGTAGTCTGCTATTGTTATACACTGCTGTCACTTCCTGTAATTGACTTTCTGTATCTGTGATATCCCTCGAGAGGTTAAGAGTTAGTGGGGGATTGCTAGCTCAGTGGATTTTCTGTACTGGAGAATGACAGACTTAAGCAGTGGAAACGGTCTCTTCTGTTTTCAACGGGAATCGATGGGACTTATTTTCTGCCGTGTCACATGTCTGCTATTATGTTAGCAAGTCATAATTCATAATTCATATTAATGCCTAGGTGGTCATGAAAATATTCTGATGAAAATGCAAACATGACAATGAGACAGGTTTAAAAAAAAACAACTAAGATTTAATACAACACCAGCGCCATTCTATATAGAGCTTCCTCATTCATATTTATGAGATAGGCAGCGGCTTGACATTTATGCAGGAATTTATCTTGGCGGATCGAATAACTTATTGAATAACTTGTTTTTGTTTCATGTTTTCACACTAACTTACGCTGACTGAGAAATAGACAGGCAAGCTAGTGAGCTGTTGATCTAGGTCTGAAGATCGTTGTCTTGCATTTGCATACTGCATGGATTTGTGAATATTTGTGTATGAAGATTGTTTGGTTCTCAACACGTCAGTTAGTTTTTGTTGTTGTTGAGGAAAGTGCATTCATATATTTCTTGAGTTCCTCCATTTTGTTTTAGGCTCCCCATTTAGGACAGCTGGTGGCTGGTTGTGTTTGGGGACAGACCCTGATCCTGCCAGATGTCAGCAAATATGTCCTGTCATACAGTGTGGAATTCTGGTCTGTCCACCTTTCTTGCCAGATAAATAAATCCCTTACAAAATCATACAAGTTCCAGGAACAGAGGACCCTTTTTTAAATCTTGTGGGGAAACAGACAAGCCTGTTGCCAGTTTTTGTGTTGCTTTGCATCGTTCCAGAATCATTGTGCGTCACCACGCTGCATTGTGCACAAGCGCGCGTTACTGAAGGGGCCTTTCCAATTCCCGCTTATAGATAACCCAGGAATAGGGTGCGAAATTGACACCCGCCATCCACCAAATGCTGATAAAATGTTTGCTTGCGGCTGGTAAGGTTTTCTATTCTAGAAGCCATTTTGGCAGATACTGTAACTGACCAGGTTGCGTCTCATTGTAAAAGCCAGTAATGTGTCTGGTAAAATGTTTAAAATGGCTGGTGATTTTTTGAACCCACAAGCCACTCTGGCCAGTGGCTGAAAAAGTAAATTTCATGCCCTGCCCAGGAAGTAAGTGTGGCCATCCTGAAAAGTTACATTACATTACAGTCACTTAGCAGACTTATCACTTATGCAGAGTGACATACAGTAGTGAAGAACGTCAGTGTTGCTCTCAGGAAGAAAAAAAAAAACGGTATTATCAATAAGACACAGAGGCCCGTTAATAATCAGTATGTCTATTGTTAACCTAGCAAACAGCTATTTGTATTGTAACTGAAGAAGAATTAGCTGAAGATCCCAGCTGTCAGGTGCAGTCGGCTCGTACAGATTGGGGTGCGTATGCATCTTACCAATTATCACACATTCTTGTGTTCTTATGTTGACTGATTGAGTAATACCAGTTTGTTTGGCTTGCAGTGTCCTTATGCAGCAATTATAAGAAGAATAGCTCTAATTACATTATATTCTGGCAGTTATCTGACACTGTAATCCAGAGTGACTCATGCAGATTATTATTTATTTATTTATTTATTTATTTATTTATTTATTCATACTGCTCAAGGGTACAACGGCAGCACTCCCGCTGGGAGTCAAACTCACACCCGTTGGGTTACGAGCCCAGTTCCCTAACCACCCTACTACACTGCGCTCTTGTTACTTTTTCTATTACGCAGATGAAGTCCTCATAGACCCCCCCGGGAGGCCTTGGTTAATTCCGCTTGTATCAGGAGTGGGGGGCAGGGGGAAGATCACTGTTCCCCCCTGATGGGGTATCAGGGCTATTAGGAGTGGGGGGCAGGGGGAAGATCACTGTTCCCCCTGATGGGGTATCAGGGCTGTTAGGAGTGGGGGACAGGGGGAAGATCACTGTTCCCCCCTGATGGGGTATCAGGGCTGTTAGGAGTGGGGGGCAGGGGGAAGATCACTGTGAAATGAATTAATTGAATTTCAACTTCTTTTATGAATTGCTGATATTGCTCTCGAGCAGGGATGTGGATATGTGCTGATATTGCACTCGAGCAGGGATGTGGATATGTGCTGATATTGCACTCGAGCAGGGATGTGGATATGTGCTGATATTGCACTCGAGCAGGGATGTGGATATGTGCTGATATATCACTCGAGCAGGGATGTGGATATGTGCTGATATATCACTCGAGCAGGGATGTGGATAGTGTGGATTAGATTATTGTGGATTAGATTATTGAGAGTGTTGTAATTCAGCTAAACCATATCTTGGCTTTCCATCAGCTCTGTGTTTTCATACTGAAACACAACTACTCTCATGTTTAGGGGAAAACATTCCACACGGAGGTAGGACCGGGGCATTGCCAATAAATCATACGACAATGAATTCATATTTATGAATGCAGTAACAATCATCCGGACTTCTGAGGACACGTGAAATGCTTCAGTAAAATTTTTTTTTACTCCTTATCTATTGGGTGACAAAAATGCATCACATGACTACATGTGTGGCCTTGCTTCTGATTGGTTGTTACACCAACACCCAATAATACCTTAATCTCTGAGCCGCCAAGCTCCTACATGCTAGTCACACGCCTTAATCTCTGAGCTGCCAAGCTCCTACACGCTACTCACACACCTCAATCTCTGAGCTGCCAAGCTCCTACACGCTAGTCACACGCCTTAATCTCTGAGCCGCCAAGCTCCTACACGCTACTCACACACCTCAATCTCTGATCCGCCAAGCTCCTACACGCTACTCACAAATGCTGGTAAAAGTTTGATTGTGGCTGGTAAGATTTTTTACTGTAGCAGCCACAAGTGTTGACAGTGGCTGCTGATTTTTTTGGAATCCACAAGCCACTTTGTCCAGTGGGTGAAATTATTATTGTTATTTTATGCCCTGTCCTCCAAGCTACTCACACCATCTTCTGTATCTCTCTCGTTCTCTCTCTCTCTCCCACACAGAGGCTCCACCTTCTGGGATGTCCAAGAATGGATACTTCTTCCAAGAGATGGGTTAGTACAGACATGCTGCTCTCATTATGTTTCCCCAGTGAAAGCAATGTTTGCAAAAGCTTCAGCAAAGTGGTTATTTATTGTTTATTGAATTTAGAAATTTAGCGATCGCAATTTTCCACTTAAATGAAAACCTGAGGCCGTAAACTAGGCGACGCCAAAGCTTACCTGCCCAAATATGATTCAACTAAGAAATCGAGCATGGATCTTACATAATATGTTTGTACATAATACTGCAACGCTCAGATATTCTGTATTTTTATATCTTCAGCACTGCGTATGTTATAATTCAGGATGTATTCGAACTGTGTCCACCTCACCGATAAAAAATGCTCATTGCTTTCCATTGTTTTAAACAGAGATGTTGCAGTAAATCTGGTTTTGTTGTTTGTAACCGATGTTTTAGCATGTGTCTTACATTATGTGTACATTTCCTCTTCTGGCTGGCCCAGGACCTGACAGTGTGGTTTAGGTTCTCCATTGGCACAGCGTGTGAGTGTGAGTGTGTGTGTGTTTGTGCTTATGTGTGTGTGTGTGTGTGTGTGTGTGTGTGTAAGAAAGTGTGTGTGTGTGTGTGTGTGTGTAAGAGTGTGTATATGTGTGTGAGAGAGAGAGAGTGTATGTGTGTGTGTGCGTGTACGTGCGTGTGTGTGCGTGTGTGTGTGTGTGTGCGTGTGTGTGTGTGCATGTGTGTGTGCGTGTGTGTGTGTGCGTGCGTGTGTGTGTGCGTGTACGTGCGTGCGTGTGTGTGTGCATATGTGTGCATGTGTGTGTGCGTGTGTGTGCGTGCGTGTGTGAGTGTGCGTGTGTGTGTGTGCGTGCGCGTGTGTGTGTGCGTGCGAGTGTGCGTGCGTGTGTGAGTGTGCGTGTGAGTGTGCGTGTGTGTGTGTGCGTGCGTGCGTTACTAGATTAGTGTATCACTAGAGTAGGGATCACTAGATTAGTGGATCACTAGAGTAGGGATCACTAGAGTAGGGATCACTAGATTAGTGTATCACTAGAGTAGGGATCACTAGAGTAGGGATCACGAGAGTAGGGATCACTAGATTAGTGTATCACTAGTATATGGATCACTATATAATTTGCTCATTAGAGTAGGGATCACTAGAGCACATTCTGAGCACATTCGCATCAGCTAAATTAAATGGAACCTTTAATTACTTGCACCGCACTGGTAACATCTCTACTTTTATATACTTTTTTGGGAAAGAGTAACTGGGTGTTTTTGTATCCTTTGGGGAAGAGTAACTGGGTGTTTTTGTATCCATTGGGGAAGAGTAACTGGGTGTTTTTGTGTCCATTCGGGGAAGAGTAATTGGGTGTTTTTGTGTCCATTGGGGAAGAGTAACTGGGTGTTTTTGTGTCCATTGGGGGAAGAGTAACTGGGTGTTTTTGTGTCCATTGGGGAAGAGTAACTGGGTGTTTTTGTGTCCATTGGGGAAGAGTAACCGTTTTTTTCCTCTCAGAGTTGCGGGAGGGGGAGCAGGACGATGGCTGCGAGAGCAGGGAGGAGGGACAGGACTCACCCGATGACAACCATCTCTACGGCAACCAGATACATCCGGCTTCAGGTCTGTGTGCATGCATGTGTATTTGGATGTATGTATGTATGTGTGTGGCCCTGTGTGCATGTGTGTGTGTCTGTGTGTGTGCTTCTGTGCTGTGTGTGTGTGTGTGTGTGTGCGTGTGTGCGTGTGTGCGTGTGTGTGTTTGTTGTGAGATTTCCATCCAACAGAGCTGTGTCCTGCATGTTAATTTACACAACAGAAACAATCAGTATGAGTGTATACGCTGGGTGGAAATGGAACCCAAGCCAATGGAGTATGTTATGATGAGCTGTGCAGATTCACACGTCAACAAGGATCTGCACTGTGTCACTTATCCAGCGACCCTAAAACTCTTAAAGCAGGAGGATCCATGTTCATTTCTCACCCAGGTAACGTACAATAAGACCCACTGTGATCCCATGTCACATGGTCGACATTGTGTACCAATAGAGACGCAGGGGGGAGTGGCCATGCGTGCACCCCCCCTCTCCACCCCGGCCAGGTTAAGCCATATCTCACCCGTACCATGGTAACTTTGAGCTGTTCAAAACGTTAAATGGCGGTCGCTGTTTTGTTAAATTCCCTGTGGTGTATATCAGACCGATCCATTTCAGGAGTACGACAGCAGCCCTTCCTCTTCCTCTTCCTCCCCGCTAGTATAGAGTTTGGGAAACATGCTGGTGAATTAAATTGTCCATGTTTGTGGAAGCTAACTAAGGAAAACTAAGGAAGTACGTAAACTGCTGAGTTAGCCGCTAGATTGTAATGTAATTTAATAATGTAGCGATGTACAGCTGCTGAGTTAGCCGCTAGATTGTAATGTAATTTAATAATGTAGCGATGTACAGCTGCTGAGTTAGCCGCTAGATTGTAATGTAATTTAATAATGTAGCGATGTACAGCTGCTGAGTTAGCCGCTAGATTGGTAGAGTGAAAAAAAAGGAGTTGAATTTCAGTGCATTTCAGAGGCTCCATGTTCTGGTCTTCATTCTAAACATGAACGTGGATCGATCCACCTTTGGTGCCTTTCTCCAATATTGGAAAAAATAAAATCGGGAAATATTTAATGTATTTATTAATTTATGTTTATTTGGGGGGGGGGGAAAATGGAAGGTATGTAATGATCACCCTGACGACGGTTTTCCCCCTGCGGCTCACGGCTTTATGGAATTCTGCTGCCATATTCAAATTGTAGCTAATTTTAATTAGGTTGGCAGCCATGGCGCATAATTAGCATTCAAGGCCCCAACAATTAAAGACTAGTTTCAAATGTTATTTAAATGTAGTTGCTTTAGGGTTTTGCGGTGAGTACATGAAGGCTAGAGCGACTGACGCCCTTAGACATTGCACAGGCACACACACACACACACACACACACACACACATATACACACACATATACACACACATACGCACACACGCATGCACGTACGCACACGCACACACATACACACACACGCACATAGACACACACACACACAGTAATGACAGGAGCAGGTATAAAATCACTTATCCACACCTTTCCGCTCAGCTCTGACCTCTAATCAGAACCTGCGCCCTGGAACATGAATTATGTACATCCTGTGATTCCAGGCGAAAGAAAAGCTCATCTTCAGGTTGTGTGATGAATACAGAATATCTCCAGAATTATAAAAGGGAAATATTATAAGAATAGCAGTAACAATATTTTATGTCTCTGTTAAGCATCTCAGCGATCACAAATGGTACCGCTCATCTACAGCAGGGCGCCTCGCACTTCCCCCCTCTCCGTGTCAATGGCACTCGCTCCTCCCGACTGCGGAGCTTTTCCACCCTAGCTCCCCAGTGGTGGAACGAACTTCCCATTCCCCTACGCTCAATACCAACCCTGCCTGCTTTCCGTCGTGGCCTGAAAACACACCTTTTCAGGCTCCACCTGGACTAATACTTATCTAGGACCTCATGGTATGTCTTCTTGTTGAACTGTGTACTCAAGTTTATACTATTTAGAATAGAATTGTAGTAGAGATGAACACAGTGAACTGCACTGTGTTCGTTACTAGGGATAGCTGATACTGTATGGGAAGAATGTGCTTTCTTATCTGTTCTGTAGTTACTTCGATGACCTTTCTATATGCACTTACTGTACGTCGCTTTGGATAAAAGCGTCTGCTAAATGACTGTAATGTAATGTAATGTACTGTAGGAACTATGTGTACCCACTATAAAATATTTACTGCATTTAGAATATTTTTGTCTCAATATAGCATTCATATAGCATTGTAAAATATATGTAAATATACTTTTATTATGTGCCATCTCATTGATGTTTGTTGATGATGTGGCGGCTAACATTAGTTTTATTTTTGTGTCCTGGCATATACAGTGTTGTTGTCTGAACTGTTACCCCAACGGTGTCTCGCGGTGGCTTGGGGGTGTTGATTATTTGTGCGTTACCCCGGAAGCCGCAGAGGTCAGCAGGTTCCTGTTACCTGGGCAACAGTCACAGGTGCATAGCAAAAGAGGTGCTGTTGGCCTCAGACGGGCGGCTGGGTCATTTAAACACCCGGTGCAAAGCCAAGCCTCCCTGACAGGAGGGTCTGGATAACCCCACCGTCTGTGACCTCGCCGAGGAGCTAAATGAGCTCTATTCAAAACTCTGGAAAGGTATTAAAAAAACGCTCCAGACTTGGACACAAAAACACAAGCAGAGCATCTTTTAGCCAGCGGCTGAGTGTGAGAGGCCTGTATTAAGGCGGGAACACTGAGGATTTTCAATGAGAAATAAAGGGAATCTGGAGGTAAGAACAGGACTGAGAGACGGGGGGGTGGGGGGGGGGGGGTGTCATTTTTCATTAAGGTTGATAAACAGCAGACAGAAATGGAGGGTCAGGAAGAAGATGACGCTCCTGCCTGCCTGTCTGATTAGACAGGAGAGAAAGGGGTAGCCATCTTCTTTTGGGCTGATTTTGTATAAAAACCTTCAGGAGAATATATATTAAAATAGTATATATAAAAATTTCTTTATTACAGGGATTCTGTATCTTAGTGAGATTTTAATTTAATTTTTGAGAAAAAATTTGCAGTAAAAATAAAACTAGCAATTCAGGGCTCCCAAAAAGTAACATTGATTTGAGGTGAGCTGTAGTTACAGCAGCTGTCCACACGGAAACACCCTGATCATAAGACGCAGAGTTAACGAGTCTCCCTCCAGCCACACCCCCCTACAGGTGTGTGGGGTCCCCCAGGTATCCCACAAAAGTAAACAAAAATTATTTATTCCCCCCCCCCCCCCCCCCCCTGCCAGAGAGTGGACATATGCCTTACATTTCACCTTTAATCATACATTTTATTTACTATGGAGGGCTGGGCAAATTGATTTAATTTATTTTAATCAGTGATTCTTTGATTTAGCCATAATAACCTTAAGTTGTTTGGTGTTTATTGCAGCAGCAGTGTGATTTAAGGAGATTAAAGGAGAGCTGGAAACGGCAGCAGTGTGATTTACGGAGATTAAAGGAGAGCTGGAAACGGCAGCAGTGTGATTTAAGGAGATTAAAGGAGAGCTGGAAACGGCAGCAGTGTGATTTAAGGAGATTAACCCTGTGATGCATGAATTATGAAAGCCTTGGTCAAGATTTTTTTCTTAAGTGTTTTTATTCTTCTCAGAACATGAAAAAAAAGGTTTCACTTTTTTTTTTTCATAAAGTTACAGAGATGTCCACTCCAGTGGACTACATGCGCCTGAGCACTCAACATAAAACCGTGAGAACTTAATGTAAAAATGAATTAACTTGTGTTTTATGGTAAATATATGAACACTTATTTATTTTTATGCTTTGAAAAACATACAACAAACACATTTTTGGAAAAACACTGTATAGGCACAATGTTTAGGCCTGAATAAGAAAACCAATGACACTCATAACTGTGAATCTTACACCTGAATGTGTCAAACCATCTCCAACAAGAGAAACATTATTGTGAATCTCCACAGTTCTATAAGGATGCAGGACTGGTATTACCATGCCCTTATACTAGCATGTTGTTTTCTTCAACAAGAACTGACATTTTAGTCTCTGCATCTCAGAACACTTCTATGTTCATCGCACCTAGGCTGTATGAAAGTTCGCAAAGCATCCAGGGCACAGTGGCACACAGCATTGCATGCAGATGTATTTGGTCTTCCGCGTGCATGCAGCATCATGGCATCTGTTTGCATTTTTCACCTCGGTGAGTTGGGGCCAGTGATTGCCTGTGCCAAACCTGACCTCACGGGCTACTTTGGTGACTGCTTCCCTATTCTTTGCTGCCTTTGAAGTCTAAATATGATAAAATAATTACTATAGGAACACAATCTACAGCTAATCTGCACAAAAGTGTATGTTTTTAAATGAATAGCTTATGCATATAACAATTATACACTGACTTATAACCAAAAACAGTCATAAGAAACAGTGAAGCAATTACATGACTTGCGTTAAAAATATACCCCTTGATGCATGATGTCCACTTCAGTGGACACATAGTTAATCGTAATTTTCTACATATTGGAAATAAAAATTTCATATTCCAAACGAATAATATTCTTCCTTAGATGTTACTGTATATCATCATATTTTTTTTACCTCTTGGGTTCTTCTGGCATAGAAGGATTGACAAGATATGCCAGCAGTGGTCGGCAAGGGTGGCTGTCTGGCAGCCATCTTGGATTCAGAGGAAATTTACTTGCAGTTACACCGACTGACCACTGAATAGACCTCAATGGAGTAGGGCAGTAGAGAGCACTCTAGAGGCTGATATGCAGTTCCACCATAGAAACCATTGCATTTAAGAGAAAAGTACTGTTTAATAGCTGTCCACTGCAGTGGCCGCTATGCACCAAAGGGTTAAAGGAGAGCTGGAAACGGCAGCAGTGTGATTTAAGGAGATTTAAGGAGAGCTGGAAACGGCAGCAGTGTGATTTAAAGAGATTGGCAGCAGTGTGACTGGATTAGGGTTGAGTAGATTCTCCCATCACCCGGACTCCCCCCCTCTTTAACACACTAACACACTGCAGATACAGAGCCCAGCACAACCAAACACCACCACTGCCATCTTACATCCAGGAGCCTTGGCAACACTGTTGCCCCTCAAGGGGGTTGTTACCTCCTAGGACTGCCCCGTGGGGTTGTTGCTGCCGGGGTCTGCCTATAAGGGAGATGGCAGACTTTAACAGTGTCTAACTATGGGGGAAATCATGTACAGTAAGAAAGGGGAGTATCGCTGAACAAGAGAACCCCCCTGAAAACCTGGCAACCCTCATAGTACAAGGCAGCACGGTGTAGTTGGGTCTTCCACAACTGGCACCCTTCACGCCAGCTTCTCTAGACAGTTTACAAGAATCCAAAGCTTTTCAGTGCTTGAACACTAGTTATGGACACATATACAGTGATCATTAAGAGACTGTCGCCCACTGTGATCCAGTATAAATCCCCACCTATTTTCTGGGGACTCGCAGCAATTAAAAGCATAGTTCCTTTCCTCTAACAAAAGCAGAGTCAGAAGGCTTTGATTAAAAACATCTTAAATAATAAAATAAAAAACCTGTCAACCGACTTGTGGCTAATGACGGTAAAAAGGAGCCGTGTGCACACAGCTGAAGACACAAGGCGACGGCTCGTAAGAATGAAATGTTATGTTTTCGCCCGCAGAACGGCGTGTTCTCTCTCCCACACAATCACACCTCACTCACTGAGGTAGGAGCCAACCATATGGGGTCACCAGCGACAATTACTCATCTGTTACTGTGATTCTCTTACTGAGCGAGAGAGAGAGAGAGAGAGAGAGAGGAGAGAGACAGAGCGACAGAGAGAGAGATGGAGGGAGAGAGGTAGAGAGAACGAGAGAGAGAGAGAGAATTTGAATTTAAAACCACCTTTATTGTGACAGTTCAACAAAATATACAAATTACAATCAAAATATAATCATAGGAAAGGAAGAGTGAGAGGGAAAGAGACAAAGAGAGAGACAGAGAGAGAGAGAGAAAGGGAGACAGAGAGACGGAGAAAGAAAGGGAGACGGAGAGATGGAAAGAGAGACGGAGAGATGGAAAGAGAGAGGGAGACAGAAAGATAGAAAGAGAGAGAGAGAGAGAGAGACGCACATTTATATGCAGCCAATCCAGTCTCTGGCTTTCTCCTGTCGCTGTGGAGTAAGAAGCTAATCTCACTCCAGGCTCCTTGTTATTGGATCTTTTCTGCATTCATTAGTGGTGCAGACTTGTCTTTACATCGCTGTTCCTTTGTGGTGCTAGAGAAGCAGAGCGATAGCCTCCTGCCACCGCACATCTTAAACGCGAGACACAGCCGTGCGTCTGAGCCGCGAGACACAGCCGTGAGACACAGCCGCGCGTCTGAGCCGCGAGACACAGCCGGGAGACACAGCCGTGCGTCTGAGCCGCGAGACACAGCCGTGAGACACAGCCGTGCGTCTGAGCCGCGAGACACAGCCGTGAGACACAGCCGCGCGTCTGAGCCGCGAGACACAGCCGCGCGTCTGAACCGCGAGACACAGCAGTGTAGGCTGAGCAGCACAGGCGATTCAGGCACTCGTGATTCAGAGTGAAACGTTAACCCGCACAGGGTGGGGGAAAGCACCTGGAGAAAGGTGTTCACCTGTGTGACAGGTGTGTAGAGTGCAGCTTTTACTGTCACATTAAAGCAGATAACAGGTGTTCATATTTTCTGTGTACTGTAATGAGAGAAGTCAGACAGCAATGGATTTAAGCACTTACCCAATTTGTTGCAGTAATGACTGGCTAGTTAGCTAACCTGCTAGTTAGTATTTTGCTTTGGCTATACATTACAGCGCGATGGATAGAATGACGTTTGCATGTGGAAAATACGCAGTCTACAGCTTGGAAACTCGACAGGGTAGCTCGCTTGCTTTTTTTATTTTTTATTATCAGGCCTGATTGAAGTTTATGGGGTTTCCCATCCCCTTTGTCTCCCTTTCAAACTGTAATTAATACGATTAAAATATAAATCTTATCGGTAAGGGGGGAGGGGTTTATGGGGTTCAGAGGAACCACCAGAGGCCGGGGGGGGGAGTTAGATTCTACAGGCTGTTTAATCACCAGAGTCTGTGAGCTGAAGTTGTAATCTAAGTTCTGAGCCATTGAAAGGTCATTGAAGGGTCAATGAAGGGTCAGACATATCGCTGTAAGATTAAAACCTTGTGAACTTCAGAGGTTTTCCATGAGCGTTTTATCACAGAAAAACCTCCAATCCCCATTTATGCAGGAGCTCAGCATAATTTATTCTTGATATTCTGGGCTCTGTGGGTAAAATTAAGTCTCTTTGACATTTTTGAGGCTTTGGTATGAGGATAATGAGACTCCGTAGCTCACTTTATTCATTTCTTTATGACAGGATTGCCCGTGTTTGATTAAACATCCAGAAACTACATAAACAGACAAGAAATACTGACCATATTTTCTGCTTAGTCTTAGGTAACAGGCTGGTATCTCAGAAAGTGTCATTTTCAGCACTTTACCTGTACCTCTACCTTTGCTCACATGTTTTCTACCTATACTCACCTGCCCTTCTACATGTACTTACCTGTCTTCACCTGTCCCTCTACCTATGCTCACATGTCCCACCACCTGTTCCCACATGTCCCTCTACCTGCACTCACCTGTCCCTCTATCTGTGCTCACATGTACCTCTACATGTACTTACCTTTACCTCTACCTGTACTCACCTGTACATCCACCTGTACACACTTGTCCCTCTACCTGTACTCACCTGTACCTCCACCTGTAGTTTTACCTGTACTCACCTGCACCTCGACCTGTACTCACGTGTCCCTCTACTTGTACTCACCTGTACATCCACCTGTACACACTTGACCCTCTACCTGTACTCGCCTGTACCTCCACCTGTCTCTCCACTTCTCCCCTTCCCCCTGAAAGGTGAGTAAAGTGGAAGTGAGGAACATTAGAGGAACATTAGAGGAACATTAGAGGCGGTGACTGAGACTCTTGTTTGTGCAGACGAGCAGGTTTCTGTTCTCTGCAGCTGGGGCTCAAGTCCTCAGCAAGCCGTGTGTAAATACAACAGAAAAACTGTATGGCCAGTGTATACCTGTATACCTTTCCGTGTCCCATTAGAGGCCATTGTACAGAGTGCTTGTTGTGCGGCTGTGGCTCAGGAGGTAGAGCGGGTCGTCCGCTAATCGCAGGGTTGGCGGTTCGATTCCCGGCTCCTCCTGTCCACATGTCGAAGTGTCCTTGGGCAAGACACTGAACCCCAATGAGCAGGCTAGCACCTTGCATGGCAGCTGCCGCCATTGGTGTGTGAATGTGTGTGTGAACGGGTGAGTGAGAGGCCATTGTAAAGCGCTTTTGAGAAAGGTGCTATATAAGTGCAGTCCATTTACCATTTACCATTTATGACTGATATCCTGATTGTGATTGATTCTGTGATGATGACTGATATCCTGATTGTGATTGATTCTGTGATTATGACTGATATCCTGATTGTGATTGATTCTGTGATTATGACTGATATCCTGGTTGTGATTGATTCTGTGATTATGACTGATATCCTGATTGTGACTGATTCTGTGATTATGACTGATATCCTGATTGTGACTGATTCTGTGATTATGACTGATAGACTGATTCTGTGATTATGACTGATATCCTGATTGTGATTGATTCTGTGATTACGAATGATATCCTGATTGTGACTGATTCTGTGATTATGATGGATATCCTGATTGTGATTGATTCTGTGATTATGACTGATATCCTGATTGTGATTGATTCTATGATGATGACTGATATCCTGATTGTGATTGATTCTGTGATTATGACTGATATCCTGGTTGTGATTGATTCTGTGATTATGACTGATGTCTTGATTGTGACTGATTCTGTGATTATGACTGATATCCTGATTGTGACTGATTCTGTGATTATGACTGATTCTGTGATTACGAGTGATATCCTGATTGTGACTGATTCTGTGATTATGACTGATATCCTGATTGTGACTGATTCTGTGATTATGACTGATTCTGTGATTACGAATGATATCCTGATTGTGACTGATTCTGTGATTATGATGGATATACTGATTGTGATTGATTCTGTGATTATGACTGATATCCTGATTGTGATTGATTCTTTGATTATGACTGATATCCTGGTTGTGATTGATTTTGTGATTATGAATGATATCCTGATTGTCACTGATTCTGTACTTTCTGCCTCTCCAGATTCAGACGACTCAGGATGCGTGTTGCTGCACAATTCAAGAAAAGTAAGCCAATGTCTTCAATGTCTTCATCTTTTACTTGGAGGTTTAGGCTAAAATGAGCCCTTATGGAAATGTGAAATGAATGAAATTACTGGAATATGTTTTAAATATTGGACTGAAGCTTTTTGCTTCTTATGAGATCTCTTTTGCACAGTCTATTATAATGTTATATATATATTACTTTACTTGTGTGTCTGTAGATAATACTGTCTGTTCTGCAGTGTCTGTAGCTAACACTGTTCCGCAGTGTGTCTGTAGCTAACACTGTCTGTTCTGCAGTGTGTCTGTACCTATCACTGTCTGTTGTGTGCACTGTTTTTGTGCCTAACACTGTCTGTTGTGTACACTGGTTTTGTGCCTAACACTGTCTGTTCTGCAGTGTGTCTGTAGCTAACACTGTCTGTTCTGCAGTGTGTCTGTACCTAACACTGTCTGTTGTGTGCAGTATGTAAAGCTGATGAACTTCGAGGAGGAAGTGCGTGCGCACAGGGACCTGGATGGCTTCCTGGCGCGGGCCAGCATCCTGCTGGATGAGACGGCGGCCTCGCTGGACGATGTGCTGAAGAGGATGCTGCGTCATGTGGGGCAGGACGGTCACACCGCAGAGCCCAGCTGCAACTTTGAGGAGGTCATGAGCATGCTGTTTACCGACGCTGGCACCCAAGAGGTCAACGGTGAGCTGGGGCTGTCCAGCCCACTGCCTGTCTCAAATCTTCCCTGTTTCAGCTCTATACAGAGAGCGGAGCTGTCCAGCCCACTGCCTGTCTCAAATCTTCCCTGTTTCAGCTCAATACAGAGAGCGGAGCTGTCCAGCCCACTGCCTGTCTCAAATCATCCCTGTTTCAGCTCTATACAGAGAGCGGAGCTGTCCAGCCCACTGCCTGTCTCAAATCTTCCCTGTTTCAGCTCTATACAGAGAGCGGAGCTGTCCAGCCCACTGCCTGTCTCAAATATTCCCTGTTTCCGCTCTAAACAGAGAGCGGAGCTGTCCAGCCCACTGCCTGTCTCAAATATTCCCTGTTTCCGCTCTAAACAGAGAGCGGAGCTGTCCAGCCCACTGCCTGTCTCAAATCTTCCCTGTTTCAGCTCAATACAGAGAGCGGAGCTGTCCAGCCCACTGCCTGACCTAAATGCTCTGTACACAATGGTGCGCTGGAATGTTCTGGAATCAGGTGTTACAGGCCAGATCAGGTGTAACAGCGAGCCAGTTCTCTGCTTATAAGACCTCATTCAGGTCTTTCACCTGCAGGAGTATGGAAGGAAGCAGCCCTGTCCTGGTGTAAAATACTCAGATTCACTTATATCTGCAGTCCCCTTCAGAGTAGAAACAGCCCAACATAATTTATATTGTACAGATATTTATACTGTGTGTGCATTTGCGAACACACACTATATTTATGGCATGTGAGTCGGGGGGATCTTTACCTCATTCTCGTTGTGGCTCATGAGCGGAATTCCAGTTGTGTTGTTGTGGCACCTGGATCTGAAGCTGGGATTCAGAGCGGACAGGAACAAAAGGTAACTTATCAGGGGAAGTAACGGGAGGTGCATTTACTCCTGACCAGCAGAACGACACACTGCTTTATTTCACCCAAAAAAAAAAGGAGAATTCCTGCAGGGCTAAAATGAAGCTTCAGTTCCTCGCTTCTGAAGGGAGGCGAGGGGTTGTCTTCCTTTGCTAGTTTATTAAAGTCCCACACAGGCCAGAGAGATTCGCACTCTCCAGTTCCAGAAAGGTTTGGGTGTTCTGGGTGTCAGTCCACTGCTCAGCCACGGCAGAGTCGAGCTTTGATGACACGCATCAAACCCTTACGCAAATGCCCCGCCTCCTTCTGCCATTGGACACATACGTTTGAATGTGATTCTTATGAACTTTTAGGGGTCTGGTTTTCTGCTCCCAGGGGCCTGTCCTGTCCAGGGCCCTAACAGTTTTTGACCCTCGTTTCATACTGTTAGGGTGCAGTACTGCAGTGCTTGAAGAGTAAAGGGCTGTTCGGAGCTCTTTATTGGCTCTCACAGCGCATGCGTATAGGAGTATACCATTGTTACCGCCGCAGCAAACCCAAGCAGGATTATTGTGTTAGCTAGATAACTGCACTGAGTAAAACCCGGAACGCCTCTTTTTACTTCAGTCCATGTTCCGGATTTTGGAGGGTTCCGGGTTTTACTCAGCTAACTGTAATCCTGTTTGGTAGTAGTAGTAGAAGTTTGTGGTCGCCACTTGCCGTTTTGCCCCACACTTGGAATTAATGCATGATGGCAGTGACATCACTGGCCTGGAGTATGCGCCTCCAATCACTGTTGCCCTTTGCTGATGATGTCATTCCCTCAGTGTTCCATGCTGACATCGCCTCAGACACCTGCCAAACATTCCCCAACCCCTCATCCATCCGTCAGATCACAGCCACAGAGGTCTCCTCTCACAGCCACACCTTCCCTAAATAACAGCCAATCAGGCCCGTCCACCATTTGTATATATGACCCTGTGCATGCTGGAATAGGATTTGCATCATTAATGGCTGAGCCATGGCTGAGTGATACTTTGCACTCCTATTCACTCATTTACCCAGGGGGCTTCATTTATTTGTTCACTATCTATACACACTGCACTTTGAGTATGTGCACAGAGTGGGGGTTGGATAACGCTTGTGGTATTTTTGTCTGGGTGATGTAAGCCTTACAAGACCTTGGACACACAGTGGTATCAGTCTCAGGTTTATCTAAGATTTAGCACAGCCAGGATTGTAAGCTCGTAGATCCCAGTGACCAGACATGGCTGGCAGTGTGATGTCACTTCTGTCACACACCAAGGAAACTTTACTAATTTCTCACTCGCGGTTACACTGGCTGCACTGGCTGGCTCTGTATTTTTATATTTTTATTTATTATTATTTTTTCCTTTGCGTTTGTTTCTGAACGCTCTCAGGTCAGCTTTTCTTGGGCTAGTTGTGTGTGACACCAGCCGCCACAAACACAGGGCATATACTTACTATCGCCCTATAACTGGTGGGCCTGCTTCTGTTCATTAAACTGAATAACAAGCCTTCTCTCTCTCTCGCTCTCTCTCTTTCTCTCCTTCACTGTTTGTTTCTCTCTGTTTCTTTCTCTTCTTTCTGACTTTGTTCCTTTCTGTCTGTCTGTCCCTTTTTCTCTTTCTCCCAACCTCTCTCCCTCTGTCTCTCCCTCCCTCTCTCTCTCTCTCTCTCTTGCTCTCTCTCTCCCCAGCCTCTCTATCCCTCTCTCTCTCTCTCTCTCATTCCGTAGCTATCACATCCTCTCTCACGGTCTCAAATTAAAATTTGCTACATTCACAGATGCTTAATTGGCAGGAAATATATCTGTAAATTCTGTCGAATTGTGAAGCATTATATTAAAAACATTAATGCATATGAATAATCAGTAAACGCCCAACCCAAGAATGAACCATACCTTCTGTGTCTGTCAATCTGTCTCTCTCTCTCTGTCTCTTTTCTCATTCACGTCTGAAATGTTGTTGTCATGGAGACGTGCATCCCTCAGAATGCTGAATGGTGGGTTAGTCCTATTGAGGAGCCCAGTGTTAGAGGGTTGTTAGTTCTATTGAGGAGCCCAGTGTTAGAGGGTTGTTAGTTCTATTGAGGAGCCCAGTGTTAGAGGGTTGTTAGTTCTATTGAGCCCAGTGTTAGAGGGTTGTTAGTCCTATTGAGGAGCCCAGTGTTAGAGGGTTGTTAGTTCTATTGAGGAGCCCAGTGTTAGAGGGTTGTTAGTTCTATTGAGGAGCCCAGTGTTAGAGGGTTGTTAGTTCTATTGAGGAGCCCAGTGTTGGAGGGTTGTTAGTTCTTTTGAGGAGCCCAGTGTTGGAGGGTTGTTAGTTCTATTGAGCCCAGTGTTAGAGGGTTGTTAGTTCTATTGAGCCCAGTGTTAGAGGGTTGTTAGTTCTATTGAGGAGCCCAGTGTTGGAGGGTTGTTAGTTCTATTGAGGAGCCCAGTGTTTGAGGGTTGTTAGTTCTATTGAGGAGCCCAGTGTTAGAGGGTTGTTAGTTCTATTGAGCCCAGTGTTAGAGGGTTGTTAGTTCTATTGAGGAGCCCAGTGTTGGAGGGTTGTTAGTTCTATTGAGGAGCCCAGTGTTGGAGGGTTGTTAGTTCTATTGAGGAGCCCAGTGTTAGAGGGTTGTTCTATTGAGGAGCCCAGTGCTGGAGGGTTGTTAGTTCTATTGAGGAGCCCAGTGTTGGAGGGTTGTTAGTTCTATTGAGCCCAGTGTTAGAGGGTTGTTAGTTCTATTGAGGAGCCCAGTGTTGGAGGGTTGTTAGTTCTATTGAGGAGCCCAGTGTTGGAGGGTTGTTAGTTCTATTGAGCCCAGTGTTAGAGGGTTGTTAGTTCTATTGAGCCCAGTGTTAGAGGGTTGTTAGTTCTATTGAGGAGCCCAGTGTTGGAGGGTTGTTAGTTCTATTGAGGAGCCCAGTGTTGGAGGGTTGTTAGTTCTATTGAGCCCAGTGTTAGAGGGTTGTTAGTTCTATTGAGCCCAGTGTTAGAGGGTTGTTAGTTCTATTGAGGAGCCCAGTGTTGGAGGGTTGTTAGTTCTATTGAGCCCAGTGTTAGAGGGTTGTTAGTTCTATTGAGCCCAGTGTTAGAGGGTTGTTAGTTCTATTGAGCCCAGTGTTAGAGGGTTGTTAGTTCTATTGAGCCCAGTGTTAGAGGGTTGTTAGTTCTATTGAGGAGCCCAGTGTTGGAGGGTTGTTAGTTGTATTGAGGAGCCCAGTGTTGGAGGGTTGTTAGTTGTATTGAGGAGCCCAGTGTTAGAGGGTTGTTAGTTGTATTGAGGAGCCCAGTGTTGGAGGGTTGTTAGTCCTATTGAGGAGCCCAGTGTTAGAGGGTTGTTAGTCCTATTGAGGAGCCCAGTGTTAGAGGGTTGTTAGTTGTATTGAGGAGCCCAGTGTTGGAGGGTTGTTAGTTGTATTGAGGAGCCCAGTGTTAGAGGGTTGTTAGTTGTATTGAGGAGCCCAGTGTTGGAGGGTTGTTAGTTGTATTGAGGAGCCCAGTGTTAGAGGGTTGTTAGTTGTATTGAGGAGCCCAGTGTTAGAGGGTTGTTAGTTGTATTGAGGAGCCCAGTGTTGGAGGGTTGTTAGTTCTATTGAGCCCAGTGTTAGAGGGTTGTTAGTTCTATTGAGGAGCCCAGTGTTGGAGGGTTGTTAGTTGTATTGAGGAGCCCAGTGTTGGAGGGTTGTTAGTTGTATTGAGGAGCCCAGTGTTAGAGGGTTGTTAGTTGTATTGAGGAGCCCAGTGTTGGAGGGTTGTTAGTCCTATTGAGGAGCCCAGTGTTAGAGGGTTGTTAGTCCTATTGAGGAGCCCAGTGTTAGAGGGTTGTTAGTTGTATTGAGGAGCCCAGTGTTAGAGGGTTGTTAGTTGTATTGAGGAGCCCAGTGTTAGAGGGTTGTTAGTTGTATTGAGGAGCCCAGTGTTAGAGGGTTGTTAGTCCTATTGAGGAGCCCAGTGTTAGAGGGTTGTTAGTTGTATTGAGGAGCCCAGTGTTAGAGGGTTGTTAGTTGTATTGAGGAGCCCAGTGTTAGAGGGTTGTTAGTTGTATTGAGGAGCCCAGTGTTAGAGGGTTGTTAGTTCTATTGAGGAGCCCAGTGTTAGAGGGTTGTTAGTTGTATTGAGGAGCCCAGTGTTAGAGGGTTGTTAGTTGTATTGAGGAGCCCAGTGTTAGAGGGTTGTTAGTTCTATTGAGGAGCCCAGTGTTGGAGGGTTGGGGCGGTTCAAGGGAAACACAGGTAATAATAGCACAGGGTAGTGAATCCCTGTCTCGCGCGGCAAGGCCGCGGCTTCATTGTTAAAGGTTGCGATGTGACGTTGTGGCGTGAGCAGTAAGTGTCCACCGATTGGCCAAGCTTGTAGGAGGGGTCCATCACACTGCAAATCTTAATAAGCATTTTAATCTTATATTTCGACTTTAGAATCTTATTTCTTCTACTTTTTTGCTAAATAAGACAAAATATTGCCAATGGGGTGAGAGTTTTACTCATTTCAAGATTTGCCAGTGGGGTAAGATAATTTCACTTGTCAAGCAAAACAAGATAATATTTTCCACTTTGGAGAAAAAAATAAGATTTTAAGTCTCATTACAAGACTAAAACACTTGTTAAGACAGACATTTTTTGCAGTGTATCAGTGTGGTGTGAGCCCCGAATGACCCCCCCCCCCCAACTGTCTGTTTCCCATAGTGCACCTGCTCTCCGAGACCATCCAGGGGGTCACTGCCACGGCAACAGGAATCCAATACCAGCAGTCCTGGCTCTGTATCCTGTGAGTCACTGACCTCATCCCCATTGTGTAACTCCTCTTCAGTCCGCCCTCATCACGACCCTGTTCTCTGCTGATCTCTGCGCAGCTGTAGAGTGAATCTGTGTGTTTTTACCTTTCCGTCTGCGCAGCTGTAGAGTGAATCTGTGTGTTTTTACCTTTCCGTCTGCGCAGCTGTAGAGTGAATCTGTGTGTTTTTACCTTTCCGTCTGCGCAGCTGTAGAGTGAATCTGTGTGTTTTTACCTTTCCGTCTGCGCAGCTGTAGAGTGAATCTGTGTGTTTTTACCTTTCCTTCTGTGCAGCTGTAGAGTGAATCTGTGTGTTTTTACCTTTCCGTCTGCGCAGCTGTAGAGTGAATCTGTGTGTTTTTACCTTTCCGTCTGCGCAGCTGTAGAGTGAATCTGTGTGTTTTTACCTTTCCGTCTGCGCAGCTGTAGAGTGAATCTGTGTGTTTTTACCTTTCCGTCTGCGCAGCTGTAGCGTGAATCTGTGTGTTTTTACCTTTCCGTCTGCGCAGCTGTAGCGTGAATCTGTGTGTTTTTACCTTTCCGTCTGCGCAGCTGTAGCGTGAATCTGTGTGTTTTTACCTTTCCGTCTGCGCAGCTGTAGAGTGAATCTGTGTGTTTTTACCTTTCCGTCTGCGCAGCTGTAGAGTGAATCTGTGTTTTTACCTTTCCGTCTGCGCAGCTGTAGAGTGAATCTGTGTGTTTTTATCTTTCCGTCTGCGCAGCTGTAGAGTGAATCTGTGTGTTTTTACCTTTCCGTCTGCGCAGCTGTAGAGCGAATCTGTGTGTTTTTATCTTTCCGTCTGCGCAGCTGTAGAGTGAATCTGTGTGTTTTTACCTTTCCGTCTGCGCAGCTGTAGGGTGAATCTGTGTGTTTTTATCTTTCCGTCTGCGCAGCTGTAGAGTGACTGTGTGTTTTTACCTTTCCGTCTGCGCAGCTGTAGAGTGAATCTGTGTGTTTTTACCTTTCCGTCTGCGCAGCTGTAGAGTGAATCTGTGTGTTTTTATCTTTCCGTCTGCGCAGCTGTAGAGTGAATCTGTGTGTTTTTACCTTTCCGTCTGCGCAGCTGTAGAGTGAATCTGTGTGTTTTTATCTTTCCGTCTGCGCAGCTGTAGAGTGAATCTGTGTGTTTTTACCTTTCCGTCTGCGCAGCTGTAGAGTGAATCTGTGTGTTTTTATCTTTCCGTCTGCGCAGCTGTAGAGTGAATCTGTGTTTTTATCTTTCCGTCTGCGCAGCTGCAATGTAAAGAGCCTTCAGAGACGGCATGTGTGCATCTCCCGCCTGGATCGGCCGCAGAACTGGGGAGAGAACTGTTGTGAAGTGCGATACGTCATCCTCATCCTCGCTCCACACAAAATGGTGCCTGCCCCGCCCCCCCACCCCCACCGAGGGCCCCGAGACCATGTCGTATATATCGTTTTGTTTTCTTCGTTTATTTGTACACAGTTTTCACCAGAGGTGTAAAATCCATGTTCAGAAAGTAAAAGTCCTCCCTGGTATTTGGTTCCAATAACCTGGATTTGATAATTAGCACAATTCTTCAGCCAAGAGGTAGAACTGGTTGAGTTCATGGGTGGAAAAAACACTTGGAAGGACTTTTACTTTCTAACCCCTGGATTTTACACCTCTGGTGTGCCCGGAGTTTGTGTCTTGGTTCTTCACAGTGGATTTAGACGTTCTGTGTAACATAATCAGGGCCGCGAACCGAACGGTAAAGCGCCCGTAATGACTCGTAAAAGACCTGTCTCTGTTTCAGTTTTGTACCTGGAACAGATGGAGCTGGCCATCCACAGTGTGCTCTGAGAGGAAACGTCTGTGTTTTAAAATGAAAACAGCCATTGTTAGAGACGCGAATGTCTGGGAGATGGCAGTAATTATGGGAGTGTGTGCGCTGGGCTGTGTGTTCTGTGTGATCTACAGCATCTCTCCCTGATCATTAATCCCCCCTCATCTCTATCTCTCTCTCTCAATCTCTCTCTCACTCAATCTCTCTCTCACTCAATCTCTCTCTCTTTCTCTCTCCCTCACCCTCTTCCTTTCTCTCCCTCAATCTTTCTCTCACTCCCTCAATCTCAATCTCTCACTGTCTCCCCTCCCTCTCTCTCTCTCCCTCTCCCTCCCTCTCTCTTTCTCTCACTCCCTCTTCTCCTCTCCCTCTCTTTTCCTCTCTTCTTCTCTCCCTCCCTCTCTCTCTCACTCCCTCTTCTCTCCCTCTCTTTTCCTCTCTTCTTCTCTCCCTCCCTCTCTTTCTCTCACTCCCTCTTCTCCTCTCCCTCTCTTTTCCTCTCTTCTTCTCTCCCTCCCTCTCTCTTTCTCTCACTCCCTCTTCCCCTCTCTTTCCCTCTCTTCTTCTCTCCCTCCCTCTCTCTTTCTCTCACTCCCTCTTCTCCTCTCCCTCTCTTTCCCTCTCTTCTTCTCTCCCTCCCTCTCTCTTTCTCTCACTCCCTCTTCCCCTCTCTTTCCCTCTCTTCTTCTCTCCCTCCCTCTCTCTTTCTCTCACTCCCTCTTCTCCTCTCCCTCTCTTTCCCTCTCTTCTTCTCTCCCTCCCTCTCTCTTTCTCTCACTCCCTCTTCTCCTCTCCCTCTCTTTCCCTCTCTTCTTCTCTCCCTCCCTCTCTCTTTCTCTCACTCCCTCTTCCCCTCTCCTTCCCTCTCTTCTTCTCTCCCTCCCTCTCTCTTTCTCTCACTCCCTCTTCCCCTCTCACTCTCTTTCCCTCTCTTCTTCTCTCCCTCCCTCTCTCTTTCTCTCACTCCCTTTTCCCCTCTCCCTCTCTTTCCCTCTCTTCTTCTCTCTCTTTCTCTCCCTCCCTCTCCCACCCTGCATGCACAGAAAAGCACTAAGACAGCGATGGAGCTGGGCCGGACCTT
Source organism: Ilyophis sp. 1 JC-2022 (assembly GCA_022702515.1). Taxonomy (NCBI): domain Eukaryota; kingdom Metazoa; phylum Chordata; class Actinopteri; order Anguilliformes; family Synaphobranchidae; genus Ilyophis; species Ilyophis sp. 1 JC-2022. Next base: position 4,430,538 of record CM040400.1, on the reverse strand, counting down.
CGCCACCATGTTCTCAGACATCTCCTTCAGACAGAAGCTTCTGGATACAAAGACACAGGAGGAGTTCAAGGAAGCCCTGGTGATGCAGAGACACCAGCTCACAGAGGCCAATCAGAAGCCCACGGCCGTGGAGGAGGAGACCGACCCTCACAGCCACAAGCCGCTCGTGGTACCGGTGCCTTTTCATCAGCCTTTCAATGAATATGAGACCCGCCTGTCTGTCAAGAATATTCTCATTCGGAGAATAAGCCCATCTAGGTTATTTTTCATTTAAAAACAAATAAAAAATAGTAATAAAATAAGGGAGAGTGGACAGTACCCCGACCTTTTGCATTATTGATGCAGAGAAAGGATCACGGCTCATAAGGGGCCGTAGTGGGGGATCGAACCCCCGTCCACGTGGGGGCACTGATGTTCTCCTGGGACCCGGCAGAAAAAACGTTTAACTTTTCATTTTCACATAATATAAGTGTCTTGAATGACAAAAAAAAACATGTTGCCGTGAAAATATTTTCAAAAATTATTATTATTATTATTACTTTTAAATGCCCCTTGTAGTGGTAGGTTTCCGCATTGTAGAATATATAATCCCTTGTAATGTAGGTTCAGCGGAATATGTGATTCTTGAGATTAAGACCGGAGACTCATGTCCCCCACAGGGGACAGAAATTAATTGGCGGGGCTTAGGAGGACGTACAGCCACTCAGTGGCTTTGTGCCACACGTCTCCCTCTGGTACTTCTGACGTAGTTTGAGATGCAGAAAAAGCAGGAGTGTTAAGCCACATCATGGCCAGATTGGCCCGGGGATCAGATGGGAGGTGGTGGAGGGCTGTGTGCCATGCGCTAATTAAGACCTCTGATCAAATACAAGCGAGGCTGGGGGCGCCATTTTAGAGCCCCCCCCCCCCCTCCCCTGTAATCACAGGGCAGACGCCAAGTGTTAGCTGTTGTGATGGAAGCAAATCAACTCCAGAAAATAGCGGGGATTGGCGGTAATCATGCCCCCACTCGGGGATCTGTGCGGAATCCGGGCCTCGGCATGATGGGAAAGGAATCAGCAGAGCGGCGGTTGAGGGGGGCGAGCTCCACGGTGGGGGGCCGCACTCGATGAAGTGGCCTTCCTCTTGTTCGGGCGGTAGCCAGAGTGCATTCGGGCTTTCTCGCTTGATAAGATCGTACCGGTGTACATAATTCATGTCCGTTCTATTTTCCTCCCCCCCCCCACCCTTACTTTCTGTTGCGCCTGTCATATTTTTATCAATCATTGCAAACTGCTCCCAGCCCTGACGAATGACCTTCCATTTCCGGCATGTACCGTGTAATCGGGGTGCATCTCTATATCAGCTCCGTCTCGGGCTGACGCAGGTGTAAGAATTACAGGCCCATTTCCCCTCCTAGTATTCGCTTGAAAGTCCCTGCTTCTTAATTACTCTGCTGCTGGTAAGAATTCTGGCAGCGCCGTGACGCATCGCTAAACGTTGTTTAAAAAGTTGTGAGCGGAAACGATCTGACGCATGAAACCGCTCACCCCTCTGCCCCCTCTGCCCATTTCAACCCGCTCACAAATCTATCCCAAATGTAAAGATATTAAATATTTTAAATCGCTTTTCTTTTGCAGTGAGGCTGCATACAAATGTTTGCAAAGGCAACAAATAAGACAACAAACTGCAAGCATTCTTATGTATATATTAAATGCACCTTTTTTTTTTTAACCTCGCCCTTTCACAGCAGCGGCATTTGATTGGCTTCTCCTTAAACGATAACAAATATGAATAAATGAAAAGTGACACACCCCCCCCCCATGTCACTCTGGAGCAGTGTTTCAGAGAGGTGGCCAGGTGGACACTAAGTCCACTCAGAGCTTTTGTTTACCAAACCCGGGCCTGGGCTGGCATAGCTCCGGGCCGAGCAGACAGCCTGCTGCAGACCCCAGCAAGAGCAAATGACTTCATTATGTGCGGCTGTTTAATGGGAGGCCGTGTGCATGTGCAGCTTCGTAAAAACGGCCACCCACACAAAGAGGGATGTGTGTGAGGAGGGGGGGGGGGCGAGACAGAGCCCCCCCGCCTAAAGCGCTCCATGCTGTTTACTCAAAGGTAACTTGGGGCCTTTGTGCCAAAGACAGATATAAACTCATGAAGAAAAGAATGTGTTAGACCACCGGTTCCCAAAAGGGCATGTCCCCTGACTTCAGTAAGATGTTATTCAGCCAAGGTAGTTCCTGGATCTACAAACAACAACACAAAATAAATAAAAGAAAAGAAAAACCCATTTTATGATAATTTGAATAGTTGCACTTTTAAAATAATGGCTCCAGATTTCTGTTGAACTTTTGGGATGCTGCCAGTAAGATGCATCTGAAGTTCAATTTTGATCATTTTAGTGAGAGGAATGATTGTAGTGTGTAATCGGGCTACCCCAGACCAGAATACTAACCAGATACTAATCACAGATCTTTATTCTCTGGCAGTTCATCGGAATCCAACTTTTATTGACCAATCGCCAATCAGAACTTTAAATTGCGTTTGATTTTGAGGTGTTGAGTAACTGTTTGTCCTGTTCCAGTTTAAGGACTTCCTGAAGGCGGGCCGGGGGATATATGAGGATCTGTGTCGCCGGCTGCCTCTCTATTCCTCAGACTTCACGGATGGTATGTGTTGGGACCCCAGCTAGTCCTGCTTGCTTCCCAGAGCAGGTTTACAGCTTTTCCACTGACTGCACTTCCCTGAGCTTAAGCTTAGAACTAATTAGTGAAATCAGCTGGCTGAGTTCATGGGTGGAAGAAACACACGGCAGGACGTTTACTTTCTGACCCCTGGACTTTCCCCCTCTGGCACTGGAGCCAGACAAATGGACACTGCACACACTGAGTGAGAGGAGGCGGTGTGTATGTACCTGACTCTGCCACGCCCATCCACAGGTATTATTGGGAGTAACAAGGCTATTGTGAAGTACATCACCACCGCCATAAACCTCTACATCGCCATTCTCCTGCCAGCCATCGCCTTTGGCTCGCTGAACGATGAGAGCACGCGTGGCGAGATCGGTGAGTGAGCCTGCGTTTCCAGCCTTATCCTCCTAAGAACCGCCAATACATGTTTGTCCCCTGTAGTGGACATGCGTTTCTGGCCTTAATCTCAAGGGCCATATATTCCACTATGCAGAAACCTACACCAGAAGGAACATTCAATAAAAATAAAATAAATAATATTTTTTCAAATATTCTTTACTGCAACATGTTTTTGTCATCCAAGACACTTGCATTATGTCAAAGAAAAAAAGAAAACTCAGGGCTCTATTTTCCGGGAAGCGCACGGCATGCGACGAGCCGTCATAGTCGATGGCGTAGCGTTTGGCGCACTGGGCGTGGCTACTGAATTTCGCTATTTTTGGACCAGAGGCTCAGAGCGCACAGCTCAGAGCTTGCTGCGCAGGTTGAAAATGGGCTGGATTATGCTGAATATTTATCAGTGGGTGTGCTTCAGCTGCACCATAGCTAATCAAATGACCTCTTTTCAGTCATTTTAAGAGCCCTGTGCATTGGACTTGTTTTGATCATGACGGGCTATAACGCATCACCTGGTTTAGTGAAGACGATAGCAGAGCCTCTCGCTTGCCGAACGAAAACGCTAAAAGCGATAAAAGTCACTAATTATCTGGACTGTGAAAAATAAAAAGCTTTTAATATTTTTTTTAGCTTCTAATCAGTCAATAAAATACATTTTAAAATAATTTATTTAACTTTTCCATTTATAATTTACTGGCTCTTTTTTAATTTTCAACTCCTCTCTTTTCCTGTTTTCTAGGTACGAAGCATGAATGCGTTTAATCATTTATCTATTTTCCCCATACAACATATCCCATTTCCCCATACAACATATCCCATTTCCTCACCACATTTATTAGCGACTAATATATATATATCACATTTATATGTCGCCTTTAGGATTCTGTAGTGGAAGACGATAGGCTGTCTATTTTGCGTTGATTTAATTGAATGTAATTGAGTTAAGAGGTACGTTTGCGTTGAGTTAATTTTTTCCTGCTTGGGGGATTTATTTCAAAGTCAAATTGGACTGCATATGATCCACGAAAACAGTTGATTCGCTTTTGAATAGGTTATGATCAGGCAAGCATTGGGGAAAGCCCCCGAAATTAGCAACTCGCCATACGCTGTGGTACGATTTGCACCGTTAACGTGGTTTCACCTGGCGGGCAGCGCGACCGCGAATCTCAGTGTAATTTAGCCCAAAATAGCATCCCGCTGCAGTAAAATTTAACTGGGCTGCTCCCTCTTAATGGACACACCCCCCCAGCAGCGGCTTCCCTCCCACTTCAGCGCACGGCGAGTCCCAGAATTACCAAACGAGCTCAGGCACGTGCAAATCCGTGACGAAATTGCTACCTCGCCAGTGATGGCTCGCCACCGGCCTCCATATGAGCAGTTTCGCTACTCGCTCTGGACTGACACACCTCCACCAGCGACTCTCCTCCCACGTCCGGTGCCCGGCGAGTCAAACGGGCTCAGGAGCGTGAAAATACATGCCGAAAATGTGACTACGCCAATGAGCTGGCTCGCCACCCGCCATCCGCCAGCCGGAAAATAGACCCCTCAAACTTTCTTTTGCTGGGTCTCAAGAGGATAAGAATTGGTGGTGACATCACGTATGTCAGAGCACACGCTTACCCGTGCACACGCTTACCCGTGCTCTTCCCAACCGACAGCGGAGGCTGTAATGAGCAGTCCAGCGCCATTCTGATTGGGCGCTCAAAACTGGGAACAAAACCGGGGAGCGTTGGGGCAAATAGAATTAAGGACATTACAGCCTAATAAGTCATAGTAACGCAGGTAAAGCTATCTGGAGTGTCTCTGACTCTGATAGCGCCCCCTGCTGATGATTCCTTGCCTTTTCACAGATGTGCAGAAGACTATCGTTGGCCAGAGCATCGGAGGGGTGATCTACTCCCTGTTAGCGGGGTCACCGCTGGTCATCCCCCTGACCACCGCCCCCCTCGCCATCTTCATCAGCGGTGTGTTTACCCATCATGCACTGCAGCGCACCCCACATGTGCGCGCGTGCGTGTGTGTGCATGCGTGCATGCATGTGTGTGTGTGTGTGTGTGTTGCAAAGATGAGGTTGTTGGGTCAGTACCTGTGTGTGTGTGTGTGTGTGTGTGTGTGTGTGTGTGTGTGTGTGTGTGTGTGTGTTGCAGAAATGAAGTCGTTGGGTCAATACCTGTGCGTGTGCATGCGTACGTGCATGTGTGTATGTGTGTGTGTGTGTGTGTGTGTGTGTGTGTGTGTGTGTGTGTTGCAGAGATGGGGTCGTAGGGTCAGTACCTGTGTGTGTGCATGCGTACGTGCATGTGTGTATGTGTGTGTGTGTGTGTGTGTGTGTGTGTGTGTGTTGCAGAGATGGGGTCGTAGGGTCAGTACCTGTGTGTGTGCATGCGTATGTGCATGTGTGTGTGTGTGTGTGTGTGTGTTGCAGAGATGGGGTCGTAGGGTCAGTACCTGTGTGTGTGCATGCGTACGTGCATCACTAAGGAGATAAAGATTGCTATTAATAATAAGAAGGTAGCTTTCACTAGTAGAGACAAGGATTCAATCAAATCTGCACAGAAAAAAACTTAAACAGGCTATAAGGCAGGGAAAGAGGAATTATAAAGAGAAAGTAGAAAGTAAATTACAGGAGTGTGACACAAAGGGCCTATGGAAGGGCTTAAAGTCAATAACAGGCTATGGCCCTGCCAGCTCTAACCTGCAGGAAGGTATTTTTACTCCTGATGAGGCTAACCAGTTCTTTGCTAGATTTGACACCAATGACCTCCTAGCAGAGCATGATTCGGCCTATTCAACCCTCTCCTTGAGGGGGTTGGAAGGCAGTTCTACTCTTTGCCCCCCTATAAGCATTACAGTTAATGAGGTACGCACCCAGCTAAGAAGGCTTAATGCAAATAAGGCCCCTGGCCCGGATGGGGTCCTTCCACGTGCTCTCAAAGTGTGTGCAGATCAGCTATGCACAGTGCTTCACTATTTATTTTTTCTGTCTTTGTCCCAGTCCAAGATTCCAGTCAAGTGGAAAACTTCATGTATTGTGCCTGTGCCTAAAAGAGCAAATGCCAAGGCTCTTAAAGACCTTAGGCCTATTGCTCTCACCTCACATATAATGAAATCCTTTGAAAGGGCAGTCCTGGGGCATTTCAGTAGGCAGGTTGGTGCCTACCAGGACCCGCTGCAATTTGCATACAGGAAGGGAGTAGGAGTGGATGATGCCCTCCTCTACATGGTACACAGAATATATAGCCATCTGGAGTTAGCCGGTGCATCTGCTAGAATAATGTTCTTTGACTTCTCTAGCGCTTTTAATACAATACAGCCACATATTTTAGCTAACAAGCTTTTAAATTTTAACCTGAATAGGTCCACAGTCGCATGGGTCATGGATTACCTAACATGCAGACCTCAGTATGTGAGGATCCATGGCACTGTGTCTGACACCATCACTACCAACACCGGGGCGCCGCAAGGCACAGTTTTATCTCCATTTTTATTTACACTGTACACATCTGACTGCAGGCATAGCAATGAATCTTGCCACTTACAAAAATTCTCTGATGATTCTGCCCTCGTTGGCTACATTTTAAATGATGATAACTTAGCTTACCAAGAGGAAGTGGACAGTTTTGTCAGATGGTGTGAGGGAGCCCACCTTATTCTTAATTTAGATAAGACTAAGGAGCTCATTGTTGATTTTAGGAAGAAAAAAGCAGAGGTAACCCCCGTCCTGATTAAAGGACAGGCAGTCGAGGTGGTCCCCTCATACAAATACCTGGGTGTTTATGTGGATAACAAGCTGGACTGGAAGGAGAACACCAGAGTCATTTTTAAGCGGGCCCAGTCCAGATTGTTTTTCCTCAGGAAGCTCAGGTCATTTGAGGTCAGCAGGTCTCTTTTAAATGTTTTTTATCAAGGTATTGTGGCTAGTGTTCTTTTTTATGCTGTTGTCTGCTGGGGTGGCAGCCTAACAGTTGAGGATAGGAATAGGATCAATAAGTTGATCAAGAAGGCAGGATCTATTATTGGCCTGACCCCAGATTCTCTGGAGGCCATTACAGAGCAGAGAACCAGAAAGAAGCTTAGGAGTATTCTGTCACGGGACGATCATCCCTTGTATAGCACTTTTAAGGGCAGTAGGAGCAATCGGCTCCTATTGCCAAAATGCTCAACTGAAAGGTTCAGGAAATCTTTTGTTCCTGCAGCAATCAGGTTTTTTAATGAACGTTGATGTAATGTTTTTTTAATTGTTGTTGCAATGGAATTATGCACTTACCCTTCAATGATTCTGCCTGATGTCATTATGTATTTATTGTGTACGTATATTGTGTCTATGTCTTTGTTATGGTAGCAAACCAGTTTCCCCTTTGGGGATCAATAAAGTTTATCCTATCCTATCCTATCCTATGTGTGTGTGTGTGTGTGTGTGTGTGTGTGTGTGTGTGTGTGTGTGTGTGTTGCAGAGATGGGGTCGTAGGGTCAGTACCTGTGTGTGTGCATGCGTACGTTCATGTGTGTATGTGTGTGTGTGTGTGTGTGTGTGTGTGTGTGTGTGTGTGTTGCAGAGATGGGGTCGTAGGGTCAGTACCTGTGCGTGTGCATGCGTACGTGCATGTGTGTGTGTGTGTGTGTGTGTGTGTTGCAGAGATGGGGTCGTAGGGTCAGTACCTGTGTGTGTGTGTCCTGCAGTGATCCGGGGCATATGTGACGACTACGACTTGGACTTTGCGGCCTTCTACGCTTGCATCGGCCTGTGGAACAGCCTCTTCCTCATCCTGGGAGGAGTGTTTAACGTCAGCCTCCTCATGAAGCTCTTCAAACGGTCAGTCCTGGAGCTGAGCATCATGGGAAATCCCTACCCCCTGCTAGGAGACAGCTAGGAGGCCACTTTCCTCATTTATTCCCACAATCTGTAGCGTCCGGTCCTGTTTGTAGGCTTCAGCCCCTTTGCTGACTGTTCTCCGGGCAGAGGCTGCTCAGTCATTTAAAGTGTCTCCAGCCTGCAGCCACGGGATTGGCCAGAGTGGTCGACCGCAGTCGCACGATTGGCCAGAGTGGTCGACTGCAGCCGCACGATTGGCCAGAGTGGTCGACCGCAGCTGTGTGATTGGCCAGAGTTGTCGTTGTTGTTGTGAGGCGGGAAAAACACTGCTGACTAGAACCCTCTCTCTCTTGGCGACGCTACGGCCAATTACATGTCTCCCTGCGGGACTACCGGCCAGTCACTTTCAAGAATCAGAATGAGTAGCCAGAGAGTGCACTAAATGGAGGATAGCTGTTGATATTTCTCTGATGTGGTTGGTTTGCAGCACAGTGAGTTTTGGGTGTTTTAATGACTGTGTTCTTGTTATGACTGTGTTGCAGGTCCACAGAGGAGGTGATCGCTCTGTTTATCTCCATCGCCTTTGTGGAAGACGCCGTGAAAGGCACCGTAAAAAGTATGATTTCAGCCGCGACGGCTCTCCCTCTCTCTCCCGCCTTCCAGTCTTCCAGTCTCTCTACACCAGGGGTCGGCAACAGGCGTCCCGCGGGCCATTGTTGGCCCGCCAGCAATAATATTTGGCCCGCCAGATAATTTTGAGATTTAAAAAAAAAAAAAAAAATCTTTTTATTTTTTTTATTTTTTATTTTTTTTACAATATCGAACCGACAGTCCCACGTATAGGCTATAATGTCCGAATAGAGAATCTACCCACACCTGAAGAATGCTTATTGTACTTTTATCCATGTTGAGAGTGAATGACACGCACAGACAATCAGGCAGCGGGCTGCACTGACGCTGAACCCCTAGTAGTGAATCAAAATAAGTAGGTGGACAACGCGTGGTGCTGAAATAGCCAACATGCGGTGTGTGGTTTGAAAAAAATAACACCAGCTCAGTAAATCATTCAAACTTAATGTTTACTTATATGTGACTACACCTCACATGTAAACAGTAACAAAGCAAATTCAGTTTAATTTTATGAAAAACATAAAAAACAACAAAATTGTCGCAAAAAAAAGCTTGATCCGCTTGATCATGCAGTGCGAGGGGTGGTGGTGCATAGGCCTATGCTCCTGAAACGACAGAGCAAACACGCTACATTAGGGATAATAATTAAATGAGCCATTCATTAAAAATATAAAAAATACAATTAGGCTATTAAATGCAATAACGACAGGTTTAGTACTACTTAATGTGAAAACTGGCATCTCCCATCGGTCACTATTCGTTGGATATCTGGTGATATGGACGTCACTTTAATCCGCAGGCAGTTTTCAAGGTTTTTATGCGTCAATCGAATGTAATGATTCCTCTCGTGCGTCTTTGTGACACTGATATTTAATTGATACAACTGCTGTCCGCTGTCGGGCGTTTTGCACGTAAAGTTTTTCACTCTCTGATTACACCTGTGTAAACTGTGAAGTGACAATAAAAGAACTTGAACTTGAACTTGCTTTGGTACTCATATCGGACTTTTCTTTTGAAACACGGAACTACGTTTCAACGTTGTTGAGAATCACAACACAAACTCGCTCGTCAAGCCAAAATACTGCAGTGCAATGGATTCGGTGAGTAATCCCCACTGCTACCTAGTTAAGAAATGTATTCACATTTTTCGAAAGAAAAGTCAGATCATTACACCAGATCCCGATATGAGGACCAAAGCATTAGAACGTGTCACATTTTTAACGATCAATTACTTAAATTAGCCTTTTATTATGTTCTAGCCCGCCACCTAGTGGCTCAGAACAAAATTGGCCCGAGGCCAAATTTACTTGCCGACCCCTGCTCTACACTGTGCTGTCTAATAAAGCTGGAAAAGTCTTAAATAAGAGTAGGATTTCAGACCATTTACACGAGCCAAGCACCACAAAACAATAATGTAGCTCATTTAACCTGTTCTTTTTCTCTTTCTCTCCATCTGTCCCTTTCTCCGTCTCTCTCTCTCCATCTCCTCATATCCCCATTTTTCTCCTCTCTCTTCTTTTCTTTCTCTTTTCCGTTCTGCAGTTTTCCAGAAGTGTTACCGCGGGCCGACGCTGGGGAACGGCAGCGTGGCGCAGCTCCCCCGCATGCAGGAGGCTCTGCTGCAGGCAACCAATGAGATGCGCAACTCCTCCGGGGGCGGAGTCATACCGCTGCATGAGTCCATCATCCTCTGCACCCGCGAGCGACCTGTCCTCTGCCTACTGCTCACGCTCGGAACCCTGTGGCTGGGGTACACTCTCTACCAGTTCAAGAGGAGGTGCGTTAACACAGTACACACACCCTCGACAGTTCAAGAGGAGGTGCGTTAACGCAGTACAGACACACTCTACCAGTTCAAAAGGAAGTGCGTTATATTCTAACACAGTGGACCCCAACCCTGTTCCTGGAGGTCTACCATCCTTTAGGTTTTAATTTCAACCCTATTTTGGCACACCTGATTCTATTGATTAGCAGCTCAACGAGGTCTCGAGCTGTTCAATGAAGTGCGCTTTGTTAGGGTTGGAGTGAAAGCCTACAGGACGGTAGATTTCTAGCTGTTTTGATTTGATTTGATTTGATTTGAAACCTTTATTTCGACAGGGAAGAACATACTGAGACCAGGTCTCTTTCACAGATGTGCCCTGCTTACAATCAACATATACAATCAATACAGTAGCAAAGGTACAAAAAGTGGTAAATAAGTACAGTAGTTATCTAGATACAATAAGCAAATTAAACAATAAAAACTAGGGTTGGAGTGAAATCCTACAGGATGGTAGATCTCTAGCTGTTGAATGAGGTGTGCTTTGTAAGGGTTGGAGTGAAAACCTACAGGACAGTAGATCTCTCGTTGTTGAATGAGGTGTGCTTTGTTAGGGTTGGAGTGAAAACCTACAGGACAGTAGATCTCCAGCTGTTGAATGAGGTGTGCTTTGTTAGGGTTGGAGTGAAAACCTACAGGACAGTAGATCTCTAGTTGTTGAATGAGGTGTGCTTTGTTAGGGTTGGAGTGAAAGCCTACAGGACGGTAGATCTCTAGCTGTTGAATGAGGTGTGCTTTGTTAGGGTTGGAGTGAAAGCCTACAGGATGGTAGATCTCTAGCTGCTGAATGAGGTGTGCTTTGTTAGGGTTCGAGGGAAAGCCTACAGGACAGTAGATCTCCAGTAACAGGGTTGGGGACCACTGTTCTAAAACAATATGTCCTTTCAGGCAGAGACTAGAGTATTGATAATTTTTTGAGATTGTATATTAGAGGTCAGATTAATATCATAAAACCGGAGTATGCTCCAGCACACATGCACAACCACACACAAACACGCACGCGCACACACACACAATCAGTGCTGGTTTTTCCCTTTCGCTGAAATGGATTAAAAATCCTGCATCAATCAGTAATACGGCTGCATGAACCTGCTGTATGTTTAAAAACGTAACAGCATTTCCCGCGGTAAAGGAAGCGACGTTAATAAGATTCGCTGCGCCGTTATTGTTCTATTACTCATTGGCGTAGCTAACTCCCCCATCCACAGTCATTTACCAGAGTCATTTACCCAGCTTACACTGGTATCCCTTTATACAGATGGGTATATTACTACAGCATTTCTCACTTAAGTATGTTTATCAAGGGCACACTAGCAGTGTCACCTGGTATTTTAACCTGCATCTTATGAGCTGTGAGCTCAGTACCCTAACACACACACGCACACACACACACGCACACACGCACGCACACGCACACACACACACACACGCCCTCAACTCTGCAGCACACTAATAGCTCAGAAACATCTTTCTTCAAACAGAACCTGAAGGGATGTGTGCATGCTCTGTCTGCTGCAGTGCCTGAGAATTGTGGATAATTGAGTTTTAATTTTTATTTTTCTGTCTTGTAGTCCCTTCCTCCACGCCAAAGTGCGAGAGGTGCTGTCGGACTGCGCCCTGCCCATCTCTGTAATCATGTTCTCTTTCGTGGGCTCCTACCTGTTCAGAGACATCACACGTTAGTATACCTCACGACAGCAACACCTGTTCAGAGACATCACACGTTAGTATACCTCACTACAGCAACACCTGTTCAGAGACATCACACGTTAGTATACCTCACGACAGCAACACCTGTTCAGAGACATCACACGTTAGTATACCTCACTACAGCAACACCTGTTCAGAGACATCACACGTTAGTATACCTCACGACAGCAACACCTGTTCAGAGACATCACACGTTAGTATACCTCACGACAGCAACACCTGTTCAGAGACATCACACGTTAGTATACCTCACGACAGCAACACCTGTTCAGAGACATCACACGTTAGTATACCTCACTACAGCAACACCTGTTCAGAGACATCACACGTTAGTATACCTCACTACAGCAACACCTGTTCAGAGACATCACACGTTAGTATACCTCACTACACCTACACCTGTTCAGAGACATCACACGTGTTTTTTGTGTGTGTGTGTGTGTGTGTGTGTGTGTGTGTGTGTGTGCGCGCGTGTGTGTGTGTATCTGTGTGTGTGTGTGTGTGTGTGTGTGTGTGCATGTGTGTGTGCATGTGTGTATGTGTCTGTGTGTGTGTTTCTGTGTGTATGTGTCTGTATGTGTGTGTGTTTCTGTGTGTATGTGTCTGTGTGTGTGTTTCTGTGTGTATGTGTCTGTGTGTGTGTTTCTGTGTGTATGTGTCTGTGTGTGTGTTTCTGTGTGTATGTGTCTGTGTGTGTGTGCATGTGTGTGTGTTTCTGTGTGTATGTGTCTGTGTGCTGCAGTTCCTGTGTTCAACTTCTACGGCGGGCCCTTGTTCACCGTGGCGCCCTTCGAGAAGCTGTCGGGAATGAACATCCTGAGCGCCATGGGCCTGGGCTTCCTCCTGGCCCTACTCATATTCATCGAGCAGAACATCGTGGTGTCGCTCACCAACGCCCCGGAGAACAGGTAACCCGAGTCCTCCCCTCCCGACCTGTTCCGCAGCGTGGGTCAGACCTCATCCCCATCCCCCTGCCTGGACGGGGTCAGACCTCGCTCCCATCCCCCTGCCGGGACGGGGTCAGGTTTGTGCGTACAGCGCGGTGAGATTGTACTCTCACGCTCACGCTCTGTACCGCCCTGTTGTTGCACGCTCGGCGCGAGGCCAGCCCACCGCTGTGCGGACTGTTTGTGAAATCGACGTCCCCGTAAGGTCTGTTCCAGGACACGGTTCTCACGTTGCCGTAGAGATGCTGCTGACGTTCACTCCAACAGAAACTTTTGCACTTTATACAAACTAAAGCATTCCTAGGAAGACCTCGCACCATTACCCTCTGGCTTCAATTGTACGTGTGTGTGTGTGTGTGTGTGTGTGTGTGTGTCTGTGTGTGTGTGTATACACATTTGAGTGGTTGTGTGTGCTTGTATATTTGTGTATGTGGTATGCATGTGTATTTATTTATGTTGTTTCTTCCCGTTTTTGCATATATTGTACATTAATATTTGTGTTTCTATAGGTTACTGAAAGGTACGGCGTATCACTGGGACCTCATGCTCTCTGGCTTCATTAACATCCCGATGTCAGTGCTGGGGTTGCCATGGATGCATGCGGCCTTTCCCCACTCGACGCTGCATGTGCGCCAGCTGGCCTTCGTGGAGCAGCGGGTGGAGGGCGGACACCTCTACGAGACGTGAGTAGTCAAACCATTAAGAGCAAAAAGGGAATGAACATTTCGGTCAAATTTGTATGAGTTCTCATGCAGAGACAAGAGAAACACGTGTAGGTCCTCAACCCTGTTGCTGGAGATCTAACATCCTGTAGGTTTTCACTCCAACCCTAACAAAGCTCACCTCATTCAAATCAGGTGTGCCAAATTAGGGTTGAAATGAAAACCGACAGGACGGTATACCTCCAGGAACAGGTTTGGGGATCACTGACCTACAGGGCGGTAGACCTCCAGGAACAGGTTTGGGGATCACTGACCTACAGGGCGGTAGACCTCCAGGAACAGGTTTGGGGATCACTGACCTACAGGGCGGTAGACCTCCAGGAACAGGTTTGGGGATCACTGACCTACAGGGCGGTAGACCTCCAGGAACAGGTTTGGGGATCACTGACCTACAGGGCGGTAGACCTCCAGGAACAGGTTTGGGGATCACTGACCTACAGGGCGGTAGACCTCCAGGAACAGGTTTGGGGATCACTGACCTACAGGATGGTAGATCTCCAGGAACAGGGCTGGGGACCACTGGTGTAGATGCATATTGTGCTTACCAAATAATTTGTGGAGCTGGTTATGAAAATAGTGTTTTGATTGTGTTTAATTCCTGTGTCTAGTCATTAATGACACTTCATTTTTATGTGTGTGTGTGTGTGTATGGGTGTTTGTGTGTGTGTGTGTGTGTGTGTGTGTGTGTGTGTGTGTGTGCAGGATTGTGAGTGTAAAGGAGACTCGGCTCACCTCGCTGGCGGCCAACATCTTTATTGGGGTGTCCGTATTCCTGCTGCCTGTCCCGCTGCAGTGGATCCCCAAACCCGTGCTTTACGGCCTCTTCCTCTACATCTCCCTCACATCCATCGACGGGAACCAGATGTGTGACCGCATGGCCCTGCTGCTCAAAGAGCAGGTAGCACCTTCACCTGAACACAGCACCTTTACCTGAACACAGCACCTTTACCTGAACACAGTACCATTACCTGAACACAGCACCTTCACCTGAACACAGCACCATTACCTGAACACAGCACCTTCACCTGAACACAGCACCTTTACCTGAACACAGCACCTTTACCTGAACACAGCACATTTACCTGAACACAGCACCTTTACCTGAACACAGCACCTTTACCTGAACACAGCAGCTTGACCTGAACACAGCACCTTTACCTGAACACAGTACCATTACCTGAACACAGCAGCTTGACCTGAACACAGCACCTTCACCTGAACACAGCACCTTTACCTGAACACAGTACCATTACCTGAACACAGCAGCTTCACCTGAACACAGCACCTTTACCTGAACACAGTACCATTACCTGAACACAGCACCTTTACCTGAACACAGCAGCTTCACCTGAACACAGCACCTTTACCTGAACACAGCACCTTTACCTGAACACAGTACCATTACCTGAACACAGTACCATTACCTGAACACAGCACCTTCACCTGAACACAGCACCTTTACCTGAACACAGTACCATTACCTGAACACAGCAGCTTCACCTGAACACAGCACCTTTACCTGAACACAGTACTATTACCTGAACACAGCACCTTTACCTGAACACAGTACCATTACCTGAACACATCAGCTTCACCTGAACACAGCACCTTTACCTGAACACAGTACCATTACCTGAACACAGCAGCTTCACCTGAACACAGTACCATTACCTGAACACAGCAGCTTGACCTGAACACAGCACATTTACCTGAACACAGCACCTTCACCTGAACACAGCAGCTTCACCTGAACACAGTACCATTACCTGAACACAGCACCTTTACCTGAACACAGTACTATTACCTGAACACAGCACCTTTACCTGAACACAGTACCATTACCTGAACACAGCAGCTTCACCTGAACACAGCACCTTTACCTGAACACAGTACCATTACCTGAACACAGCAGCTTCACCTGAACACAGTACCATTACCTGAACACAGCAGCTTCACCTGAACACAGCACATTTACCTGAACACAGTACCATTACCTGAACACAGCACCTTTACCTGAACACAGCAGCTTCACCTGAACACAGCACATTTACCTGAACACAGCAGCTTCACAACTTGAACACTTACTGAAACGGCCCTGTGTGAAGGCATCAGCTCATTTATCTGATACTGAACCAGTATATCTGTCTCCTTCTCTCTCTATCTCGCTCTCTGTATCTTTCTGTCTGTCTATCTGTCTCCTTCTCTCTCCTGCCCCTCTCTCTCTCTCCTGTCCCTCTCTCTTTCCCACCCTCTCTCTCTCTCTCTCCCTCTGAACCCCAGACATCCTACCCTCCCACCCACTATATCCGGAAGGTTCCCCAGAGGAAGATCCACTACTTCACGGCCCTGCAGATGCTGCAGCTGCTGGTCCTGTGTGCGTTTGGGATGTACCCCCTGCCCTACATGAAGATGATCTTCCCCCTGCTCATGATTTTGCTCATACCCATCAGGTTTGTGTCCCGTTACCCACAAGCCCACAGGCCCCAAGGTAACCCGTGATTGGCCCACAGGCCCTGAGGTGACCTGTGATTGGCCCACAGGCCCCAAGGTGACCTGTGATTGGCAGAGCTCACTTCAGGGGAGGGGATGGGCAGTCCTAATTGGGCCTAACCTATTGTGAAAGCATAGGGTAGAAAGCAGCGGTTAATTAGAAGCGTGCCAAAGGGCATTGAGTTCACATTAATTATGTCTGAATGTAACATAAATGGGCAGTGAGTTTTTCCCGTGGAAAGAGTGAATTATTATTTTACTCTTTAGTTGTGAATATACGCTTCAGGGAAAAACAAGAGCCAAACGAATTAGCTGTATTATAATTAATACCTTTCAAGATACATATGCTCTGTTGCTAAATTGGACATTTACCTGAAGACATTTGTTTAACACGGTGAGAATTAGTTGGAAAATTTAAATGAATATGACAATTTGAGCATTCAGCTGGAACTGTCAGACAGTAATTGTCCACTGCCTGCTTGAAAGCCGTCCAGGTGGAAATGTTTACAGTAATGGCATTTAACCAAAGGGTTAAAGAAATCCAGACCAAACTCTTTAATTGAATCCACAGGAGTGGGATTTAAAAGGTAAGAATCCCAAAGGGCTCTGCTCTGAGGCATTCCCTAGGGAATGTCAGTGCCTGGGTTTCTTTTGGGTAGACTGTACTGGGAGTTGTACTGCATTTGTGTGATAAGATGACCTTAGTCAGGGAACTGTTTCACCGGCGTCAGACTCAGTAATATGTACAAGGACAGGCGAGTGGCTAAATAAGTGTGTTAGTGATACAGGACTGCATGCTTTAACAGGGTGAAAGGGTAACGTGGGGTTGTGTTATCTCTACAGCGCTCTCTAAAGAAAAACAACCAAACTGAAGGAATGTTCCTTCTTATTTCTCTCAGCTTTGCCTCACAGAAACCCTGTGCCCGTCTGAAACGCCTCTGACAGTTACAGACGTCCCTTTATTTAATAAAATTCATTCAGTGATGAAACTTGCTCGACGGACATGGTTTCCGCCAGAAACAGCGCCTCCACTGGTCGATGGGGAACCTGCAGTCTGTCTTCTTTTTTCCTTTTAATTGTTTGTCGCCCGAACGCGGGGCTGTGTATGTCCAATCCCCCTCCTAATCTTATTGTCCCCCCTAACCGTGTTCATGGAGCAACCCCACAGCACAGGACACACTGGTATCAGTCCTCAGTGTAGACCTCCTTAGCCTGCAGTCTGCAAATGAACACCCGCCACCAGCCAAGTGCTGGTAACATTTTTTCTCTAGCAGCCACTTTGGCCGGCCCACAGTCTGACATTTCATACAACAGCCTTCACCCTCTCATTCACGAGAGTGTCACGATATCTAGCTAAAAGAGAAGAAGCTGTGAAAGCGTGCGCTAACCTCTTCTGCGTCCCCTCCTCAGGAACTACCTCCTGCCAAAAATGATTGAGGCCAAATACCTGGACATCATAGACTCCCAGCACATGTGAGAAGCAGGGGCCAGCACTTACGACTGCTGGCCAGGAACCAGACTGACTGACTGTGTGTGTATGTAGCGCCTATAGCCCCTCCCCCATCGATCTGTTGTCCCGTATTTACCTCTGGGAAATCTGGTCACCTTACCTCAGCTGCTTTAATTGATCAAGTAGCCTAATAAGAAACAGTAGACCATGCAGGCTTCTAGCCTCCAGTTCCAGAACTCTAATAAGAAACAGTAGACTATGCCGGCTTCTAGCTTCCAGTTCCAGAACTCTAATAAGAAACAGTAGACTATGCAGGCTTCTAGCCTCCAGTTCCAGAACTCTAATAAGAAACAGTAGACTATGCAGGCTTCTAGCCTCCAGTTCCAGAACTCTAATAAGAAACAGTAGACTATGCAGGCTTCTAGCCTCCAGTTCCAGAACTCTAATAAGAAACAGTAGACTATGCAGGCTTCTAGCTTCCAGTTCCAGAACTCTAATAAGAAACAGTAGACTATGCAGGCTTCTAGCCTCCAGTTCCAGAACTCTAATAAGAAACAGTAGACCATGCAGGCTTCTAGTCTCCAGTTCCAGAACTCTAATAAGAAACAGTAGACCATGCAGGCTTCTAGTCTCCAGTTCCAGAACTCTAATAAGAAACAGTAGACTATGCAGGCTTCTAGTCTCCAGTTCCAGAACTCTAATAAGAAACAGTAGACCATGCAGGCTTCTAGCCTCCAGTTCCAGAACTCTAATAAGAAACAGTAGACCATGCAGGCTTCTAGGCTCCAGTTCCTCTCCTATTAGCTTGTCTCACATGCACTGGCATGGCATGACTGCATTTTTCAGGTGGAGCTGATTTTGTTGTTCGTAAGTTGATGTTTTCAATAACAAGCCTCTTGTTTTTAGCCAAGCCAAAGAGATCGGAACAGCCTCTCGGACGCCACCCGGACCTCCACTGCTTGCCGAGGCATTGTGAGAACATGGAACTCATCTGAGCTGCATTGTCTTCGAACCTTTGGCACTCGCACAACTTCCGAAACGGGGCTGTATTTACACTAGTTTTGACACATTATATGAATGCAACAAAGATTTTGTTATTCCGTTATTTGGTGGAGTGACCTACCTAAATTAATCAGGGTAAAAGTTTTATATAATGTTAGTACATACTGTACAAGTCACAATAACCTGGGAATTATGGGTCCAGAATAGCAGGTAGTGCATCAGTCTGCAATCCTGGTCATGAAGAGTCCGTCTGCCTCGAATCTTGCTTTGTTCACAAGATGCTATTTGAAAGTTTCAAGAATGACTAAAACCACAGTAGAGCCATCTCATACAGAGCTGCTTTCGAGTGGAATAATCTCCATTTGAAAGATTTGGGCCTCAGACAGTTTTTAAGTACAGGCTCAAAAATCAGTTTTAGTCAGTCCTATTGATAAAGATGTGTGAGGGATCAGGAGCGGGATCAGGAGCACGGAGCAGTCCTGTGAGCTGAGCTAATAGTGCTGTCACCCTGTAACTGCATGTGACCTGAGCATTTAGTAAACTAGCGTTTGCTAATTGATGCAGCACAATGTAAAAATGATGGTTATAATGTGCAAATGGCTGCAGGAAATCTAATGTCTGATACACAAGTTAGAAATCAAACCCCCTTTTTAATTTCTATGCCCCAATTGCTTCTTTTTTCAGTTTTTTTTTTACTAAATTTGTATCCGCTGGTCTGTCCCAATGCTGCAAAGTTACAGCAGAGCTGTGCAGCCATACGGGTCATCGATGGAGAACCCGTGCGGAACCCGGTCTTTAGCTGAGAACCCGCGGGGAACCCGTTCTTTAGGTGAACGGAACACTTCAAAAACCCTTCAACCAGCACCATACGTACATATGTTCACCATGTTTGGCTGCCCTTACAATGCAATTTTGGGTGTGGTCCTGAATTACTCAAATATCCAGCTGAAAAAGTATATTTGAGGCACGTCTTGATATGATTTACTTTTTAAAAAAAAAAAAAAATTTTTGCTAAAAGGAAATCATAAGAGCATAAACCTGCTATGTACTTGCACAAAAACATTAGCAACTATATTCTGTATGAACTGAAAAGTGTATTCAATTTATAGGACAAAATTGACAAATGATATCTATCGCTCAGTCACTTTTTTATTTGGTAAACAGCTTGAAATTATCGTTTTCAGTGTACAGTATATATCTTGAACTCACACATTCCTTTTGATTTTAATACATTACAACTCACAAATGTAGCTTATTTTATGACAAAATTATTGTTGACATCTTTAGAAAAACTAAAGGTAGAAATTTTTCAGAAGCCTCTTAATGAAGCAAACGTATGTGGTTTGGGTGACCCTGTCGCACCACAGCGGCCTCTCTCGCCCCCGCTTCTATTTCCTGTGAGACAGGAACACCGCTCGAGACGAAACATTGGGGGCACGATCCTTGATCTCTGACTGTGAGATCAAAATGGAAAATTTAAAAAATGGCCGTGAAAGGAGAGGAACCAGTAACAGACGGCCATTTTGTGAACCATTCCTTTGAAGTCAGGAGAAATGAGCGAATCTACTCTATTCCTGCTCGATCTGAATCAATAACTTAATTAAACTGGATACATTCCAAAAATACATAAATTTCTCATATTAGAATTAGTTTGTGAAGGTATTGCTTTGGCATACTATTGAGTACAGCTGGAAGCTGTACATCCCGATGATGTCATTAAATATGTAGCATTACGGGAGTTCTGGGTAATGTGTGCGGAAAGAGATCTGCGTACGTATTTGAGAGTGACAATTTTCGAGTCTGCTTTCTATGACAGCGTGTTTTTTGTGTGTGTTTGCGTGCATGTATGGGTAAATGTTCAGGTATGTACGTGTATGCATGTGTATACAGATATAAGTGTGTGTGTGTGTGTGTGGGCGCGCACACAGGACTCTACAACACCATTTTAACAATCTTTAAAATATGCCTGAGTGGACAAAAGCGACCTGACAAATAATTTGACACAACCATAAAGATACAAAGTGAAGGAAAGACAGCAACAGCCAGGAAAGGCGCTGGGAAAAACAGCTTCACACTGGCGGCCTTCAGCTCATCTGGGCCGCACAGGCAGGAAAGAGACCCTCTGCTTCCCCTCTGGTTCCTGGCCAGCAGTCGTAAGCGCTGGCCCCTGCTTTTCACATGTGCTGGGAGTCTATGATGTCCAGGTATTTGGCCTCAATGATTTTGGGCAGGAGGGAGTTCCTGAGGAGGGGGCGCAGAAGAGGTTAGCGCACGCTTTCACAGCTTCTTCTCTTTTAGCTAGATATCGTGACACTCGTGAATGAGAGGGTGAAGGCTGTTGTATGAAATGTCAGACTGGGCCGGCCAAAGTGGCTGCTAGAGAAAAAATGTTAGTATAGTGGACAGTATCTCCGCCTGTCACGCGGAAGACCGGGGTTCGATTCCCCGACGGGGAGCCACTTCTTTGTTTTTTTTATCAAATCTTTATCTCTTCCGTGTATTGCAATACCGAATACTCTGATTAGGTCCCTTCCCAGTAAGTTTACTGGACAGGCATGTGAGAAAAGAAAAGCATGTTTTGTCACTTTACCCTCACTCTTTACAGATAGTGGTTCTGTAAACTGCTCATATACTGTGGTTCCCCGTGCATTTATTGTGTGCATCCCTTTTCCCGATAATGTGAGCATGTTTGTTCCCCATGTTTTTGCACTTAACACAGATACCCCCGCCCCTGTATCGACCATGAAATCAACGGTTTTACCATCAATATTCAATTGCCAAATTGGTAAATCTGTTTCAGTACACTGCACATACATTATATTGGACTCACCCTCCTGCCGCATCCTCCATCCGCCTTCCCCCTCCTCCCGTCATTCTTCATCATTCTCAAATTGTTCTGGATTGTGAACCGCGCCATCTCCTTTAGGGGCATGGTTCCACTGCTTCTTGTCTGGACACTCCCTTGCCCAATGTCCTTCTTTTCCGCAAACAAAACAGCCCTCATTCTCCGTTTTGCCCCGTCCTCTGCCTCTTCCTCTTCCTCTGCCTCTGCCTCTGCCTCGGCCTCGGCCACGACCTTTTTGTTCTTGATCATGCTTCTTTCCTTCAGTCTCCAACTGTTTCTCCTGGAGGTCGCTCAGGTGGACCATCTGGAGGTGCTGCCGTTTCTTTTCCTTATCCCTTTTTTCTTTTTCATTGTTCTCGGCATGATGTGCATGACGTCGCACTTCTTCTAGGCGGGCGTGTTGCCAACCTATCAGCGAGCTCTGCACAGCTTGGCGTAAAGGTGCCCTCAGTCCGCTTAGGAAGTACTGTGTCAGATAGGATTCATAGGGAGTAAGGTTCCCTCCTGGAAAAGGATCCGGTTTTTCCAGTCCGCCATGCAATTCCATAGCTTCCTGTAATCTTCCTTCAAAATCATCCACGGGCTCGTCCGGTTTCTGGGACGTTCTTGTTAATTTCCCAGTGTCCAAACGAGTGGGAAACACCGTCCCTAGGGCAAGTTCCAGCGCTGTCATTTGTAGCAAATACGCGCACCCAGCGACTTCCCCGTATGCTATTGCGGGATCAAACGGCTGGGCCGTGAGGGGGAGGCCTACCGGGTTCCCAGCTATGGCTCGGACTTTAGCCCATTTCAACTTTAGGTGCATTCTCAGGATGCTCTCCAAATCCGAGCTGCTTGGTCTAGCGCATTTGACCACCTCTATCAGTTTTGCAAAGAATGTCCTCCCCCCTGTGTGTTCGGGGTTTGGCAGGTCTCCACAGATGCTCTTTAGTTCATCCCTGCTGTATGGCCGGTACACTAAAAGCACTGCTTGTTGTCCTGCCGGATCCGGACATTCTATCATTGGCATTTGGAACTGACTGGTTTGAGGCGGAGGGGTAGTCCAAGTCGGGGGATCTGTCTGATCCCATCGGCCAAAGGTACTGTCCTGTAATCCTTGTAGTCCGTGGGTCCTTTCCCACTGCTCAGCGGCGTGCCCCGCACAGACTGGTTCTCCTGCTACCGAGTAACACACTCATGTCTGGTGGCAATGTGGGACCGAGCATGGAAACTGGCGTTGTTGTGGGTGGAATTGACGCGGCATTGGTGTGTGTGTCCGCACTGAGCAGGAGGGGGAGGGGCGGGGTTACATAGAGTCCCTTGATAGAGTAGCGACAACTCACGATTTGACGCCATTTTGAGTCCATTCAGTGCGGAGCCGCCGTATGGCGCTAGTGCATTGAACCGTGTATTCCATTATGTTCTCTATGTATGAGAGATGGGAATGGTCTTTTCCATGTTGATAATGAACAAATTATATGAAGATGACAAAATATAAGATTTATGACAACTAAGAGCCATATGATAAAGAAGAAAATCACAGAGCTGGTTGTGATTTAACAGTCACAGACATTTAGAACCATGACAAAGAAGGAATTAACTAGACAGGTACTCGAAATGAACCTGCGAATTACAAATAGGAACACGTTGGATAGTGGTGCAATGTGATATTTTTTTCATGCTAAACTAGATGCCGTGCATGCCAAAGGGGGAAAATAAATCTTTGGTATAACCTACTCTTAAAAGCTAGGGTTTGTTTGTTTGTTTGTTTATTTATTTATTTATTTATTTATTTATTGCATTTCTTTACCCAGGGTATGCCCAAACAGTTAAAAACTGGTTTCCATTGGGGCCCTGCATTCATTTAAATACTACATACGTACTGTACTACATGCAATTAAAAATAAAAACCACATTTCAATTTAACAAACACTCAAGCCGTCAAGGCATTACAAATATGTCCATAATTTTCTTAATTACGCATGGAAAGGTAGAGGGTGTTTTCTCTTGTCTTAAACCATACTCCATAATAATGACATCACAAAAGTACAAATATATGCATGTTAATTCAATACGCATATGGGACCATTACCACTGACCTGGCAGAGAACTGAGGAAGAAGTTGCTTTCCATCCAACACGACTGACTCTGTTCTTCCAGATTTCCCGTCTTTTTGCATCTGATGGAAATCTATATACCTTGAATCCCTTCTCCGTTCTATTTGTGCACCCACAAGCGCTACAACCTGTCATTTTGTCGTAAATTCGATATGCGTCCGATCCCGATCCTGTCCGCGATGGACTCAAAATGGCTCCACGCAATCACGTGACTAGATTTTTCTGGACCCTCTATGTCGCTACTCTCTCTATCAAGGGACTCTAGGGTTACAGACACAGGTGAGCACACAGAGACGGAGAAACAGGAGACGAGAGAGAACGCTGCTACAGAAGAGACAAGACGCTGGAAAGTCGGGAAAATGAGTGACAGCAGGAAACGGAGTAGAATTTGGACGCATTTCAATAGAATAGACAATACAAAGGCAGAGTGTAGATTGTGCAAGATAAAAATATCATATCGAGCAGGCTCCACAAACAATTTACACAGGCACATAAGAACTGCACATCCAATAGTGCAGTTGGAAGAAAAGAGACAAGCTAGCGAAAGTGAGGGTGGCAGTATGTCTACTGCAACTGTTGCTGCTGCTGCAGTGTCTACAGCGTCAATGTCATCCGGTACACCACCACAACCTCCTAGACCTACAACCCAGAGCTCTATGAGCCAGTTTGTGCAAAAGGCTTTGAGCCGGGTAAAACAGAACACAGTTGACGAGGAATTAGCTAAAATGATAGCACTTGATTTATTTATGTGCCAGGCTGTGCTACGTGTTTAAGTGCTTGCCTTTACCCACTGAGTCGTTATTGTTATTGTTATTGTTTATTTATTTCAAAAACCTTATTGTGTTATTATTTTGTATTTAAGTGTGATTCTCCAAGCTTCTCTATGTTGTTTCACTGTAAATAGTTAAAAGTTAATAAGTAATACAATCAGAGATTGGACCTTTTGTCTAATTGAGTTGGGTCTTTGTTTTTGTACTTTATAATTTATTTTTTGTAGCACTCTGCTCCTTATTGAGTATAATAAGCCATATAAATAATAAACATTTGATATAATGTATGGTTTTTACATTAGTAATTCATTTTACATATAATTTTTGGTAATTAATTAATTTAAACAACAAAAAATCTGAGGAGCCACTTGGGAGCCGAAAGAGCCGGCTCTTTTTAGTGAGCCGAGCCAAAAGAGCCGGAATTCCCATCACTACTGTGTCGGTCTGTGTATAAATAATTGTTACAAGTCCATTGGATCCTCGTGATTAAAACAATAATTTATAATACTGTGATGGATTTCCTGGCACATGTAGCCTATCATGTATTTCACAACGTGAAATGTCATGTGTAACTCTTTTCTGCCTGTTGAGATTTATATCTCACTTAACTGAAACTGTAATATACATCACAATATGGGAAACAAATCGTAAACATGTCTTTAAAAAACCCTGTAATATTTTACGCGTTGAACACTGTCACGGTGATACAAGACACGGATATCTCTCCGAATAGGCTTCTACGATTATTAGGCTATATAAATAATGATCCCCTGGTGCCAGGACCTCATGAAAGTGGAGTTCATATATCTTCTGGTTGCAAAGTGTGGATGCTGACTTCAGGCATGTTTTTCAGGAGCAATTCTCAGAAGGTGATGCACAGATAGGGATTGGCAGGTAGAGCTATACCATGTGTATGTTTATATGTTGGCAGGACAAGCCTCATACCTGTACATCACCTGTACAGGGTTTCCCACATAAATAACCGCAGTGGCTGCTAGCTCTCTGTTCTTACAAAATGTAACGTCTGTATTCATAGAACATTTTGTCGTAAATCTTTTTCACTGAGTAAAGAGTCACAGCCAGTCCAGTTACAGGATCAGTGAATATGCACAGAATTGATCCAGCAGTCTTTTGGCGATACTAATGAAGGTCCACCTTCAAAATATTGGCCCCGTCCCAAATCTTAACCATAATTTAGAAATTAGACATTGATCTTGGACTGACTGGTGACTGACCGTTCTCTTACCCCACCCTGTTAATGCAGCAGCTTAGCTTAACTGTACATCTCTTGGGGTGCACTCCTTGCCAAAAGTCACAATGCACATTAATGCCTCAAGATGATTCCAACCAACACCGCTGGGGCAAGGCAAATACCAACCTCTCTTTTTCTTTAGTTAAAGTGTAAAACAGGATAAGTGTGCATTTAATCGCAGACTGCAAATCCTTTCCAGGCACTGCAAAACAGATGGCTCAGTGTCACATGAAACATATAAGGATTTAAATGTCATTTTAATGTTATAATCTCATCACTTCTTAATTAATTTTACAGCCTTTGAGCTTGTGGGAGCAGTCATATGTTTCAGCTACATCTGCACGTTGGTGTCGATACTATGCTTCGAAGGACAACATAATTTGATCATGTCGGTATCATTAATATCAACATTTACATGTTTATTTTTTAATCACTCATATTTGAAGTAAAGTGCATTTTTGAAATATTAAGCTATTTTAAACAGCTTATAACAGCTTGTAATTCTATGTTCAAAACATAAGAAAAACACTTGCAGTAATTATCCTTTTTTTTAAAAAACTTCTTAAGATGCAAAATGTTAATGTAGAACAGAACTGATTATGAAAAACATTTAGAAGAACAGCACAATAACAGGATAAGCAACCTAGAAGCCCTGCCTGCGAGAAGATATTTTGTGGTTTTGCTAGAGGTTGAGGTTTAGTCAGCTAATGTTTACAGCCTGAAGCCAAACATTTTGGCACAGTTCAGATTTTACCGTTAAGTCACTCCTCAGCATTAACAAAGATATCACCTTCGCCTATGGTGCTGTTGTCTGGTGGTTTGTTTTAAAGTAGATTACCTCCTAGTATAATTTCTGAAGCTGAGCGAACTCAACTTACCAAAGGTCAAGTGTACTGATTAAAGATGTTACTGCAAATAACAAGCTAGGTTTAATATTCCTCAGAATGAAAAGGTTGAATATGTTTAATAAAAAGAGTACAAATTGGAGAAAGGGAGACAAGCCTTTTTAGACAGAGCACAGTGCACACAACCCCATCGCCTAAGACCCCGCAATTCAAATGAGTCTCTGGCCTTTATCTCAAGAACCATATATTATATTCTACTGTGCTGAAACCTACAGTACATGTGACATTCAATAAAATTAAATGCAAGACACTTGTATTATGTAAAAAAAAAAATATTATTATTTATTTAAAATTATTTTTATGCCCGAGGAGAAGCTGTTCATTTTATTTTCCTTTGGCGCAGTCAATGCATATAACTGCCAGTACATTTTTAATGAAAATTATCAACTAAATTATTTTACATAAAATTAATGAGTCTAGGTGGTCATAGATATCTCTTAACAAAAAACTGGAGGCACTGTATGTGAGATGTGACTGACTGGAAATTTCAATGTCTACTGATAAAACTTGGTCACTTCCTGTAGCTGCCATTGTCACTGCTCTGTGAACAACCGAGAGCACTTAAGTCTGCATAACAGTGTGATTCAGTGAGTATGACTGTGTGAGTGAGAAAGTGGCTGCATTCGGATCCAAAATGTATGGTTTTTTCCTGTCGTTTCCTTCCCTTGCTTCAAGGGGGGAATCCCTGAAATGCCAGGATGAAAAATGGTTCCAATAAGTTCCAATTTTAAAAAGAAGGGAATCCCACAATGCAATGCTTCACACGAAAAAAGTGGGCGGTTACGTTACAGCTCTATGGGGTGGCAGTTCCTATATTTAGGGTGGATGAGTGAGTTATTCAGTGACTTTGAGTGTGAATGAGTCTGTAAGTGAGTGAGTGAGGGAGTGAATGAGCTTGAGAGTGAGTGTGAGTGAGTGAGGGAGTGAATTTGAGAGTGAGTGAGGGAGTGAGTAAGTGAGAGAGTGAGTGAGTGAATGAATTTGAGAGCGAGTGATTTTGAGAGCGGGAGTGAGTGAGTGAGTGAATTTGAGATTGCGTGAGTTTGACAGTGAGTGAGTTTGAGAGTGAGTGAGTGAGTTTGAGAGTGAGTGAGTGAATTTGAGAGCAGGAGTGAGTGAGTGAGTTTGAGAGTGAGTGAGTGAGTGAATGAGTTTGAGAGTGAGTGAGTGAGTGAATGAGTTTGAGAGTGAGTGAGTGAGTGAGTGAGTTTGAGAGTGAGTGAGTGAGTGAGTGAATGAGTTTGAGAGTGAGTGAGTGAGTGAGTGAGTTTGAGAGTGAGTGAGTGAGTGAATGAGTGAGTGGACCACGGGTCAGAGTAAACGTATGAGGAAAGTGAGGACTCACGGAGAACTGCAGTGGAAAATGGCAGCACTCTGTACTGACTCAGGAAGTTCCCTCAGGCTATAAGCTCAACATTCAGAAAGCCAAACCAGCAAGACCAGTTTCAACTTTCCCTTATCGCTATGCAACATCAAAGCCTCTTTTGCCTTCTCACACATGTGTGTGCAGTTTTTGCGTGTCGTTGCCGTGACTGCCCCACCACGTGCGGGCGCGAGCATGTCTGCCTCATGGCGAGACATCGCTCAACTCTGTTCCGGGCTGTTCTTCAAAAAACCATTTCAGCATCTGAACCGTTTCAGGATCTGTTCACCTCGTCTCAGCCCGGACAGGAATAAGCAGGGGGCCCTTAAAGCAGGGCGTTCGCCTCGCGGCGCCCAGCCAATCATCTTTCACCGTAATTGCGTAATCGCACTGACTAATTGCGTCTTCACCGTAGTCGCTAAATAGTTCCGATATGACTTTAAACTAAGCAAGTTAATTGTCAGCAACCTGGTTAACCCCTGCTGTTATGTATGCGAATCGTGTGGTTTAAAAAGCTAAAAGTGTAACGTTAAAAGTAGCAAGCGAAGCTGGATAGTAAACTAGCGATTTATGATTATATCACCTGAGAAGTGTTACGGCTCGCCAGCAAGTGCGACAGCAAGCTCGCAGATCGACTGAACAACTACTGGGCGTATTCGGCTAGAGCCGATTTACGTCATATCTGCGTCGGCCTGCATCGGAAACTGTCCTAGATGGCCGAAAAGTTGGTGCTGCGTGAACTAAGGCGGAAATGACAACATAAGGTTAAGCAGGCCAGCGGTGCAGTTGCTCTCGGGCGCCTTCAACAACATCGCCGCGCCTTCAAACTAACCAACGACAGAATTAGTTAGAGAGCGAGGAGAGAGTGGTGTTTCCTCACGACAAACGCGGATAATTTCACAATATCGCCACCTATCTCGGCGTATTGATTCTACTCTCAAAAAAAAATCTAAATGAAATGTACCCCTCCCTAATAGTGTTCAAACACAGGTAGGCTATAAGAGTTATTTAGTCAATCTTACAATGTAACAGCAGTAGTCTATTTCCCCCCTCTTTCTGGTCTCTTATCTAATTTCACAATTAATATTTATTTTGTTGTTTTTCTTATTGCTCTTATTTAAAAAAAAAATTATTTAATACAATCCTTTTTTTGTACTTCAATTAATGCAATTTTGTTTCATAATGTGAGGATCTAGTATAAGCCCAACATATCGAACACATTTCTGTACATTACTTTTGTGTACTTGAATTTATTTTTTATTCATACAAATAATACATAAATAAATAAATATGCGGTTTGGGATTGTAGCACATACGGTCACTACTGTGGTTATTATATACTGCACCTTACATGTACTTTCTTGAGATTACCAATATGGATGTGAAAAGTACAATATTGGTAATGTTACACTAACAAATGCCAATTCTCATTCTTGACTGCTTCTGTAATCCAACTGTAGGCCTACCTCTAACTTTATAAAATATGTTGTCTGAACCTAGAAGTGTCAAGAAATAACCAAAAAAAAAGGCCTGGCCAAATATAGGTAACTTAATGTTTTGTTAAATAATGTAACTATATTGGATTAACATATTTTATATAAAATTAAAGATGCAACTTTGTTATGAGTGTTTTGTATTTTGCATTTGTATAACAGCTGGTTTAAGAGTAAAATCCTAATTGGACTGTTGTCCAAAAAATTGTCCTCTTCAGAACATTTGGTGTGAGCATATAGAACATTAAGGTAGGACCACCAAATGATAACACATTAATTTTTGTCAAAGTATTTGGGAAGTTACCTAATTTATATTTCTCTTCACCATCCTTGTTATCAGTAAGACAACTCATTCGGATCTGAAGGGATGTTCTGCTGATGTTCTTCTGTTGAGAAGTGGAGTTTTCTCTATCTCCAGATGGGACAGTGTATAGGCAGACCTCTGCCTGTCACATTCCAGCAGAGGGGACCACATACAATTCCATAATAACATGAAGGGAAGGACGAATTAAACAATATTATGTAACACATCCTGGCGCTACTGTACATCCACTTTGCAAATTGTTGAAAGATTAATGATTGAGATTAAAGATCTAACACTGTTATTATGGCTATGGGTTTATTAGATGTGGGTGTTCTGGTCTCCAAAACAAAACCGATAAATTATACTAGCAATTAAGACCACATTTTCAGAATATGTATTTCACACAATATGGTGACATTCACAAAAGGTAAATAAACTGTAGGACTATTCCCCTCCACCACCATTCAAGCCACAACGACACCGGGTTCTTTCTGTCATTTTGTATGTTTATTGTCAAATCAGAAATATACGAACAATGATTGGTGACAGGTAAAAGGAAGACAACATGTTGATATTGGAATACATCTTATGCAAATACAATTCTATTTATCCATACGTTACCATAACTGGCAAGGAAAATGTCATCTTTCTTGACATTGTTCCCTCAAAACACATAACAACTCCCAGTATCCCAATGTCCCTACATGTACTATATTAGTTATTCATTCATATAAACTCAATTTATCTTGTTAAAGACATTGAATGGCATTCAATTCAATACGTTCATTGTCAGGGTCCAAAGGGACCACGTGCTGTCATGTAATTTGAATAAATCATGAACACTGACATTATGAGTAGCTGAATCACCTAATTTTTGCCTATGTTTTGGCTCTGTACTCCAGCACTTTTGATGTGAAATGATACAACAACTGTGAGGCTAAAGTACAGACTGTAAGCTTTAATTTGAGGGCATTCTCATCCATATTGTAACTGAAGAAGGCTGGAGTACAGGCCTGGCATAGCATCACCAGTGAAGATACCCAGCATCTGATGATTTCTACAGCTCGCAGACTTCAGGCAGTCCTTGCATGCAAAGGACATGCAACCACCAAGTATTATTCTTTCATAGCAACATAATTAATGATTAGGATTAATACACTTTCCCCTTATGTCACAAGGAATATATTCAATGCATTAACTGTACAATTCCCATGAAAGAGACATTTCTCATTTATATTGGTACAGATATTCTGCAATAAAATATGCTTTAGAACCACCACTCAAAGGTCTATGAAAACATGCATGTAAGTTATGATACTTAACATAGCTACATAGATTCTCACATTACAATGTATGGCTACGATGTCTTCTGGGTTTAGATGAACTAAAATGACATGTCTACCATGTTTGCAAGTCTAAACAGAGATGACAGGTGTAGTTTAGGCCATCTCATGAATTGACAGACAAGAAACAGCTGAATATGAGCAATAGAACATAAGCAGCCTAATGTTTACAGGTATGTTACCATAACAGATGACAGCTTAGCTAAATAATTTAGTTATTCGACAATGAAAGGGCACCCAGCGCTTTAATTCCAATGGAAATGATACGTATTTATTCAAGAACTTCAACTGGAGTTTCACTGTGGCACAATTCAGGGTGATAGCCAAAGTCGCGTAGCAAAAGATAAATATTGACTACCCGAACAATACAAGTCATGAAATAATGTAAGGCAGTATTAAAACAACCTTCATTCGTTCTCCTCCATTTCTTCAAGATTTTGAAGTAAAAAGGACATCTGTGTCGCCCCCAAGTCCTCCACAACCACAAACAACACGGCTAACTCCTCCATGTTGTTTTTCTCCCAGCCGGTTTCAGAAACGTCCGAAACTGTCCCAGTTGGATCTGCTCAGGCGATTTTCATTTCCGCCTGAGGCAGGTAAGCCAACTGCTCACCGATGTCTACTCGAACAGTGTTACACAACGTTTATCATCAACACTGGCGTAACATGCGTGACCTGAACGTGATTGTCCACCGCTGCGATGCCTGCACGCTTCTTTGCCTCTTCGGCCATCGTGGCACAGGTCCCGTAAGCTCTATTCAAAAACACGTGCTTTTCGATGAGTCTTTCACAGCCAAACGAGAACTGCCTTCCAGCGAATGTAACTGCTAAATATCCCGCTAAAAGAGCTCTGCCGATACTCCTCTGCAGCCGCATAACCCTCGTCGCTACGTCCGCAAACCTGCCTCCGTTACTCAAAGAACTAGGAAGCCTTGCCTGTCTTTAATCACGGACTCTGGGGGGTGTAGTTTTTGTGTGGTCCTGCATACACTTCCCAGAATGCCGTGCCTTGGTGTAACATAAAGAAAACATTTAAAACATTAATCATATGTGCTTTTTCTCATTAATGAAAAGATAAACAAAGAAATGATAGACAGATTGCACAAAGCTAATTGGTGTCTGTTTTACTTGCATATGTTATTTTTCATATGTAGAGCCAATACACACAAAAAACCAGTGGACATAATGTAGAGGGTGCGTGCGTGTCAGTTTGTTGACATACTGTATGCGGAGACGGGCTCCCTCTATCCTGGTACATAATCATTCTCTTCGAGTTGATAGTGTTTACCATAACATAATAAACATATATGCAGCGGTCAGCGGTCATGTGTTTCAATTTCATCAATTTTAATACCATACATTTTAATACCACCCCCTATAGCAGAGTCGCAAATGTACTCGTACCAGACATTGTTATCTGGCACAGTTTTGATATCAATAATTTGGATCACTGAGGTCTTTAGATGTGTGTGTGTGTGTGTGAGAGAGAGCGAGAGAGAGAGAGAGAGAGAGAGAGAGAGAGAGAGAGAGAGAGCGATGTTGCTGGGGGGAGGGAGCCACAGCACCACTGTGTGCCATAGCCTGAGAGACAGGGAACAGGCACCTCCGCCACCACAGTGTCCCTAATGGGACAAAAGTCCCAAATAGCCCTTAATCGGAATTAGAGTATATTGTTTTTTTTATTGTTATTTCTGTTTACTATCATTATTTTTTATTTGTTAAAAAAGCCCCACGTGCCGCCATTACTGAGGGTCCAAGCACCCTATTCTTTGCTTTATTATTATTAACATAGTTTTTGATGTTGTTTTCTTATGTAGTTACAAAGCTACACCAGTAGGTGGCAGTAGGTACCCATTTGTGAAGTCACTCGCTGTGAGCAATCTAGTCGGTAGACAGAGGACGGTGAGGGGCTCGTTTCTTGAAAGTGAAGTAGGATAATTTTCCACTTTCAGACCGGAATTTACGGCAAAAAAGCAATCAGCAAATAAATATGCGACCATTTCAGATCTGTGAACGGAATACATTGAGTGCTCACGAGGCTACACTCCTGGGCTGGGGCGAAAATGATAGCACCACAGCGGCCTATTTCTCCGCGCGAGTCCATGCACGTGTTTTGCCTGATGCATTGATGGAATTAAATTACGATTTCTTTGGGAAAAAGCTGTAAAAACACTGACAAAAGGATTGCATTGCATCCTGTAGATAATATTGCACGGCACGTCGCATTTTTCCTGAAAGGAGCCCATTAAAAGTGTAGGCCTATGTTTGGAAGAGCATAGCCTACCCTCGACTGAATTATTAATCTCATCAACACTGTGTGAACAACACCTGGGGCCTTATGTATAAAAGGTGTGTGCGTGCAAAGAAGATGTATATGCCAGTTTTCTCCCCATCGGAGTCGCCAATTCCCACAGTCTCAGAAATGTGTGTATGCATGAGCCATACTCTGCGTAAATGTGCGCATGTTTTGACGTAAATCCCTTTTTATAAATCCCAAATCAGTGGGAAAAGTGGCCTACGCATCTTTTTGTGTGCGTACGCACCTTTTATACATGAGGCCCCATGCAACCTGGGGGGTATTTCACAAAGCAGGATTACTGAGTTAGCTGGATAACTGCACTGAGTAAGAGAAGCAGGATTACTGAGTTAGCTGGATAACTGTACTGAGTAAGAGAAGCAGGATTACTGAGTTAGCTGGATAACTGCACTGAGTAAAACCCGGAACGCGCACAAATCTGGAACATGGACTGAAGTAAAAAGAGCTGTTCTGGAGTCAGTGTGATATGGTGACACCATGATCAAAAGATAGAGGGAGAAAATGCTAAACTTTGTGTAAGCAGATTTCCGACTTTCTCCCTGAGAATTATTTTACGCAGAGTTTTATACAAGTGGCCCCAGGCGTCCATGTTTTCCCGGGACGGTCCCATATTTTAGACGATTTAGTGGTGTCCCGACTCTAAAATACCATGCTGTGTCCCGTATTTTGATCATCCTGATTTTTGAATGGGTTTTTTCGTTGCGATTGACGCACTGACTGACTGACTGTGTGTGTATGTAGCGCCTATAGCCCCTCCCCCATCGATCTGTTGTCCCGTATTTACCTCTGGGAAATCTGGTCACCTTACCTCAGCTGCTTTAATTGATCAAGTAGCCTAATAAGAAACAGTAGACCATGCAGGCTTCTAGCCTCCAGTTCCAGAACTCTAATAAGAAACAGTAGACTATGCAGGCTTCTAGCCTCCAGTTCCAGAATTCTAATAAGAAACAGTAGACTATGCAGGCTTCTAGCCTCCAGTTCCAGAACTCTAATAAGAAACAGTAGACTATGCAGGCTTCTAGCCTCCAGTTCCAGAACTCTAATAAGAAACAGTAGACTATGCAGGCTTCTAGCCTCCAGTTCCAGAACTCTAATAAGAAACAGTAGACTATGCAGGCTTCTAGCTTCCAGTTCCAGAACTCTAATAAGAAACAGTAGACTATGCAGGCTTCTAGGCTCCAGTTCCAGAACTCTAATAAGAAACAGTAGACTATGCAGGCTTCTAGCCTCCAGTTCCAGAACTCTAATAAGAAACAGTAGACTATGCAGGCTTCTAGCCTCCAGTTCCAGAACTCTAATAAGAAACAGTAGACTATGCAGGCTTCTAGCTTCCAGTTCCAGAACTCTAATAAGAAACAGTAGACTATGCAGGCTTCTAGGCTCCAGTTCCAGAACTCTAATAAGAAACAGTAGACCATGCAGGCTTCTAGTCTCCAGTTCCAGAACTCTAATAAGAAACAGTAGACTATGCAGGCTTCTAGGCTCCAGTTCCAGGACTCTAATAAGAAACAGTAGACCATGCAGGCTTCTAGCCTCCAGTTCCAGAACTCTAATAAGAAACAGTAGACCATGCAGGCTTCTAGGCTCCAGTTCCTCTCCTATTAGCTTGTCTCACATGCACTGGCATGGCATGACTGCATTTTTCAGGTGGAGCTGATTTTGTTGTTCGTAAGTTGATGTTTTCAATAACAAGCCTCTTGTTTTTAGCCAAGCCAAAGAGATCGGAACAGCCTCTCGGACGCCACCCGGACCTCCACTGCTTGCCGAGGCATTGTGAGAACATGGAACTCATCTGAGCTGCATTGTCTTCGAACCTTTGGCACTCGCACAACTTCCGAAACGGGGCTGTATTTACACTAGTTTTGACACATTATATGAATGCAACAAAGATTTTGTTATTCAGTTATTTGGTGGAGTGACCTACCTAAATTAATCAGGGTAAAAGTTTTATATAATGTTAGTACATACTGTACAAGTGTTTTCTTTTTTTTTTCTAAAATTCCCACGCCCGTCTTTTTTTCGTTCTATCAGATTTTTCTCTTTTTCCCCCCTTGCGGGATTTCCCTTTCCGCCAGGTGATTATCTGGTTTCCCGCTCCTGTCGCAGTCATTTATATTTAAACACCTGTTTTCGCTTTCTGGCGCTTCTTTTCATTTTCGTCCTTCACGTATGTATGGGTTGTTGTTGTTTTCCTCTGCTCGCACTTAAAAGATTGTTATTATTTTTCGCGTACGTAGTAGATAGCTATACCCATACAACTAGCTCTCTCAGGATAGTTTAGTTAGGTTTTCCTCTCTCACTTCTCCGTTCCCACTCCCGCTCTTTTTGTTGTTAGAGCGTGAGAGTTATTTTTTTTTTTTTGTTGTTTTTCACAGTTTTATATAGTCACGTCACGTTCCCGAGGTGCCTTTTTTTTTGTCTTCTTCTTCTGTATCGTATGTCGCCCGCCGCCCGTGTTTACGTGGCTATCCCGGTTTACAAGGGTGTTTTTGGTTTGGCTACGGCTGGGAGGTTTTTTCATTCTTTCTTTCTTTCATCGCGTTTGGCTCATCGTTGTACCACTACAACGCCCTTACAGTAAGTCACAATAACCTGGGAATTATGGGTCCAGAATAGCAGGTAGTGCATCAGTCTGCAATCCTGGTCATGAAGAGTCCGTCTGCCTCGAATCTTGCTTTGTTCACAAGATGCTATTTGAAAGTTTCAAGAATGACTAAAACCACAGTGGGAGGTAGAGCCATCTCATACAGAGCTGCTTTCGAGTGGAATAATCTCCATTTGAAAGATTTGGGCCTCAGACAGTTTTTAAGTACAGGCTCAAAAATCAGTTTTAGTCAGTCCTATTGATAAAGATGTGAGAGGGATCAGGAGCGGGATCAGGAGCGGGATCAGGAGCACGGAGCAGTCCTGTGAGCTGAGCTAATAGTGCTGTCACCCTGTAACTGCATGTGACCTGAGCATTTCATTCACCAATTAAAGCAGTTAATTGTGCAGTAAACTAGCGTTTGCTAATTGATGCAGCACAATGTAAAAATGATGGTTATAATGTGCAAATGGCTGCAGGAAATCTAATGTCTGATACACAAGTTAGAAATCAAACCCCCTTTTTAATTTCCATGCCCCAATTGCTTCTTTTTTCAGTTTTTTTTACTAAATTTGTATCCGCTGGTCTGTCCCAATGCTGCAAAGTTCCAGCAGAGCTGTGCAGCCATACGGGTCATCGATGGAGAACCCGTGCGGAACCCGGTCTTTAGCTGAGAAGCCGCGGGGAACCCGTTCTTTAGGTGAACGGAACACTCCAAAAACCCTTCAACCAGCACCATACGTACATATGTTCACCGTTTGGCTGCCCTTACAATGCAATTTTGGGTGTGGTCCTGAATTACTCAAATATCCAGCTGAAAAAGTATATTTGAGGCACGTCTTGATATGATTTACTTTAAAAAAAAAATTTTTTTGGTAAAAGGAAATCATAAGAGCATAAACCTGCTATGTACTTGCACAAAAACATTAGCAACTATATTCTGTATGAACTGAAAAGTGTATTCAATTTATAGGACAAAATTGACAAATGATATCTATCGCTCAGTCACTTTTTTATTTGGTAAACAGCTTGAAATTATCGTTTTCAGTGTACAGTATATATCTTGAACTCACACATTCCTTTTGATTTTAATACATTACAACTCACAAATGTAGCTTATTTTATGACAAAATTATTGTTGACATTGAGAAACTGATTTTCAACTTCTTAATCCCAGCTGTTTGAGAGGGTGGGGTACAGTTTCAGCTCACTATAACATAGTACAACAGAGAACTTTAAAAATTCTGAAACTAATGAATATCCAAAATCACAGAACAAGGTAGAAATGTCATTTCTGAGGAAACTGGAAAGAATAAAGTCTCACTCACAGCAATTTTACCTGCTACAGACAAAAATACAAAAAAAATAAAAACAACAACAGTACTGCAAGTCTTTAGCGAGTTTCTTGCTTCTGCAGAAAAGATTTACCAAGATGTGTTTTCATGAACCACTCTAATGTTTAAGAAATGTGCAGATTTGCAAACGATATTGATTATTTATTTATTTGTTTTTTTAAATATCTCACAATCTCTAGTCAGAAGGTTCTGACATATAAGACACGGACTGTGCTAACGCTAACAGTGTTCACATTTCCCGTCTCTTGTGTGGTAAATACTCAGGACACTGAACAGCATCTCACATCATTTTTAAAAGGTACAGAAACAAGAACAGTGAGAAGAAACAGCATCAGTCAGCAAATGGAACTATAAACGCCACAAAAATGTCCCTCATCATAATATTTTATCCTCACACAGCTGAAAGCCAGTCCCATCAGCCCAGGTTCTGCACCTGTTGGGGGGGGAGTCGCAGTTCTGACAGCAGAAACATCACAAAAACTTTTTTTGTGGTTAGAAATCCTGGCTATAAAATGGTGGCCATGGAGAGTATGTGGCAGTTGTGACTGTGCCGTCTAGTGCTGTGGCTTATGTTTGAGTCTACTGGGAGGACTGGTCTGGAATTATGACGCTACATTTAAAAGAGAACAACTCTTGAGCAGAAGAATTATAAAACTATAAAAATAATTGTAAATAATTTTTTAAAAATCAAACAATACTGGGACTCATCTTTAGAAAAACTAAAGGTAGAAATTTTTCAGAAGCCTCTTAATGAAGCAAACGTATGTGGTTTGGGTGACCCTGTCGCACCACAGCGGCCTCTCTCGCCCCCGCTTCTATTTCCTGTGAGACAGGAACACCGCTCGAGACGAAACATTGGGGGCACGATCCTTGATCTCTGACTGAGATCAAAATGGAAAATTTCAAAAATGGCCGTGAAAGGAGAGGAACCAGTAACAGACGGCCATTTTGTGCACCATTCCTTTGAAGTCAGGAGAAATGAGCGAATCTACTCTATTCCTGCTCGATCTGAATCAATAACTTAATTAAACTGGATACATTCCAAAAATACATAAATTTCTCATATTAGAATTAGTTTGTGAAGGTATTGCTTTGGCATACTATTGAGTACAGCTGGAAGCCTTGTCTGTAACATTTTCCCGATGATATGTAGCATTACGGGAGTTCTGGGTAATGTGTGCGGAAAGAGATCTGCGTACGTATTTGAGAGTGACAATTTTCGAGTCTGCTTTCTATGACAGCGTGTTTTTTGTGTGTGTTTGCGTGCATGTATGGGTAAATGTTTGTTCAGGTATGTACGTGTATGCATGTGTATACAGATATAAGTGTGTGTGTGTGTGTGTGGGCGCGCACACAGGACTCTACAACACCATTTTAACAATCTTTAAAATATGCCTGAGTGGACAAAAGCGACCTGACAAATAATTTGACACAACCATAAAGATACAAAGTGAAGGAAAGACAGCAACAGCCAGGAAAGGCGCTGGGAAAAACAGCTTCACACTGGCGGCCTTCAGCTCATCTGGGCCGCACAGGCAGGAAAGAGACCCTCTGCTTCCCCTCTGGTTCCTGGCCAGCAGTCGTAAGCGCTGGCCCCTGCTTTTCACATGTGCTGGGAGTCTATGATGTCCAGGTATTTGGCCTCAATGATTTTGGGCAGGAGGTAGTTCCTGAGGAGGGGACGCAGAAGAGGTTAGCGCACGCTTTCACAGCTTCTTCTCTTTTAGCTAGATATCGTGACACTCTCGTGAATGAGAGGGTGAAGGCTGTTGTATGAAATGTCAGACTGTGGGCCGGCCAAAGTGGCTGCTAGAGAAAAAATGTTACCAGCACTTGGCTGGTGGCGGGTGTTCATTTGCAGACTGCAGGCTAAGGAGGTCTACACTGAGGACTGATACCAGTGTGTCCTGTGCTGTGGGGTTGCTCCATGAACACGGTTAGGGGGGACAATAAGATTAGGAGGGGGATTGGACATACACAGCCCCGCGTTCGGCGACAAACAATTAAAAGGAAAAAAGAAGACAGACTGCAGGTTCCCCATCGACCAGTGGAGGCGCTGTTTCTGGCGGAAACCGTGTCCGTCGAGCAAGTTTCATCACTGAATGAATTTAATTAAATAAAGGGACGTCTGTAACTGTCAGAGGCGTTTCAGACGGGCACAGGGTTTCTGTGAGGCAAAGCTGAGAGAAATAAGAAGGAACATTCCTTCAGTTTGGTTGTTTTTCTTTAGAGAGCGCTGTAGAGATAACACAACCCCACGTTACCCTTTCACCCTGTTAAAGCATGCAGTCCTGTATCACTAACACTCTTATGCAGTCCTGTATCACTAACACTCTTATGCGGTCCTGTATCACTAACACTCTTATGCAGTCCTGTATCACTAACACTCTTATGCAGTCCTGTATCACTAACACTCTTATGCAGTCCTGTATCACTAACACTCTTATGCAGTCCTGTATCACTAACACTCTTATGCAGTCCTGTATCACTAACACTCTTATGCAGTCCTGTATCACTAACACTCTTATGCGGTCCTGTATCACTAACACTCTTATGCAGTCCTGTATCACTAACACTCTTATGCAGTCCTGTATCACTAACACTCTTATGCAGTCCTGTATCACTAACACTCTTATGCAGTCCTGTATCACTAACACTCTTATGCAGTCCTGTATCACTAACACTCTTATGCAGTCCTGTATCACTAACACTCTTATGCAGTCCTGTATCACTAACACTCTTATGCAGTCCTGTATCACTAACACTCTTATTTAGTGAGTCTGACGCCGGTGAAACAGTTCCCTGACTAAGGTCATCTTATCACACAAATGCAGTACAACTCCCAGTACAGTCTACCCAAAAGAAACCCAGGCACTGACATTCCCTAGGGAATGCCTCAGAGCAGAGCCCTTTGGGATTCTTACCTTTAAAATCCCACTCCTGTGGATTCAATTAAAGAGTTTGGTCTGGATTTCTTTAACCCTTTGGTTAAATGCCATTACTGTAAACATTTCCACCTGGATGGCTTTCAAGCAGGCAGTGGACAATTACTGTCTGACAGTTCCAGCTGAATGCTCAAATTGTCATATTCATTTAAATTTTCCAACTAATTCTCACCGTGTTAAACAAATGTCTTCAGGTAAATGTCCAATTTAGCAACAGAGCATATGTATCTTGAAAGGTATTAATTATAATACAGCTAATTCGTTTGGCTCTTGTTTTTCCCTGAAGCGTATATTCACA
The DNA here is from genome assembly GCA_022702515.1 of Ilyophis sp. 1 JC-2022. Lineage (NCBI taxonomy): Eukaryota > Metazoa > Chordata > Actinopteri > Anguilliformes > Synaphobranchidae > Ilyophis > Ilyophis sp. 1 JC-2022. The sequence goes on along the minus strand of CM040400.1, from coordinate 4,390,014 downwards.
ACTAAAGAGTAAAATAATAATTCACTCTTTCCACGGGAAAAACTCACTGCCCATTTATGTTACATTCAGACATAATTAATGTGAACTCAATGCCCTTTGGCACGCTTCTAATTAACCGCTGCTTTCTACCCTATGCTTTCACAATAGGTTAGGCCCAATTAGGACTGCCCATCCCCTCCCCTGAAGTGAGCTCTGCCAATCACAGGTCACCTTGGGGCCTGTGGGCCAATCACAGGTCACCTCAGGGCCTGTGGGCCAATCACAGGTTACCTTGGGCCTGTGGGCTTGTGGGTAACGGGACACAAACCTGATGGGTATGAGCAAAATCATGAGCAGGGGGAAGATCATCTTCATGTAGGGCAGGGGGTACATCCCAAACGCACACAGGACCAGCAGCTGCAGCATCTGCAGGGCCGTGAAGTAGTGGATCTTCCTCTGGGGAACCTTCCGGATATAGTGGGTGGGAGGGTAGGATGTCTGGGGTTCAGAGGGAGAGAGAGAGAGAGGGTGGGAAAGAGAGAGGGACAGGAGAGAGAGAGAGAGGGGCAGGAGAGAGAGAGAGGGGTGGGAGAGAGAGAGGGGGGCAGGAGAGAGAGTCAGAGATAGATAGAGGGGAGAGATAGAGAAAGGGACATAGAGAGAAAGGGAGACAGATAGACAGACAGAAAGATACAGAGAGAGAGATAGAGAGAGAAGGAGACAGATATACTGGTTCAGTATCAGATAAATGAGCTGATGCCTTCACACAGGGCCGTTTCAGTAAGTGTTCAAGTTGTGAAGCTGCTGTGTTCAGGTAAATGTGCTGTGTTCAGGTAATGGTACTGTGTTCAAGTTGTGAAGCTGCTGTGTTCAGGTAATGGTACTGTGTTCAGGTGAAGCTGCTGTGTTCAGGTAATGGTACTGTGTTCAGGTAAAGGTGCTGTGTTCAGGTAAGTGTGCTGTGTTCAGGTAAAGGTGCTGTGTTCAGATGAAGGTGCTGTGTTCAGGTCAAGCTGCTGTGTTCAGGTAAAGGTGCTGTGTTCAGGTAATGGTGCTGTGTTCAGGTAAAGATGCTGTGTTCAGGTCAAGGTGCTGTGTTCAGGTAATGGTACTGTGTTCAGGTGAAGCTGCTGTGTTCAGGTAATGGTACTGTGTTCAGGTAAAGGTGCTGTGTTCAGGTAAGTGTGCTGTGTTCAGGTAAAGGTGCTGTGTTCAGATGAAGGTGCTGTGTTCAGGTCAAGCTGCTGTGTTCAGGTAAAGGTGCTGTGTTCAGGTGAAGCTGCTGTGTTCAGGTAAAGGTGCTGTGTTCAGGTAATGGTACTGTGTTCAGGTAAAGGTGCTGTGTTCAGGTCAAGCTGCTGTGTTCAGGTAATGGTACTGTGTTCAGGTAAAGGTGCTGTGTTCAGGTAAATGTGCTGTGTTCAGGTAAAGGTGCTGTGTTCAGGTGAAGGTGCTGTGTTCAGCTAATGGTACTGTGTTCAGGTGAAGGTGCTGTGTTCAGGTAAAGGTACTGTGTTCAGGTAAAGGTGCTGTGTTCAGGTAAAGGTGCTGTGTTCAGGTGAAGGTGCTACCTGCTCTTTGAGCAGCAGGGCAATGCGGTCACACATCTGGTTCCCGTCGATGGATGTGAGGGAGATGTAGAGGAAGAGGCCGTAAAGCACGGGTTTGGGGATCCACTGCAGCGGGACAGGCAGCAGGAATACGGACACCCCAATAAAGATGTTTGCCACCAGCGAGGTGATCCGAGTCTCCTTTACACTCACAATCCTGCACACACACACACACACACACACACACACATAAAAATTAAGTGTCATTAATGACTAGACACAGGAATTGAACACAATCAAAACACTCTTTTCATAACCAGCTCCACAAATTATTTGGCAAGCACTATATGCATCTACACCAGTGGTCCCCAGCCCTGTTCCTGGAGATCTACCATCCTGTAGGTCAGTGATCCCCAAACCTGTTCCTGGAGGTCTACCGCCCTGTAGGTCAGTGATCCCCAAACCTGTTCCTGGAGGTCTACCGCCCTGTAGGTCATGTTCCTGGAGGTCTACCGCCCTGTAGGTCAGTGATCCCCAAACCTGTTCCTGGAGGTCTACCGCCCTGTAGGTCAGTGATCCCCAAACCTGTTCCTGGAGGTATACCGTCCTGTCGGTTTTCATTTCAACCCTAATTTGGCACACCTGATTTGAATGAGGTGAGCTTTGTTAGGGTTGGAGTGAAAACCTACAGGATGTTAGATCTCCAGGAACAGGGTTGAGGACCTACACGTGTTTCTCTTGTCTCTGCATGAGAACTCATACAAATTTGACCGAAATGTTCATTCCCTTTTTGCTCTTAATGGTTTGACTACTCACGTCTCGTAGAGGTGTCCGCCCTCCACCCGCTGCTCCACGAAGGCCAGCTGGCGCACATGCAGCGTCGAGTGGGGAAAGGCCGCATGCATCCATGGCAACCCCAGCACTGACATCGGGATGTTAATGAAGCCAGAGAGCATGAGGTCCCAGTGATACGCCGTACCTTTCAGTAACCTATAGAAACACAAATATTAATGTACAATATATGCAAAAACGGGAAGAAACAACATAAATAAATAAACATGCATACCACATACACAAATATACAAGCACACACAACCACTCAAACGTGTATACACACACACACACAGACACACACAGACACACACACACACACACACACGTACAATTGAAGCCAGAGGGTAATGGTGCCAGGTCTTCCCAGGAATGCTTTAGTTTGTATAAAGTGCTAAAGTTTCTGTTGGAGTGAACGTCAGCAGCATCTCTACGGCAACGTGAGAACCGTGTCCTGGAAGAGACCTTACGGGGACGTCGATTACACAAACAGTCCGCACAGCGGTGGGCTGGCCTCGCGCCGAGCGTGCAACAACAGGGTGGTACAGAGCGTGAGCGTGAGAGTACAATCTCACCGCGCTGTACGCACAAACCTGACCCCGTCCCGGCAGGGGGATGGGAGCGAGGTCTGACCCCGTCCAGGCAGGGGGATGGGGATGAGGTCTGACCCACGCTGCGGGACAGGTCGGGAGGGGAGGACTCGGGTTACCTGTTCTCCGGGGCGTTGGTGAGCGACACCACGATGTTCTGGTCGATGAATATGAGTAGGGCCAGGAGGAAGCCCAGGCCCATGGCGCTCAGGATGTTCATTCCCGACAGCTTCTCGAAGGGCGCCACGTTGAACAAGGGCCCGCCGTAGAAGTTGAACACAGGAACTGCAGCACACAGACACATACACACAGAAACACACACACATGCACACACACAGACACATACACACAGAAACACACACACATGCACACACACACAGACACATACACACAGAAACACACACACACATGCACACACACATGCACACACACACAGACACACAGAAACACACACACATGCACACACACACAGACACATACACACAGAAACACACACACATGCACACACACACAGACACATACACACAGAAACACACACACATGCACACACACACAGACACATACACACAGAAACACACACACATGCACACACACACAGAAACACACACACACATGCACACACACAGACACATACACACAGAAACACACACACAGACACACACACACACACGCACGCGCGCACACACACACACAAAAAAACACGTGTGATGTCTCTGAACAGGTGTAGCTGTAGTGAGGTATACTAACGTGTGATGTCTCTGAACAGGTGTTGCTGTAGTGAGGTATACTAACGTGTGATGTCTCTGAACAGGTGTAGCTGTAGTGAGGTATACTAACGTGTGATGTCTCTGAACAGGTGTTGCTGTAGTGAGGTATACTAACGTGTGATGTCTCTGAACAGGTGTTGCTGTAGTGAGGTATACTAACGTGTGATGTCTCTGAACAGGTGTAGCTGTAGTGAGGTATACTAACGTGTGATGTCTCTGAACAGGTGTTGCTGTAGTGAGGTATACTAACGTGTGATGTCTCTGAACAGGTGTTGCTGTAGTGAGGTATACTAACGTGTGATGTCTCTGAACAGGTGTAGCTGTAGTGAGGTATACTAACGTGTGATGTCTCTGAACAGGTGTTGCTGTAGTGAGGTATACTAACGTGTGATGTCTCTGAACAGGTAGGAGCCCACGAAAGAGAACATGATTACAGAGATGGGCAGGGCGCAGTCCGACAGCACCTCTCGCACTTTGGCGTGGAGGAAGGGACTACAAGACAGAAAAATAAAAATTAAAACTCAATTATCCACAATTCTCAGGCACTGCAGCAGACAGAGCATGCACACATCCCTTCAGGTTCTGTTTGAAGAAAGATGTTTCTGAGCTATTAGTGTGCTGCAGAGATGAGGGCGTGTGTGTGTGTGTGTGTGTGCGTGTGCGTGCGCGTGCGTGTGTGTGCGCGTGTGCGTGTGTGTGTGCGTGCGTGCGTGTGTTAGGGTACTGAGCTCACAGCTCATAAGATGCAGGTTAAAATACCAGGTGACACTGCTAGTGCGCCCTTGATAAACATACTTAAGTGAGAAATGCTGTAGTAATATACCCATCTGTATAAAGGGATACCAGTGTAAGCTGGGTAAATGACTCTGGTAAATGACTCTGGATGGGGGAGTTAGCTACGCCAATGAGTAATAGAACAATAACGGCGCAGCGAATCTTATTAACGTCGCTTCCTTTACCGCGGGAAATGCCGTTACGTTTTTAAACATACAGCAGGTTCATGCAGCCGTATTACTGATTGATGCAGGATTTTTAATCCATTTCAGCGAAAGGGAAAAACCAGCACTGATTGTGTGTGTGTGCGCGTGCGTGTTTGTGTGTGGTTGTGCATGTGTGCTGGAGCATACTCCGGTTTTATGATATTAATCTGACCTCTAATATACAATCTCAAAAAATTATCAATACTCTAGTCTCTGCCTGAAAGGACATATTGTTTTAGAACAGTGGTCCCCAACCCTGTTACTGGAGATCTACTGTCCTGTAGGCTTTCACTCGAACCCTAACAAAGCACACCTCATTCAGCAGCTAGAGATCTACCATCCTGTAGGCTTTCACTCCAACCCTAACAAAGCACACCTCATTCAACAGCTAGTGATCTACCATCCTGTAGGGTTTCACTCCAACCCTAACAAAGCACACCTCATTCAACAGCTAGTGATCTACCATCCTGTAGGCTTTCACTCCAACCCTAACAAAGCACACCTCATTCAACAACTAGAGATCTACTGTCCTGTAGGCTTTCACTCCAACCCTAACAAAGCACACCTCATTCAACAGCTGGAGATCTACTGTCCTGTAGGCTTTCACTCCAACCCTAACAAAGCACACCTCATTCAACAGCTGGAGATCTACTGTCCTGTAGGTTTCACTCCAACCCTAACAAAGCACACCTCATTCAACAGCTGGAGATCTACTGTCCTGTAGGCTTTCACTCCAACCCTTACAAAGCACACCTCATTCAACAGCTAGAGATCTACCATCCTGTAGGTTTTCACTCCAACCCTAACAAAGCACACCTCATTCAACAACGAGAGATCTACTGTCCTGTAGGTTTTCACTCCAACCCTTACAAAGCACACCTCATTCAACAGGTAGAGATCTACCATCCTGTAGGATTTCACTCCAACCCTAACAAAGCACACCTCATTCAACAGCTGGAGATCTACTGTCCTGTAGGTTTCACTCCAACCCTAACAAAGCACACCTCATTCAACAGCTAGAAATCTACCGTCCTGTAGGCTTTCACTCCAACCCTAACAAAGCGCACTTCATTGAACAGCTCGAGACCTCGTTGAGCTGCTAATCAATAGAATCAGGTGTGCCAAAATAGGGTTGAAATTAAAACCTAAAGGATGGTAGACCTCCAGGAACAGGGTTGGTGTCCACTGTGTTAGAATATAACGCACCTCCTTTTGAACTGGTAGAGTGTGTCTGTACTGCGTTAACGCACCTCCTCTTGAACTGTCGAGGGTGTGTGTACTGTGTTAACGCACCTCCTCTTGAACTGGTAGAGTGTGTACCCCAGCCACAGGGTTCCGAGCGTGAGCAGTAGGCAGAGGACAGGTCGCTCGCGGGTGCAGAGGATGATGGACTCATGCAGCGGTATGACTCCGCCCCCGGAGGAGTTGCGCATTTCATTGGTTGCCTGCAGCAGAGCCTCCTGCATGCGGGGGAGCTGCGCCACGCTGCCGTTCCCCAGCGTCGGCCCGCGGTAACACTTCTGGAAAACTGCAGAACGGAAAAGAGAAAGAAAAGAAGAGAGAGGAGAAAAATGGGGATATGAGGAGATGGAGAGAGACGGAGAAAGGGACAGATGGAGAGAAAGAGAAAAAGAACAGGTTAAATGAGCTACATTATTGTTTTGTGGTGCTTGGCTCGTGTAAATGGTCTGAAATCCTACTCTTATTTAAGACTTTTCCAGCTTTATTAGACAGCACAGTGTAGAGAGACTGGAAGACTGGAAGGCGGGAGAGAGAGGGAGAGCCGTCGCGGCTGAAATCATACTTTTTACGGTGCCTTTCACGGCGTCTCCCACAAAGGCGATGGAGATAAACAGAGCGATCACCTCCTCTGTGGACCTGCAACACAGTCATAACAAGAACACAGTCATTAAAACACCCAAAACTCACTGTGCTGCAAACCAACCACATCAGAGAAATATCAACAGCTATCCTCCATTTAGTGCACTCTCTGGCTACTCATTCTGATTCTTGAAAGTGACTGGCCGGTAGTCCCGCAGGGAGACATGTAATTGGCCGTAGCGTCGCCAAGGGAGAGAGGGTTCTAGTCAGCAGTGTTTTTCCCGCCTCACAACAACAACGACAACTCTGGCCAATCACACAGCTGCGGTCGACCACTCTGGCCAATCGTGCGGCTGCAGTCGACCACTCTGGCCAATCGTGCGACTGCGGTCGACCACTCTGGCCAATCCCGTGGCTGCAGGCTGGAGACACTTTAAATGACTGAGCAGCCTCTGCCCGGAGAACAGTCAGCAAAGGGGCTGAAGCCTACAAACAGGACCGGACGCTACAGATTGTGGGAATAAATGAGGAAAGTGGCCTCCTAGCTGTCTCCTAGCAGGGGGTAGGGATTTCCCATGATGCTCAGCTCCAGGACTGACCGTTTGAAGAGCTTCATGAGGAGGCTGACGTTAAACACTCCTCCCAGGATGAGGAAGAGGCTGTTCCACAGGCCGATGCAAGCGTAGAAGGCCGCAAAGTCCAAGTCGTAGTCGTCACATATGCCCCGGATCACTGCAGGACACACACACACAGGTACTGACCCTACGACCCCATCTCTGCAACACACACACACACACACACACACACACACATGCACGTACGCATGCACACGCACAGGTATTGACCCAACGACTTCATTTCTGCAACACACACACACACACACACACATACACACATGCACGTACGCATGCACACGCACAGGTATTGACCCAACGACTTCATTTCTGCAACACACACACACACACACACACACACACACACACACACACGTACGCATGCACACGCACAGGTATTGACCCAACGACTTCATTTCTGCAACACACACACACACACACACACACACACACACACACACGCGCGCGCGCATGCACATGCACACACAGGTACTGACCCAACAACCTCATCTTTGCAACACACACACACACACACACACACATGCATGCACGCATGCACACACACGCACGCGCGCACATGTGGGGTGCGCTGCAGTGCATGATGGGTAAACACACCGCTGATGAAGATGGCGAGGGGGGCGGTGGTCAGGGGGATGACCAGCGGTGACCCCGCTAACAGGGAGTAGATCACCCCTCCGATGCTCTGGCCAACGATAGTCTTCTGCACATCTGTGAAAAGGCAAGGAATCATCAGCAGGGGGCGCTATCAGAGTCAGAGACACTTCAGATAGCTTTACCTGCGTTACTATGACTTATTAGGCTGTAATGTCCTTAATTCTATTTGCCCCAACGCTCCCCGGTTTTGAGCGCCCAATCAGAATGGCGCTGGACTGCTCATTACAGCCTCCGCTGTCGGTTGGGAAGAGTACGGGTAAGCGTGTGCTCTGACATACGTGATGTCACCACCGATTCTTATCCGCTTGAGACCCAGCAAAAGAAAGTTTGAGGGGTCTATTTTCCGGCTGGCGGATGGCGGGTGGCGAGCCAGCTCATTGGCGAAGTCACATTTTTGGCATGTATTTTCACGCTCCTGAGCCCGTTTGACTCGCCGGGCACCGGACGTGGGAGGAGAGTCGCTGGTGGAGGTGTGTCAGTCCAGAGCGAGCAGCGAAACTGCTCATATGGAGGCCGGAGGCGAGCCATTACTGGCGAGGTAGCAATTTCATCACGGATTTGCACGTGCCTGAGCTCGTTTGGTAATTCTGGGACTCGCCGTGCGCTGAAGTGGGAGGGAAGCCGCTGCTGGGGGGGTGTGTCCATTAAGCAGCCCAGTTAAATTTTACTGCAGCGGGATGCTATTTTGGGCTAAATTACACTGAGATTCGCGGTCGCGCTGCCCGCCAGGTGAGACCACGTTAACGGTGCAAATCGTACCACAGCGTATGGCGAGTTGCTAATTTCGGGGGCTTTCCCCAATGCGTGCCTGATCATAACCTATTCAAAAGCTAATCAACCGTTTTCGTGGATCATATGCAGTCCAATTTGACAATTAAATCCCCCAAGCAGGAAAAAATTATACTTTGCATTTATTGCACATTTGTCTTTTTTATAATGTTAATCATTGTATTTCTTTCTGTTTTTAATTGTTTATGGCTGTTATTATACTGCACTGCGTTCCCAGGGGTACTGTATTCTTTCTTACACCCGTCTGTAATGAGAATAACGACAAACAAAACATACATTCACTCTTATTGCACATAAAGCAAAAAAAACGTACCTCTTAACTCAATTACATTCAATTAAATCAACGCAAAATAGACAGCCTATCGTCTTCCACTGCAGAATCCTAAAGGCGACATATAAATGTGATATATATATATTAGTCGCTAATAAATGTGGTGAGGAAATGGGATATGTTGTATGGGGAAATGGGATATGTTGTATGGGGAAATGGGATATGTTGTATGGGGAAATGGGATATGTTGTATGGGGAAAATAGATAAATGATTAAACGCATTCATGCTTCGTACCTAGAAAATAGGAAAAGAGAGGAGTTGAAAATTTAAAAAGAGCCAGTAAATTATAAATGGAAAAGTTAAATAAATTATTTTAAAATGTATTTTATTGACTGATTAGAGGCTAAAAAAATTATTAAAAGCTTTTTATTTTTCACAGTCAAGATAATTAGTGACTTTTATCGCTCTTAGCGTTTTCGTTGGGCAAGCGAGAGGCTCTGCTATCGTCTTCACTAAACCAGGTGATGCGTTATAGCCCGTCATGAAACAAGTCCAATGCACAGGGCTCTTAAAATGACTGAAAAGAGGTCATTTGATTAGCTATGGTGCAGCTGAAGCACACCCACTGATAAATATTCAGCATAATCCAGCCCATTTTCAACCTGCGCAGCAAGCTCTGAGCTGTGCGCTCTGAGCCTCTGGTCCAAAAATAGCTAAATTCAGTAGCCACGCCCAGTGCGCCAAACGCTACGCCATCGACTATGACGGCTCGTCGCATGCCGTGCGCTTCCCGGAAAATAGAGCCCTGAGTTTTCTTTTTTTCTTTGACATAATGCAAGTGTCTTGGATGACAAAAACATGTTGCAGTAAAGAATATTTGAAAAAATATTATTTATTTTATTTTTATTGAATGTTCCTTCTGGTGTAGGTTTCTGCATAGTGGAATATATGGCCCTTGAGATTAAGGCCAGAAACGCATGTCCACTACAGGGGACAAAAATGTATTGGCGGTTCTTAGGAGGATAAGGCTGGAAACGCAGGCTCACTCACCGATCTCGCCACGCGTGCTCTCATCGTTCAGCGAGCCAAAGGCGATGGCTGGCAGGAGAATGGCGATGTAGAGGAAGATGGCAGTGGTGATGTACTTCACAATAGCCTTGTTACTCCCAATAATACCTGTGGATGGGCGTGGCAGAGTCAGGTACATACACACCGCCTCCTCTCACTCAGTGTGTGCAGTGTCCATTTGTCTGGCTCCAGTGCCAGAGGGGGAAAGTCCAGGGGTCAGAAAGTAAACGTCCTGCCGTGTGTTTCTTCCACCCATGAACTCGGCCATCTGATTTCACTAATTAGTTCTAAGCTTAAGCTCAGGGAAGTGCAGTCAGTGGAAAAGCTGTAGACCTGGACTAGCTGGGGTCCCGACACATACCATCCGTGAAGTCTGAGGAATAGAGGGGCAGCCGGCGACACAGATCCTCATATATCCCCCGGCCCGCCTTCAGGAAGTCCTTAAACTGGAACAGGACAAACAGTTACTCAACACCTCAAAATCAAACGCAATTTAAAGTTCTGATTGGCGATTGGTCAATAAAAGTTGGATTCCGATGAACTGCCAGAGAATAAAGATCTATGATTAGTATCTGGTTAGTATTCTGGTCTGGGGTAGCCCGATTACACACTACAATCATTCCTCTCACTAAAATGATCAAAATTGGACTTCAGATGCATCTTACTGGCAGCATCCCAAAAGTTCAACAGAAATCTGGAGCCATTATTTTAAAAGTGCAACTATTCAAATTATCATAAAATGGGTTTTTCTTTTCTTTTATTTATTTTGTGTTGTTGTTTGTAGATCCAGGAACTACCTTGGCTGAATAACATCTTACTGAAGTCAGGGGACATGCCCTTTTGGGAACCGGTGGTCTAACACATTCTTTTCTTCATGAGTTTATATCTGTCTTTGGCACAAAGGCCCCAAGTTACCTTTGAGTAAACAGCATGGAGCGCTTTAGGCGGGGGGGGCCCTGTCTCGCCAGCCCAGGCCCGGGTTTGGTAAACAAAAGCTCTGAGTGGACTTAGTGTCCACCTGGCCACCTCTCTGAAACACTGCTCCAGAGTGACATGGGGGGGGGGGGGGTGTGTCACTTTTCATTTATTCATATTTGTTATCGTTTAAGGAGAAGCCAATCAAATGCCGCTGCTGTGAAAGGGCGAGGTTAAAAAAAAAAAAGGTGCATTTAATATATACATAAGAATGCTTGCAATTTGTTGTCTTATTTGTTGCCTTTGCAAACATTTGTATGCAGCCTCACTGCAAAAGAAAAGAAGAAGCGATTTAAAATATTTAATATCTTTACATTTGGGATAGATTTGTGAGCGGGTTGAAATGGGCAGAGGGGGCAGAGGGGTGAGCGGTTTCATGCGTCAGATCGTTTCCGCTCACAACTTTTTAAGCAACGTTTAGCAATGCGTCACGGCGCTGCCAGAATTCTTACCAGCAGCAGAGTAATTAAGAAGCAAGGACTTTCAAGCGAATACTAGGAGGGGAAATGGGCCTGTAATTCTTACACCTGCGTCAGCCCCTGAGACGGAGCTGATATAGAGATGCACCCCGATTACACGGTACATGCCGGTCATTCGTCAGGGCTGGGAGCAGTTTACAATGATTGATAAAAATATGACAGGCGCAACAGAAAGTAAGGGTGGGGGGGGGAGGAAAATAGAACGGACATGAATTATGTACACCGGTACGATCTTATCAAGTGAGAAAGCCCGAATGCACTCTGGTAACCGCCCCCAATCCCCCCCCCCCCCTGATCGCCAGATGAGAAAACACTTCACGGGGCTACGGGGCTACGGGACAGGGGAAATGTCAAGCTTGATTCCCCGGGCGATTATACGCGCGGCTCAGAGCCCTTTCACCTGCAGGCCCCAGCGCTTCATGCTCACTCCATTAATTATGGACTATTTGACATTTGTACTATCCTTTCCATGAATAAATTAATTGGGCAGGTGATTATGGTAATGGCTACCGCCCGAACAAGAGGAAGGCCACTTCATCGAGTGCGGCGCTCCTCGTCTCCTGATTGGCCCCCCACCGTGGAGCTCGCCCCCCTCAACCGCCGCTCTGCTGATTCCTTTCCCATCATGCCGAGGCCCGGATTCCGCACAGATCCCTGAGTGGGGGCATGATTACCGCCAATCCCCGCTATTTTCTGGAGTTGATTTGCTTCCATCACAACAGCTAACACTTGGCGTCTGCCCTGTGATTACAGGGGAGGGGGGGGCTCTAAAATGGCGCCCCCAGCCTCGCTTGTATTTGATCAGAGGTCTTAATTAGCGCATGGCACACAGCCCTCCACCACCTCCCATCTGATCCCCGGGCCAATCTGGCCATGATGCGGCTTAACACTCCTGCTTTTTCTGCATCTCAAACTACGTCAGAAGGACCAGAGGGAGACGTGTGGCACAAAGCCACTGAGTGGCTGTACGTCCTCCTAAGACCCGCCAATTAATTTCTGTCCCCTGTGGGGGACATGAGTCTCCGGTCTTAATCTCAAGAATCACATATTCCGCTGAACCTACATTACAAGGGATTATATATTCTACAATGCGGAAACCTACCACTACAAGGGGAATTTAAAAGTAATAATAATAATAATAATTTTTGAAAATATTTTCACGGCAACATGTTTTTTCTTGTCATTCAAGACACTTATATTATGTCAAAATGAAAATGAAAATGAAAAGTTAAACGTTTTTTCTGCCGGGTCCCAGGAGAACATCAGTGCCCCCAGGTGGACGGGGGTTCGATCCCCCGCTACGGCCCCTTATGAGCCGTGATCCTTTCTCTGCATCAATAATGCAAAAGGTCGGGGGACTGTCCACTCTCCCTTATTTTATTACTATTTTTTATTTGTTTTTAAATGAAAAATAACCTAGATGGGCTTATTCTCCGAATGAGAATATTCTTGACAGACAGGCGGGTCTCATATTCATTGAAAGGCTGATGAAAAGGCACCGGTACCACGAGCGGCTTGTGGCTGTGAGGGTCGGTCTCCTCCTCCACGGCCGTGGGCTTCTGATTGGCCTCTGTGAGCTGGTGTCTCTGCATCACCAGGGCTTCCTTGAACTCCTCCTGAGTCTTTGCATCTAGAAGCTTCTGTCTGAAGGAGATGTCTGAGAACATGGTGGCGAAGGTCCGGCCCAGCTCCATCGCTGTCTTCGTGCTTTTCTGTGCATGCAGGGTGGGAGAGGGAGGGAGAGAAGAAGCGAGGGAAAGAGAGGGAGAGGGGAAGAGGGAGTGAGAGAAAGAGAGAGGGAGGGAGAGAAGAAGCGAGGGAAAGAGAGGGAGAGGGGAAGAGGGAGTGAGAGAAAGAGAGAGGGAGGGAGAGAAGAAGCGAGGGAAAGAGAGGGAGAGGGGAAGAGGGAGTGAGAGAAAGAGAGAGGGAGGGAGAGAAGAAGAGAGGGAAAGAGAGGGAGAGGAGAGAAGGAGTGAGAGAAAGAGAGAGGGAGGGAGAGAGGGAGAGAGAAAGAGAGGGAGTGAGAGAAAGAGAGAGGGTGGGAGAGAAGTAGAGAGGTAAAGAGAGGGAGAGGTGAAGAGGGAGTGAGATAAAGAGAGAGGGAGGGAGAGAAGAAGAGAGGGAAAGAGAGGGAGAGGGGAAGAGGGAGTGAGATAAAGAGAGAGGGAGGGAGAGAAGAAGAGAGGGAAAGAGAGGGAGAGGGGAAGAGGGAGTGAGAGAAAGAGAGAGGGAGGGAGAGAAGAAGCGAGGGAAAGAGAGGGAGAGGAGAAGAGGGAGTGAGAGAAAGAGAGAGGGAGGGAGAGAAGGAGAGAGAAAGAGAGGGAGTGAGAGAAAGAGAGAGGGAGGGAGAGAAGAAGAGAGGGAAAGAGAGGGAGAGGAGAAGAGGGAGTGAGAGAAAGAGAGAGGGAGGGAGAGAAGGAGAGAGAAAGAGAGGGAGTGAGAGAAAGAGAGAGGGAGGGAGAGAAGAAGAGAGGAAAAGAGAGGGAGAGGAGAAGAGGGAGTGAGATAAAGAGAGAGGGAGGGAGAGAAGAAGAGAGGGAAAGAGAGGGAGAGGGGAAGAGGGAGTGAGAGAAAGAGAGAGGGAGGGAGAGAAGAAGCGAGGGAAAGAGAGGGAGAGGGGAAGAGGGAGTGAGAGAAAGAGAGAGGGAGGGAGAGAAGAAGCGAGGGAAAGAGAGGGAGAGGGGAAGAGGGAGTGAGAGAAAGAGAGAGGGAGGGAGAGAAGAAGAGAGGGAAAGAGAGGGAGAGGTGAAGAGGGAGTGAGAGAAAGAGAGAGGGAGGGAGAGAAGGAGAGAGAAAGAGAGGGAGTGAGAGAAAGAGAGAGGGAGGGAGAGAAGAAGAGAGGAAAAGAGAGGGAGAGGAGAAGAGGGAGTGAGATAAAGAGAGAGGGAGGGAGAGAAGAAGAGAGGGAAAGAGAGGGAGAGGGGAAGAGGGAGTGAGAGAAAGAGAGAGGGAGGGAGAGAAGAAGCGAGGGAAAGAGAGGGAGAGGGGAAGAGGGAGTGAGAGAAAGAGAGAGGGAGGGAGAGAAGAAGAGAGGGAAAGAGAGGGAGAGGAGAAGAGGGAGTGAGAGAAAGAGAGAGGGAGGGAGAGAAGAAGAGAGGGAAAGAGAGGGAGAGGAGAAGAGGGAGTGAGAGAAAGAGAGAGGGAGGGAGAGAAGAAGAGAGAGAAAGAGAGGGAGAGGGAGTGAGAGAAAGAGAGTGGGAGGGAGAGAAGAAGAGAGGAAAAGAGAGGGAGAGGAGAAGAGGGAGTGAGAGAAAGAGAGAGGGAGGGAGAGAAGAAGAGAGGGAAAGAGAGGGAGAGGGGAAGAGGGAGTGAGAGAAAGAGAGAGGGAGGGAGAGAAGAAGCGAGGGAAAGAGAGGGAGAGGGGAAGAGGGAGTGAGAGAAAGAGAGAGGGAGGGAGAGAAGAAGAGAGGGAAAGAGAGGGAGAGGAGAAGAGGGAGTGAGAGAAAGAGAGAGGGAGGGAGAGAAGAAGAGAGAGAAAGAGAGGGAGAGGGAGTGAGAGAAAGGGAGAGGGAGGGAGAGAAGAAGAGAGGAAAAGAGAGGGAGAGGAGAAGAGGGAGTGAGAGAAAGAGAGAGGGAGGGAGAGAAGAAGAGAGGAAAAGAGAGGGAGAGGAGAAGAGGGAGTGAGAGAAAGAGAGAGGGAGGGAGAGGGAAAGAGAGAGGGACGGATTGAGAGAGAGGGAGATTGAGGGAGAGAAAGGTAGAGGGTGAGAGAGAGAGAGAGAGAGAGAGAGAGGGAGGGAGAAAGAGAGAGAGATTGAGGGAGAGAGAGAGAGAGATGAGGGGGGATTAATGATCAGGGAGAGATGCTGTAGATCACACAGAACACACAGCCCAGCGCACACACTCCCATAATTACTGCCATCTCTCAGACATTCGCGTCTCTAACAATGGCTGTTTTCATTTTAAAACACAGACATTTCCTCTCAGAGCACACTGTGGACAAAACTGAAACAGAGACAGGTCTTTTACGAGTCATTATGGCGCTTTACCGTTTGGTTCGCGGCCCTGATTATGTTACACAGAACGTCTAAATCCACTGTGAAGAACCAAGACACAAACTCCGGGCACACCAGAGGTGTAAAATCCAGGGGTTAGAAAGTAAAAGTCCTTCCATGTGTTTTTTCCACCCATGAACTCAACCAGTTCTACCTCTTGGCTGAAGAATTGTGCTAATTAGCAAATCCAGGTTATTGGAACCAAATACCGGGGAGGACTTTTACTTTCTGAACATGGATTTTACACCTCTGGTGAAAACCGCGTACAAATAAACGAAGAAAACAAAACGATATACGACATGGTCTCGGGGCCCTCGGTGGGGGGGCGGGGGCGGGGCAGGCACCATTTTGTGTGGAGCGAGGATGAGGATGACGTATCGCACTTCACAACAGTTCTCTCCCCAGTTCTGCGGCCGATCCAGGCGGGAGATGCACACATGCCGTCTCTGAAGGCTCTTTACATTGCAGCTGCGCAGACGGAAAGATAAAAACACACAGATTCACTCTACAGCTGCGCAGACGGAAAGATAAAAACACACAGATTCACTCTACAGCTGCGCAGACGGAAAGATAAAAACACACAGATTCACTCTACGGCTGCGCAGACGGAAAGGTAAAAACACACAGATTCACTCTACAGCTGCGCAGACAGAAAGGTAAAAACACACAGATTCACTCTACAGCTGTGCAGACGGAAAGATAAAAACACACAGATTCACTCTACAGCTGCGCAGACGGAAAGGTAAAAACACACAGATTCACTCTACAGCTGCGCAGACGGAAAGGTAAAAACACACAGATTCACTCTACAGCTGCGCAGACGGAAAGATAAAAACACACAGATTCACTCTACAGCTGCGCAGACGGAAAGGTAAAAACACACAGATTCACTCTACAGCTGCGCAGACGGAAAGATAAAAACACACAGATTCACTCTACAGCTGCGCAGACGGAAAGGTAAAAACACACAGATTCACTCTACAGCTGCGCAGACGGAAAGGTAAAAACACAGATTCACTCTACAGCTGCGCAGACGGAAAGGTAAAAATACACAGATTCACTCTACAGCTGCGCAGACGGAAAGGTAAAAACACACAGATTCACTCTACAGCTGCGCAGACGGAAAGATAAAAACACACAGATTCACTCTACAGCTGTGCAGAGATCAGCAGAGATCAGCAGAGAACAGGGTCGTGATGAGAGCGGACTGAAGAGGAGTTACACAATGGGGATGAGGTCAGTGACTCACAGGATACAGAGCCAGGACTGCTGGTATTGGATTCCTGTTGCCGTGGCAGTGACCCCCTGGATGGTCTCGGAGAGCAGGTGCACTATGGGAAACAGACAGTTGGGGGGGGGGGGGGGGTCCATTCGGGGCTCACACCACACTGATACACTGCAAAAAATGTCTGTCTTAACAAGTGTTTTAGTCTTGTAATGAGACTTAAAATCTTATTTTTTTCTCCAAAGTGGAAAATATTATCTTGTTTTGCTTGACAAGTGAAATTATCTTACCCCACTGGCAAATCTTGAAATGAGTAAAACTCTCACCCCATTGGCAACATTTTTGTCTTATTTAGCAAAAAAGTAGAAGAAATAAGATTCTAAAGTCGAAATATAAGATTAAAATGCTTATTAAGATTTGCAGTGTGATGGACCCCTCCTACAAGCTTGGCCAATCGGTGGACACTTACTGCTCACGCCACAACGTCACATCGCAACCTTTAACAAAGAAGCCGCGGCCTTGCCGTGCGAGACAGGGATTCACTACCCTGTAGAGTGGCAGACCTGTCTTTTTTGCACGCTCTTCTTCGGCGACCTTATAAGGACATGGAGGTGAATGCGCTGCTTTACCTGTGCTATTATTACCTGTGTTTCCCTTGAACCGCCCGACCCTCCAACACTGGGCTCCTCAATACAACTAACAACCCTCCAACACTGGGCTCCTCAATACAACTAACAACCCTCCAACACTGGGCTCCTCAATACAACTAACAACCCTCCAACACTGGGCTCCTCAATACAACTAACAACCCTCCAACACTGGGCTCCTCAATACAACTAACAACCCTCCAACACTGGGCTCCTCAATACAACTAACAACCCTCCAACACTGGGCTCCTCAATACAACTAACAACCCTCCAACACTGGGCTCCTCAATACAACTAACAACCCTCTAACACTGGGCTCCTCAATACAACTAACAACCCTCCAACACTGGGCTCCTCAATACAACTAACAACCCTCCAACACTGGGCTCCTCAATAGAACTAACAACCCTCCAACACTGGGCTCCTCAATACAACTAACAACCCTCTAACACTGGGCTCCTCAATACAACTAACAACCCTCCAACACTGGGCTCCTCAATACAACTAACAACCCTCCAACACTGGGCTCCTCAATACAACTAACAACCCTCTAACACTGGGCTCCTCAATACAACTAACAACCCTCCAACACTGGGCTCCTCAATACAACTAACAACCCTCTAACACTGGGCTCCTCAATACAACTAACAACCCTCTAACACTGGGCTCCTCAATACAACTAACAACCCTCTAACACTGGGCTCCTCAATACAACTAACAACCCTCTAACACTGGGCTCCTCAATACAACTAACCACCCTCTAACACTGGGCTCCTCAATACAACTAACAACCCTCCAACACTGGGCTCCTCAATACAACTAACAACCCTCTAACACTGGGCTCCTCAATACAACTAACAACCCTCCAACACTGGGCTCCTCAATACAACTAACAACCCTCCAACACTGGGCTCCTCAATACAACTAACAACCCTCCAACACTGGGCTCCTCAATACAACTAACAACCCTCCAACACTGGGCTCCTCAATACAACTAACAACCCTCTAACACTGGGCTCCTCAATACAACTAACAACCCTCTAACACTGGGCTCCTCAATACAACTAACAACCCTCTAACACTGGGCTCCTCAATACAACTAACAACCCTCTAACACTGGGCTCCTCAATACAACTAACAACCCTCTAACACTGGGCTCCTCAATACAACTAACAACCCTCTAACACTGGGCTCCTCAATACAACTAACAACCCTCCAACACTGGGCTCCTCAATACAACTAACAACCCTCCAACACTGGGCTCCTCAATACAACTAACCACCCTCTAACACTGGGCTCCTCAATACAACTAACAACCCTCCAACACTGGGCTCCTCAATACAACTAACAACCCTCTAACACTGGGCTCCTCAATACAACTAACAACCCTCTAACACTGGGCTCCTCAATACAACTAACAACCCTCTAACACTGGGCTCCTCAATACAACTAACAACCCTCCAACACTGGGCTCCTCAATACAACTAACAACCCTCCAACACTGGGCTCCTCAATACAACTAACAACCCTCCAACACTGGGCTCCTCAATACAACTAACAACCCTCTAACACTGGGCTCCTCAATACAACTAACAACCCTCTAACACTGGGCTCCTCAATACAACTAACAACCCTCCAACACTGGGCTCCTCAATACAACTAACAACCCTCCAACACTGGGCTCCTCAATAGAACTAACAACCCTCCAACACTGGGCTCCTCAATACAACTAACAACCCTCTAACACTGGGCTCCTCAATACAACTAACAACCCTCCAACACTGGGCTCCTCAATACAACTAACAACCCTCCAACACTGGGCTCCTCAATACAACTAACAACCCTCTAACACTGGGCTCCTCAATACAACTAACAACCCTCCAACACTGGGCTCCTCAATACAACTAACAACCCTCTAACACTGGGCTCCTCAATACAACTAACAACCCTCTAACACTGGGCTCCTCAATACAACTAACAACCCTCTAACACTGGGCTCCTCAATACAACTAACAACCCTCTAACACTGGGCTCCTCAATACAACTAACCACCCTCTAACACTGGGCTCCTCAATACAACTAACAACCCTCCAACACTGGGCTCCTCAATACAACTAACAACCCTCTAACACTGGGCTCCTCAATACAACTAACAACCCTCCAACACTGGGCTCCTCAATACAACTAACAACCCTCCAACACTGGGCTCCTCAATACAACTAACAACCCTCCAACACTGGGCTCCTCAATACAACTAACAACCCTCTAACACTGGGCTCCTCAATACAACTAACAACCCTCTAACACTGGGCTCCTCAATACAACTAACAACCCTCTAACACTGGGCTCCTCAATACAACTAACAACCCTCTAACACTGGGCTCCTCAATACAACTAACAACCCTCTAACACTGGGCTCCTCAATACAACTAACAACCCTCTAACACTGGGCTCCTCAATACAACTAACAACCCTCTAACACTGGGCTCCTCAATACAACTAACAACCCTCCAACACTGGGCTCCTCAATACAACTAACAACCCTCCAACACTGGGCTCCTCAATACAACTAACAACCCTCTAACACTGGGCTCCTCAATACAACTAACAACCCTCTAACACTGGGCTCCTCAATACAACTAACAACCCTCTAACACTGGGCTCCTCAATACAACTAACAACCCTCCAACACTGGGCTCCTCAATACAACTAACAACCCTCCAACACTGGGCTCCTCAATACAACTAACAACCCTCCAACACTGGGCTCCTCAATACAACTAACAACCCTCCAACACTGGGCTCCTCAATACAACTAACAACCCTCCAACACTGGGCTCCTCAATACAACTAACAACCCTCCAACACTGGGCTCCTCAATACAACTAACAACCCTCTAACACTGGGCTCCTCAATACAACTAACAACCCTCCAACACTGGGCTCCTCAATACAACTAACAACCCTCCAACACTGGGCTCCTCAATACAACTAACAACCCTCTAACACTGGGCTCCTCAATACAACTAACAACCCTCCAACACTGGGCTCCTCAATACAACTAACAACCCTCTAACACTGGGCTCCTCAATACAACTAACAACCCTCCAACACTGGGCTCCTCAATACAACTAACAACCCTCTAACACTGGGCTCCTCAATACAACTAACAACCCTCTAACACTGGGCTCCTCAATACAACTAACAACCCTCTAACACTGGGCTCCTCAATACAACTAACAACCCTCTAACACTGGGCTCCTCAATACAACTAACAACCCTCCAACACTGGGCTCCTCAATACAACTAACAACCCTCCAACACTGGGCTCCTCAATACAACTAACAACCCTCCAACACTGGGCTCCTCAATACAACTAACAACCCTCTAACACTGGGCTCCTCAATACAACTAACAACCCTCTAACACTGGGCTCCTCAATACAACTAACAACCCTCCAACACTGGGCTCCTCAATACAACTAACAACCCTCCAACACTGGGCTCCTCAATACAACTAACAACCCTCTAACACTGGGCTCCTCAATACAACTAACAACCCTCTAACACTGGGCTCCTCAATACAACTAACAACCCTCTAACACTGGGCTCCTCAATACAACTAACAACCCTCCAACACTGGGCTCCTCAATACAACTAACAACCCTCCAACACTGGGCTCCTCAATACAACTAACAACCCTCCAACACTGGGCTCCTCAATACAACTAACAACCCTCTAACACTGGGCTCCTCAATACAACTAACAACCCTCCAACACTGGGCTCCTCAATACAACTAACAACCCTCCAACACTGGGCTCCTCAATACAACTAACAACCCTCCAACACTGGGCTCCTCAATACAACTAACAACCCTCCAACACTGGGCTCCTCAATACAACTAACAACCCTCTAACACTGGGCTCCTCAATACAACTAACAACCCTCCAACACTGGGCTCCTCAATACAACTAACAACCCTCCAACACTGGGCTCCTCAATACAACTAACAACCCTCCAACACTGGGCTCCTCAATACAACTAACAACCCTCCAACACTGGGCTCCTCAATACAACTAACAACCCTCTAACACTGGGCTCCTCAATACAACTAACAACCCTCCAACACTGGGCTCCTCAATACAACTAACAACCCTCTAACACTGGGCTCCTCAATACAACTAACAACCCTCTAACACTGGGCTCCTCAATACAACTAACAACCCTCTAACACTGGGCTCCTCAATACAACTAACAACCCTCCAACACTGGGCTCCTCAATACAACTAACAACCCTCTAACACTGGGCTCCTCAATACAACTAACAACCCTCTAACACTGGGCTCCTCAATACAACTAACAACCCTCCAACACTGGGCTCCTCAATACAACTAACAACCCTCTAACACTGGGCTCCTCAATACAACTAACAACCCTCTAACACTGGGCTCCTCAATACAACTAACAACCCTCTAACACTGGGCTCCTCAATACAACTAACAACCCTCTAACACTGGGCTCCTCAATACAACTAACAACCCTCTAACACTGGGCTCCTCAATACAACTAACAACCCTCCAACACTGGGCTCCTCAATACAACTAACCACCCTCAACCACTGGGCTCCTCAATACAACTAACAACCCTCTAACACTGGGCTCCTCAATACAACTAACAACCCTCCAACACTGGGCTCCTCAATACAACTAACAACCCTCTAACACTGGGCTCCTCAATACAACTAACAACCCTCTAACACTGGGCTCCTCAATACAACTAACAACCCTCTAACACTGGGCTCCTCAATACAACTAACAACCCTCTAACACTGGGCTCCTCAATAGAACTAACAACCCTCTAACACTGGGCTCCTCAATAGAACTAACAACCCTCCAACACTGGGCTCCTCAATAGAACTAACAACCCTCTAACACTGGGCTCCTCAATAGAACTAACAACCCTCTAACACTGGGCTCCTCAATAGAACTAACAACCCTCTAACACTGGGCTCCTCAATAGAACTAACAACCCTCTAACACTGGGCTCCTCAATAGAACTAACAACCCTCTAACACTGGGCTCCTCAATAGAACTAACAACCCTCTAACACTGGGCTCCTCAATAGAACTAACAACCCTCCAACACTGGGCTCCTCAATAGAACTAACAACCCTCTAACACTGGGCTCCTCAATAGAACTAACAACCCTCTAACACTGGGCTCCTCAATAGAACTAACAACCCTCCAACACTGGGCTCCTCAATAGAACTAACAACCCTCTAACACTGGGCTCCTCAATAGAACTAACAACCCTCTAACACTGGGCTCCTCAATAGAACTAACAACCCTCTAACACTGGGCTCCTCAATAGAACTAACAACCCTCTAACACTGGGCTCCTCAATACAACTAACAACCCTCTAACACTGGGCTCCTCAATAGAACTAACAACCCTCTAACACTGGGCTCCTCAATACAACTAACAACCCTCTAACACTGGGCTCCTCAATAGAACTAACAACCCTCCAACACTGGGCTCCTCAATAGAACTAACAACCCTCCAACACTGGGCTCCTCAATAGAACTAACAACCCTCTAACACTGGGCTCCTCAATAGAACTAACAACCCTCTAACACTGGGCTCCTCAATAGAACTAACAACCCTCTAACACTGGGCTCCTCAATAGAACTAACAACCCTCTAACACTGGGCTCCTCAATAGAACTAACAACCCTCTAACACTGGGCTCCTCAATAGAACTAACAACCCTCTAACACTGGGCTCCTCAATAGAACTAACAACCCTCTAACACTGGGCTCCTCAATACAACTAACAACCCTCTAACACTGGGCTCCTCAATAGAACTAACAACCCTCTAACACTGGGCTCCTCAATACAACTAACAACCCTCTAACACTGGGCTCCTCAATAGAACTAACAACCCTCTAACACTGGGCTCCTCAATACAACTAACAACCCTCTAACACTGGGCTCCTCAATACAACTAACAACCCTCTAACACTGGGCTCCTCAATAGAACTAACAACCCTCTAACACTGGGCTCCTCAATACAACTAACAACCCTCTAACACTGGGCTCCTCAATAGAACTAACAACCCTCTAACACTGGGCTCCTCAATACAACTAACAACCCTCTAACACTGGGCTCCTCAATAGAACTAACAACCCTCTAACACTGGGCTCCTCAATAGAACTAACAACCCTCTAACACTGGGCTCCTCAATACAACTAACAACCCTCTAACACTGGGCTCCTCAGAACTAACAACCCTCTAACACTGCACTGGCTCCAATGAACTAACAACATTCTAAGACTGGGAATAGAACTAAGAGAGGCTGGGAGAGAGAGAGCAACAGAGAGAGAGAGAGAGAAGGGAGAGACATGGGAGAGAGGTTGGGCGTTTACTGATTATTCATATGCATTAATGTTTTTAATATAATGCTTCAGAAGACGACAGATAATTTAGAATTATAGATGCCCTGCCTAATGCAAGTGTATGAAGCAATTTTGTTTTTGAGAGTGAGAGAGAGGATGAGATAGATAGCTGAAGAGAGAGAGAGAGAGAGAGAGAGGAGAGAGGGGGAGAGGAGAGAGAGAGAGAGAGAGAGAGAGAGAGAGAGGGAGGGACAGAGGGAGAGAGGTTGGGAGAAAGAGAAAAAGGGACAGAGAGACAGACAGAAAGGAACAAAGTCAGAAAGAAGAGAAAGAAACAGAGAGAAACAAACAGTGAAGGAGAGAAAGAGAGAGAGCGAGAGAGAGAGAAGGCTTGTTATTCAGTTTAATGAACAGAAGCAGGCCCACCAGTTATAGGGCGATAGTAAGTATATGCCCTGTGTTTGTGGCGGCTGGTGTCACACACAACTAGCCCAAGAAACGCTGACCTGAGAGTGTTCAGAAACAAACGCAAAGGAAAAAATAATAATAAATAAAAATATAAAAATACAGAGCCAGCCAGTGCAGCCAGTGTAACCGCGAGTGAGAAATTAGTAAAGTTTCCTTGGTGTGTGACATCACACTGCCAGTCATGTCCGGTCACTGGGATCTACGAGCTTACAATCCTGGCTGTGCTAAATCTTAGATAAACCTGAGACTGATACCACTGTGTGTCCAAGGTCTTGTAAGGCTTACATCACCCAGACAAAAATACCACAAGCGTTATCCAACCCCCACTCTGTGCACATACTCAAAGTGCAGTGTGTATAGATAGTGAACAAATAAATGAAGCCCCCTGGGTAAATGAGTGAATAGGAGTATGCAAAGTATCACTCAGCCATGGCTCAGCCATTAATGATGCAAATCCTATTCCAGCATGCACAGGGTCATATATACAAATGGTGGACGGGCCTGATTGGCTGTTATTTAGGGAAGGTGTGGCTGTGAGAGGAGACCTCTGTGGCTGTGATCTGACGGATGGATGAGGGGTTGGGGAATGTTTGGCAGGTGTCTGAGGTGATGTCAGCATGGAACACGGAGGGAATGACATCATCAGCAAAGGGCAACAGTGATTGGAGGCGCATACTCCAGGCCAGTGATGTCACTGCCATCATGCATTAATTCCAAGTGTGGGGCAAAACGGCAAGCGGCCGTGTTATCAGGTGACCACAAACTTCTACTACTACTACCAAACAGGATTACTGAGTTAGCTGAGTTTACTGAGTAAAACCCGGAACCCTCCAAAATCTGGAACATGGACTGAAGTAAAAAGAGGCGTTCCGGGTTTTACTCAGTGCAGTTATCTAGCTAACACAATAATCCTGCTTGGGTTTGCTGCGGCGGTAACAATGGTAACCACCCCAAACCACCCCCCCGACACACACACACACACAATCCAGAGAGGCTTTCACCGCAGGAAAGACGTGTGTTCTTCCTCCAGCAGGGGGCGATAGGGGGCTCCTGAAGCTGCAGCCCCTTCATAAAGAGGCGTATAATTTCACCTGCCACTGCAGAAAGCCTTCGCCAGGGTAATTCTCACTGCGCTAAATTATCCTGTTTTTGCTAACGCTTGTAAATCTTCTTCGCATTCTTCCCAAGTCTTCTACGTTCAGGACTCTCGGCAAACAGGAAACAGTGCCAGTGCTGTGTGTGAGTTTTTCCTTTAATTAAAAATATAATTTATTATTAATATCATTTTGAGCCCCGGCTGCTGTTTATCTGAAGAGCAGCCAAGCTTCACGATGCAGAAACTCTAGTGGCGGTGCTGTGCCTGGTTAAAGAAAGAGGCCTGATTTCTAAACCCACTTTCTTATGCCAGCCCTTACTTTATATCATTAGTAGATTCACACTTTAAAAGTCAAAACCAATTTCTGGCGGTCATGACAAATCCCTCAACCATGATTTGATGAATGTTTGATTGACACTCATTTTGTGCCTGGAGACGAAGAGCAGCCTCCACCGCTTGCCTCTGCTTCCTTACAAATGTGGGTTAAAGAGGAAGTGGACAGATTGTGAAAATCAACCAACAATCAAGAGACCATGTGTGCATGTTTGTCCACATACTGTACTGTGAGTGTGTGTGTGTGCATGTGTGAGTGTGTGTGTGTGTGTGGAGTAGTGATTAACAGAGTAGTAAGAAAGAGGTAAAAGAGTGCTCACTACCTTATACTCACTTATCAGTTAACACCAAGTGTGCTCCTTTTTAACCAATCACACTGCAGTTAACACCAAGTGTGCTCCTTTTTAACCAATCACACTGCAGTGGACATATGAGGTCACGGGACACAGAGGGAACTAGGGCTGGGTCGATAACCCTTCTTTAGTGTATATCCATCACTAATACTGACATATAATTTTTTTTTAAAAAGCACTGTGAAAATAACAGCTTTGTAACAGCTCATCCACAGGAAGCTATACACAATCAATTCAGAGCTGAAAGGGAGAGTGAATGAATGAAAATTAAATGAACATTTATGGCGGTATAAATGTCTGCAGTCTTTTACTGACTGCGAAATTTGTTGAGTTATCAGCCAGTGAAAATATCAGCCCAGCCCTACGGTGGGGGACAGAGGACAAAACACACCCATTGTGACTTTACCACGCACCAACTGGATGAAATGTCATGGGGACTGATGCTAACATATACATCCACAGTTTGTCAGAGCTTACCGTCATCAAAGAAAGCGAAACTTTGATAGTGGTCTGCGTAGGAAAACCAAAAGGACAGTTCAGTAACATAACAACACAACAAGGCAATAGGTAGGTTATAGCAGACAAGACAAGAAAAAAAACAACACATCCAATATTTAGTCTTCTCTTCAACTGCCAGTTTCTATCAAGGCCAAAGATATATAAATACAAACTCCTATACGCATGCGCTGTGAAAGCCAATAAAGAGCTCCGAACAGCCCTTTACTCTTCAAGCACTGCAGTACTGCACCCTAACAGTATGAAACGAGGGTCAAAAACCGTTAGGGCCCTGGACAGGACAGGCCCCTGGGAGCAGAAAACCAGACCCCTAAAAGTTCATAAGAATCACATTCAAACGTATCTGTCCAATGGCAGAAGTAGGCGGGGCATAATGGCAGAAGTAGGCGGGGCATTTGCGTAAGGGTTTGATGCGTGTCATCAAAGCTCGACTCTGCCGAGGCCGAGCAGAGGACTGACACCCAGAGCACCCAAACCTTTCTGGAACTGGAGAGAGCGAATCTCTCAGGAGAAAAACTGGCCCGTGTGGGGCTTTAATAAACTAGCAAAGGAAGACAACCCCTCGCCTCCCTTCAGAAGCGAGGAACTGAAGCCTCATTTTAGCCCTGCAGGAATTCTCCTTTTTTTTTTTGGTGAAATAAAGCAGGGCGTCGTTCCGCTAGCCAGGACTAAATGGACCTCCCGTTACTTCCCCTGCTAAGTTACCTTTTGTTCCTGTCCGCTCTGAATCCCAGCTTCAGATCCAGGTGCCACAACAACACAACTGGAATTCCGCTCATGAGCCACAACGGGAATGAGGTAAAGATCCCCCCCGACTCACATGCCATAAATATAGTGTGTGTTCGCAAACACACACACAGTATAAATATCTGTACAATATAAATTATGTTGGGCTGTTTCTACTCTGAAGGGGACTGCAGATATAAGTGAATCTGAGTATTTTACACCAGGACAGGGCTGCTTCCTTCCGTACTCCTGCAGGTAAAAGACCTGAATGAGCTCTTATAAGCAGAGAACTGGCTCGCTGTTACACCTGATCTGGCCTGTAACACCTGATTCCAGAACATTCCAGCGCACCATTGTGTACAGAGCATTTAGGTCAGGCAGTGGGCTGGACAGCTCCGCTCTCTGTATTGAGCTGAAACAGGAAAGATTTGAGACAGGCAGTGGGCTGGACAGCTCCGCTCTCTGTTTAGAGCGGAAACAGGGAATATTTGAGACAGGCAGTGGGCTGGACAGCTCCGCTCTCTGTATTGAGCTGAAACAGGGAAGATTTGAGACAGGCAGTGAGCTGGACAGCTCCGCTCTCTGTGGAGAGCTGAAACAGGGATGATTTGAGACAGGCAGTGGGCTGGACAGCTCCGCTTTCTGTTTAGAGCGGAAGCAGGGAATATTTGAGACAGGCAGTGGGCTGGACAGCTCCGCTCTCTGTGTAGAGCTGAAACAGGGATGATTTGAGACAGGCAGTGGGCTGGACAGCTCCGCTTTCTGTTTAGAGCGGAAACAGGGAATATTTGAGACAGGCAGTGGGCTGGACAGCTCCGCTCTCTGTATAGAGCTGAAACAGAAAATATTTGAGACATGCAGTGGGCTGGACAGCTCTGCTCTCTGTATACAGCTGAAACAGAGATGATTTGAGACAGGCAGAGCGCTGGACAGTTCCGCTCTCTGTATAGAGCTGAAACAGAGATGATTTGAGACAGGCTGGACAGCCCCAGCTCACCGTTGACCTCTTGGGTGCCAGCGTCGGTAAACAGCATGCTCATGACCTCCTCAAAGTTGCAGCTGGGCTCTGCGGTGTGACCGTCCTGCCCCACATGACGCAGCATCCTCTTCAGCACATCGTCCAGCGAGGCCGCCGTCTCATCCAGCAGGATGCTGGCCCGCGCCAGGAAGCCATCCAGGTCCCTGTGCGCACGCACTTCCTCCTCGAAGTTCATCAGCTTTACATACTGCACACAACACAGTGTTAGGTACAGACACACTGCAGAACAGACAGTGTTAGGCACAAAAACAGTGCACACAACAGAGTGTTAGGTA
Organism: Ilyophis sp. 1 JC-2022; assembly: GCA_022702515.1. NCBI lineage: Eukaryota > Metazoa > Chordata > Actinopteri > Anguilliformes > Synaphobranchidae > Ilyophis > Ilyophis sp. 1 JC-2022. Next base: position 4,361,560 of record CM040400.1, on the reverse strand, counting down.
CAGACACACTGCAGAACAGACGGTGTTAGGTACAGACACACTGCAGAACAGACAGTATTATCTACAGACACACTGAACACAAGTAAAGTAATATATATATATATATAACATAATAATATACTCTGAAAAAGAGATCTCATAAGAAGCAAAAAGCTTCCGTTCAATATTTACAACATATTCCATATTCCATTTCATTAATTTCTCATTTCCATAAGGCCTCATTTTAGCCTAAACCTCCAAGTAAAAGATGAAGACAATTGGCTTACTTTTCTTGAAGTGTTCAGCAACACGCATCCTGAGTCGTCTGAATCTGGAGAGGCAGAAAGTACAGAATCAGTCACAATCAGGATATCATTCATTATCACAGAATCAGTCACAATCAGGATATCATTCATAATCACAAAATCAGTCACAATCAGGATATCAGTCATAATCACAGAATCAGTCACAATCAGGATATCAGTCATAATCACAGAATCAGTCACAATCAAGATATCACTCATAATCACAGAATCAGTCACAATCAGGATATCAGCCATAATCACAGAATCAGTCACAATCAGGATATCATTCATAATCACAGAATCAGTCACAATCAGGATATCATTCATAATCACAGAATCAATGAGGATATCATTCATAATCACAGAATCAGTCACAATCAGGATATCATTCATAATCACAGAATCAGTCACAATCAGGATATCATTCATTTCAGAGCACAAAATGCATATAGGCGTCTCCAATCGACATCTAAAACAATAACGGTTCAGCAAACTTCCAAAAATTACTGCTGGAAATCTTTGAACTAATTTTTTTGCATAGTAGTATTTAGATAATTGATGCACGAGATCAACTCATAAATCACCAAAATATCGATGGGATTTAGACCCCAGAACCATGGATGCTTGGGAGTGAGCCAGGCCCTTCTGCTTGGAGTATGCCTTTTGTGTGCGAGCTTGTGTGTGCACTGCCAATCAGAGCCAAACCAAAATGTACTTACATACATTAAACCTATAATTTTAGTGTTTATTATGCTATGTTGTTAATGTTAAGATAATGAACATTTTAAACTCGAGAAGCACAACAAGCACTCTGTACAATGGCCTCTAATGGGACACGGAAAGGTATACAGGTATACACTGGCCATACAGTTTTTCTGTTGTATTTACACACGGCTTGCTGAGGACTTGAGCCCCAGCTGCAGAGAACAGAAACCTGCTCGTCTGCACAAACAAGAGTCTCAGTCACCGCCTCTAATGTTCCTCTAATGTTCCTCTAATGTTCCTCACTTCCACTTTACTCACCTTTCAGGGGGAAGGGGAGAAGTGGAGAGACAGGTGGAGGTACAGGTGAGTACAGTTAGAGGGACAAGTGTGTACAGGTGGATGTACAGGTGAGTACAAGTAGAGAGACATGTGAGTACAGGTGGAGGTACAGGTGAGTACAGGTAAAACTACAGGTGAGTACAGGTAGAGGTAAAGGTAAGTACATGTAGAGGGACATGTGAGCACAGGTAGAGGGACAGGTGAGTACAGGTAGAGGGTCACATGAGAACAGGTAGAGGGACAGGTGAGTACAGGTGGAGGGACATGTGAGCATAGGTAGAGGGACAGGTGAGTACAGGTAGAGGTACAGGTGAGTACAGGTAGAAGGAAAAGTATGTACAGGTAGAAGAACAGGTGAGTACAGGTAGAGGGACAAGTAAGTACAGGTAGAAAAACAGGTGAATACAGGTAGAGGTACAGGTGAGTATAGGTGGATGTACAGGTGAGTATAGGTGGATGTGCAGGTGAGTACAGGTAGATGTACAGGTAGAGTGACATGTGAGTACAGATGGAGGTACACGTGAGTACAGGTAGAGGGACAAGTAAGTACAGGTAGAGGGACAAGTAAGTACAGGTAGAAGGACAGGTGAGTACAGGTACAGGTGAGTATAGCTGGATGTACAAGTGAGTACAGGTGGATGTGCAGGTGAGTACAGGTGGAGGTACAGGTAGAGGGCCAAGTAAGCACAGGTAGAAGGACAGGTGAGTACAGGTGGAGGTACAGGTGAGTACAGGTAGAGTGACAGGTGAGTACAGATGGAGGTAGAGGTGAGTACAGGTAGAGATACAGGTGAGTACAGATGGAGGTACAGGTGAGTACAGATAGAGGTACAGGTAAAGTGCTGAAAATGACACTTTCTGAGATACCAGCCTGTTACCTAAGACTAAGCAGAAAATATGGTCAGTATTTCTTGTCTGTTTATGTAGTTTCTGGATGTTTAATCAAACACGGGCGATCCTGTCATAAAGAAATTAATAAGGTGAGCTACGGAGTCTCATTATCCTCATACCAAAGCCTCAAAAATGTCAAAGAGACTAAGAGACTTAATTGTACCCACAGAGCCCAGAATATCAAGAATAAATTATGCTGAGCTCCTGCATAAATGGGGATTGGAGGTTTTTCCTGTGATAAAACTTCTGAAGTTCACAAGGTTTTAATCTTACAGCTAAATGTCTGACCCTTCATTGCCCTTCAATGGCTCAGAACTTAGATTAGAACTTCAGCTCACAGACTCTGGTGATTAAACAGCCTGTAGAATCTAACTCCCCCCCCCCCCCCCCCGGCCTCTGGTGGTTCCTCTGAACCCCATAAACCCCACCCCCCTACCGATAATATTTTAATAGTATTAATTACAGTTTGAAAGGGAGACAAAGGGGATGGAAAACCCCATAAACTTCAATGAGGCCTGATAATAAAATTTCAATAACAAACTGCATGTTAGAATATGTATGAAGAGGAGCAAGCAAGCGAGCTACCCTGTCGAGTTTCCAAGCTGTAGACTGCGTATTTTCCACATGCAAACTTCATCCTCTCCATCGCGCTGTAATGTATAGGCTGTGTCTCCCGGCTGTGTCTCGCGGCTCAGACGCGCAGCTGTGTCTCGCGGTTCAGACGCGCGGCTGTGTCTCGCGGCTCAGACGCGCGGCTGTGTCTCCCGGCTGTGTCTCGCGGCTCAGACGCGTGGCTGTGTCTCCCGGCTGTGTCTCGCGGTTCAGACGCACGACTGTGTCTCCGGGCTGTGTCTCGCGCTTAAGACGTGCGGCTATGTCTCCCGGCTGTGTCTCGCGGCTCAGACGCGTGGCTGTGTCTCCCAGCTGTGTCTCGCGGCTCAGACGCGTGGCTGTGTCTCCTGGCTGTGTCTCGCGGCTCAGACGCGTGGCTGTGTCTCCCGGCTGTGTCTCGCGGCTCAGACGCGTGGCTGTGTCTCCCGGCTGTGTCTCGCGGTTCAGACGCACGGCTGTGTCTCGCGGCTGTGTCTCGCGGCTCAGACGTGAGGCTGTGTCTCCCGGCTGTGTCTCGCGGCTCAGACGCGTGGCTGTGTCTCTGGGCTGTGTCTCGCGCTTAAGACGCGCGGTGGCAGGAGGCTATCGCTCTGCTTTTCTAGCACCACAAAGGAACAGCGATGTAAAGACAAGTCTGCACCACTAATGAATGCAGAAAAGATAAAATAACAAGGAGCCTGGAGTGAGATTAGTTTCTTACTCCACAGCGACAGAAGAAAGCCAGAGACTGGATTGGCTGCATATAAATGTGCGTCTCTCTCTCTCTCTTTCTATCTCCCTCTCTCTCTCTTTCCATCTCTCTGTCTCTCTCTCTCTTTCCATCTCTCTGTCTCTCTCTCTCTCCATCTCTCTCTCTTTCCATCTCTCCGTCTCCCTTTCTCTTTCTCTCTGTCTCTCTCTTTGTCTCTTTCCCTCTCACTCTTCCTTTCCTATGATTATATTTTGATTGTAATTTGTATATTTTGTTGAACTGTCACAATAAAGGTGGTTTTCTCTCTCTCGTTCTCTCTACCTCTCTCCCTCCATCTCTCCCTCTCTCGCTCAGTAAGAGAATCACAGTAACAGATTAGTAATTGTTGCTGGTGACCCCATATGGTTGGCTCCTACCTCAGTGAGTGAGGTGTGATTGTGTAGGAGAGAGAACACGCCGTTCTGCGGGCGAAAACATAACATTTCATTCTTACGAGCCGTCGCCTTGTGTCTTCAGCTGTGTGCACACGGCTCCTTTTTACCGTCATTAGCCACAAGTCGGTTGACAGGTTTTTTATTTTATTATTTAAGATGTTTTTAATCAGCCTTCTGATTCTGCTGTCGTTGGAGGAAAGAAACTATGCTTCTAATTGCTGCGAGTCCCCAGAAAATAGGTGGGGATTTATACTGGATCACAGTGGGCGACAGTCTCTTAATGATCACTGTATATGTGTCCATAACTAGTGTTCAAGCACTGAAAAGCTTTGGATTCTTGTAAACTGTCTAGAGAAGCTGGCGTGAAGGGTGCCAGTTGTGGAAGACCCAACTACACCGTGCTGCCTTGTACTATGAGGGTTGCCAGGTTTTCAGGGGGGTTCTCTTGTTCAGCGATACTCCCCTTTCTTACTGTACATGATTTCCCCCATAGTTAGACACTGTTAAAGTCTGCCATCTCCCTTATAGGCAAACCCCGGCAGCAACAACCCCACGGGGCAGTCCTAGGAGGTAACAACCCCCTTGAGGGGCAACAGTGTTGCCAAGGCTCCTGGATGTAAGATGGCAGTGGTGGTGTTTGGTTGTGCTGGGCTCTGTATCTGCAGTGTGTTAGTGTGTTAAAGAGGGGGGGAGTCCGGGTGATGGGTGAATCTACTCAACCCTAATCCAGTCACACTGCTGCCAATCTCTTTAAATCACACTGCTGCCGTTTCCAGCTGTCCTTTAATCTCTTTAAATCACACTGCTGCCGTTTCCAGCTCTCCTTAAATCTCCTTAAATCACACTGCTGCCGTTTCCAGCTCTCCTTAAATCTCTTTAAATCACACTGCTGCCGTTTCCAGCTCTCCTTAAATCTCCTTAAATCACACTGCTGCCGTTTCCAGCTCTCCTTAAATCTCCTTAAATCACACTGCTGCCGTTTCCAGCTCTCCTTAAATCACACTGCTGCCGTTTCCAGCTCTCCTTAAATCACACTGCTGCTGCAATAAACACCAAACAACTTAAGGTTATTATGGCTAAATCAAAGAATCACTGATTCAAATAAATTAAATCAATTTGCCCAGCCCTCCATAGTAAATGAAATGTATGATTAAAGGTGAAATGTAAGGCATATGTCCACTCTCTGGCAGGGGGGGGGGGGGGGGGGGAATAAGTCATTTTGTTTTCCTATTCTGGTATACCTGGGGGACCCCGCACACCTGTAGGGGTGTGGCTGGAGGGAGACTCATTAACTCTGCGTCTTATGATCAGGGTGTTTCCGTGTGGACAGCTGCTGTAACTACAGCTCACCTAAAAATCAATGTTACTTTTTGGGAGCCCTGAATTGCTAGTTTTATTTTTACTGCTAATTTTTTTCAATTAAAATCTCACTAAGATACAGAATCCCTGTAATAAAGACATTTTAATATATACTATTTTAATATATATTCTCCTGAATGTTTTTATACAAAATCAGCCCAAAAGAAGATGGCTACCCCTTTCTCTCCTGTCAGATCAGACAGGCAGGCAGGAGCGTCATCTTCTTCCTGACCCTCCATTTATGTCTGCTGTTTATCAACCTTAATGAAAAATGACACACCCCCCCCCCCCGTCTCTCAGTCCTGTTCTTACCTCCAGATTCCCTTTATTTCTCATTGAAAATCCTCAGTGTTCCCGCCTTAATACAGGCCTCTCACACTCAGCCGCTGGCTAAAAGATGCTCTGCTTGTGTTTTTGTGTCCAAGTCTGGAGCGTTTTTTTAATACCTTTCCAGAGTTTTGAATAGAGCTCATTTAGCTCCTCGGCAAGGTCACAGACGGTGGGGTTATCCAGACCCTCCTGTCAGGGAGGCTTGGCTTTGCACCGGGTGTTTAAATGACCCAGCCGCCCGTCTGAGGCCAACAGCACCTCTTTTGCTATGCACCTGTGACTGTTGCCCAGGTAACAGGAACCTGCTGACCTCTGCGGCTTCCGGGGTAACGCACAAATAATCAACACCCCCAAGCCACCGCGAGACACCGTTGGGGTAACAGTTCAGACAACAACACTGTATATGCCAGGACACAAAAATAAAACTAATGTGTAATCATCAACAAACATCAATGAGATGGCACATAATAAAAGTATATTTACATATATTTTACAATGCTATATGAATGCTATATTGAGACAAAAATATTCTAAATGCAGTAAATATTTTATAGTGGGTACACATAGTTCCTACAGTACCATTTGTGATCGCTGAGATGCTTAACAGAGACATAAAATATTGTTACTGCTATTCTTATAATATTTCCCTTTTATAATTCTGGAGATATTCTGTATTCATCACACAACCTGAAGATGAGCTTTTCTTTCGCCTGGAATCACAGGATGTACATAATTCATGTTCCAGGGCGCAGGTTCTGATTAGAGGTCAGAGCTGAGCGGAAAGGTGTGGATAAGTGATTTTATACCTGCTCCTGTCATTACTGTGTGTGTGTGTGTGTGTGTATGTGTGTGTGTGCGTACGTGCATGCGTGTGTGCGTATGTGTGTGTATATGTGTGTGCGTATGTGTGTGTGTGTCTATGTGCGTGTGTGTGTGCGTGTGCGTATGTGCATGCGTGTGTGCGTATGTGTGTGTATATGTGTGTGTGTGTGTGTGCGTACGTGCATGCGTGTGTGCGTATGTGTGTGTGTATGTGTGTGTGTATATGTGTGTGTGTATGTGTGTGTGCGTACGTGCATGCGTGTGTGCGTATGTGTGTGTATATGTGTGTGTATGTGTGTGTGTATATGTGTGTGTATATGCGTGTGTGTATATGTGTGTGCGTATGTGTGTGTGTGTGTGCCTGTGCAATGTCTGTGGCTCCCCAGGTCACAGAGCCCTTAATAAAATGGTTCCCGTTGTGTGAATTCTAAGGGCGTCAGTCGCTCTAGCCTTCATGTACTCACCGCAAAACCCTAAAGCAACTACATTTAAATAACATTTGAAACTAGTCTTTAATTGTTGGGGCCTTGAATGCTAATTATGCGCCATGGCTGCCAACCTAATTAAAATTAGCTACAATTTGAATATGGCAGCAGAATTCCATAAAGCCGTGAGCCGCAGGGGGAAAACCGTCGTCAGGGTGATCATTACATACCTTCCATTTCCCCCCCCCCC
>CM040400.1:4346918-4349418 GCA_022702515.1 Ilyophis sp. 1 JC-2022 | reverse complement strand
TGTGGATTCCAAAAAAATCAGCAGCCACTGTCAACACTTGTGGCTGCTACAGTAAAAAATCTTACCAGCCACAATCAAACTTTTACCAGCATTTGTGAGTAGTGTGTAGGAGCTTGGCGACTCAGAGATTGAGGCATGTGACTAGCGTGTAGGAGCTTGGCGGATCTTGGCGACTCAGAGATTGAGGCATGTGACTAGCGTGTAGGAGCTTGGCGACTCAGAGATTGAGGTGTGTGAGTAGCGTGTAAGAGCTTGGCGACTCAGAGATTGAGGTGTGTGAGTAGCGTGTAAGAGCTTGGCGACTCAGAGATTGAGGTGTGTGAGTAGCGTGTAAGAGCTTGGCGACTCAGAGATTGAGGCTTGTGAGTAGCGTGTAAGAGCTTGGCAACTCAGAGATTGAGGTGTGTGAGTAGCGTGTAAGAGCTTGGCGACTCAGAGATTGAGGTGTGTGAGTAGCTTGGAGGAGCTCGGCGGCTGAGATAGAGGTGTGTGAGTAGCGTGTAAGAGCTTGGCGACTCAGAGATTGAGGTGTGTGAGTAGCTTGGAGGAGCTCGGCGGCTGAGATAGAGGTGTAATCACAGCGGCGCCGGAGCGCCAGGGGATTCCTATCACCCGTCGCTCCAGCGGCACACGCCGGTCCCAGCGGGTCCGTTCCCATCAGAAGCGGGAGGCCCGTTTAATCAGCTCAGTTTAGACAGGAACCAGACCGGACTGCTAATGATCCAGGGAGACTGCAGCACGGGGACGCTCGAATCTGGCCGCCAAAGCCAGCAGCGCTGCTGGTTTCCGTTTCTACCTGAGGGTTTGATTGATTACGTCTCTGATTGGCCAGAGATAGCGCTCACCTGGTGTCCCAGGATCTCAATCAGTCCCTAATTGGAGGGGAACAATGAAAGCCAGCAGCACTACTGGCCCCCAGGCCCAGAGAAGAGTCTCAGAGAGGAATCCCAGAGAGGAGTCTCAGAGAGGAGTCTCAGAGAGGAGTCCCAGAGAGGAGTCTCAGAGAGGAGTCTCTCTGCTGGAGTGTTCCTGTCTGTTTGTCTGGCTTCTTAGGCAGCTGGAAAGAACATTGAATGTCCTCGAGCAGTATGATCAAATGATCAAAAATCAGCGGGACGATTTAGGGGTATAAAACATTTATCTCGTGCGCACTGTTTATTTCAGACATAAAAACAATAGGAATTTTTTTATCTGTTTGGTGGATGTGGTACGAAGACATACTGAATGATATCACATACTGAATGACACATACTGAATCATATCACATACTGAATAATACATACTGAATGATAACACATTACTGAATAATACATACTGAATGATAACACATACTGAATAATACATACTGAATGATAACACATACTGAATAATACATAATGAATGATAACACATACTGAATAATACATACTGAATGATGACACATACTGAATATCAATATTGACATTGACGTCACGTGGCACTGTAATGGCAACATGTAGTCCAGCTGTCTCTCGTGTTCGTGTTTGTTAATTTGAATGTATTTTGTTGTGTCAGACTTTTGTCTTTGCGCCGTGTGTCTGTGGTGGGACAGGGGAAGTGGGCTGGATATTTTTCGGGGCACTCCTGCTGCTCGTTTTGATAATATTGACGAATTATTTCATCGATATGATTTTGTTTGTGGTCGTCACCATGGAGACGCATTCGCAACATATGCTCGGGAATGTCAGTTGGATCTGCAGCAACAAGGTTTACCATCGCTCTTCACCGGAGTTGAAGATGTCGGGACTGATCGAGGACTGCAGGCAATCTTCAAAGGCCACCACGGAAGAGAAGGAGAAGATAATGCCGGGGAGGAGTGAGGCGGCAACTGGGAAGGCTGACGCAGTTCGGTGCTCAGTTTCGACGGTGTACAGAGACCACAACACTGCATGTACGGAGGAGAGTCGTGGAGGCGGAGTTTGTGTGTTGGACTGCTTAATGCCACTGGACATCTCGGGACAGCGGGGGCTATTTTTAATCATGGCTGTATTACTTTAATTTACTTTAATTCACTTAATTAGTTTGATCAATGCAATGATTCTATTGAATGTCTTTATTTGATAAGTTTGTTTGTGTGTTGTGGGTCTGCCCCACTGTCTATGTCTTTTTTTGTTGTTGCTGGGGCTACAACTGAAGTTCCTTAATGGGAAAATAAAAGTTATTCTATTCTATTCTATCAGTTAGTACGCATATCATTCAGCTGAGTTGAAATGTCACCTTTCCTTTACAAAGGCTATACTCGACCTCACCTGGAGGAAAAGAGAATCGAGGAGATGAAGAAAGCCTCGCAAATGGCGTGTAATTCCAGATATTGTGTGGTTTGGGTATTTTCTCTTTGGGTTGCAGCCCAGCTGAATTAGTGTTTCAGGTTTATGACGCAGGACGTGTAGCAGTAAGGAGATGCCATGTCTCTGTGCTGTTGGAGACAGAATGTTTAACTGCCTAACAACACTTCCCACCTCTGTGCTCGGTCTTCATTCAT
>CM040400.1:4306918-4341918 GCA_022702515.1 Ilyophis sp. 1 JC-2022 | reverse complement strand
CAGTGATCTTCCCCCTGCCCCCCACTCCTAACAGCCCTGATACCCCATCAGGGGGGAACAGTGATCTTCCCCCTGTCCCCCACTCCTGATACAAGCGGAATTAACCAAGGCCTCCCGGGGGGGTCTATGAGGACTTAATCTGCGTAATAGAAAAAGTAACAAGATCGCAGTGTAGTAGGGTGGTTAGGGAACTGGGCTCGTAACCCAACGGGTGTGAGTTTGACTCCCAGCGGGAGTGCTGCCGTTGTACCCTTGAGCAGTATGAATAAATAAATAAATAAATAAATAAATAATAATAATCTGCATGAGTCACTCTGGATTACAGTGTCAGATAACTGCCAGAATATAATGTAATTAGAGCTATTCTTCTTATAATTGCTGCATAAGGACGCTGCAAGCCAAACAAACTGGTATTACTCAATCAGTCAACATAAGAACACAAGAATGTGTGATAATTGGTAAGATGCATACGCACCCCAATCTGTACGAACCGACTGCACCTGACAGCTGGGATCTTCAGCTAATTCTTCTTCAGTTACAATACAAATAGCTGTTTGCTAGGTTAACAATACACGTACTGATTATTAACGGGCCTCTGTGTCTTATTGATAATACCGTTTTTTTTTCTTCCTGAGAGCAACACTGACGTTCTTCACTACTGTATGTCACTCTGCATAAGTGATAAGTCTGCTAAGTGACTGTAATGTAATGTAACTTTTCAGGATGGCCACACTTACTTCCTGGGCAGGGCATGAAATTTACTTTTTCAGTCACTGGCCAGAGTGGCTTGTGGATTCAAAAAATCACCAGCCATTTTAAACATTTTACCAGACACATTACTGGCTTTTACAATGAGACGCAACCTGGTCAGTTACAGTATCTGCCAAAGTGGCTTCTAGAATAGAAAACCTTACCAGCCGCAATCAAACATTTTATCAGCATTTGGTGGATGGCGGGTGTCAATTTCGCACCCTATTCCTGGGTTATCTATAAGCGGGAATCGGAAAGGCCCCTTCAGTAACGCGCGCTTGTGCACAATGCAGCGTGGTGACGCACAATGATTCTGGAACGATGCAAAGCAACACAAAAACTGGCAACAGGCTTGTCTGTTTCCCCACAAGATTTAAAAAAGGGTCCTCTGTTCCTGGAACTTGTATGATTTTTTAAGGGATTTATTTATCTGGCAAGAAAGGTGGACAGACCAGAATTCCACACTGTATGACAGGACATATTTGCCGACATTTGGCAGGATCAGGGTCTGTCCCCAAACACAACCAGCCACCAGCTGTCCTAAATGGGGAGCCTAAAACAAAATGGAGGAACTCAAGAAATATATGAATGCACTTTCCTCAACAACAACAAAAACTTACTGACGTGTTGAGAACCAAACAATCTTCGTACACAAATATTCACAAATCCATGCAGTATGCAAATGCAAGACAACGATCTTCAGACCTAGATCAACAGCTCACTAGCTTGCCTGTCTATTTCTCAGTCAGCGTAAGTTAGTGTGAAAACATGAAACAAAAACAAGTTATTCAATAAGTTATTCGATCCGCCAAGATAAATTCCTGCATAAATGTCAAGCCGCTGCCTATCTCATAAATATGAATGAGGAAGCTCTATAGAATGGCGCTGGTGTTGAATTAAATCTTAGTTTTTTTTTTTTAAACCTGTCTCATTGTCATGTTTGCATTTTCATCAGAATATTTTCATGACCACCTAGGCATTAATATGAATTATGAATTATGACTTGCTAACATAATAGCAGACATGTGACACGGCAGAAAAGAAGTCCCATTGATTCCCGTTGAAAACAGAAGAGACCGTTTCCACTGCTTAAGTCTGTCATTCTCCAGTACAGATAATCCACTGAGCTAGCAATCCCCCACTAACTCTTAACCTCTAGAGAGATATCACAGATACAGGAAGTCAATTACAGGAAGTGACAGCAGTGTATAACAATAGCAGACTACTTTATAAATGAGTGGGTGGCAGTGTAATGTAATGGGTAGGGAGCTGGGCTTGTGACCCCCAAAGGTTGCAGGTTCGATTCCCAGGTAGGACACTGTCGTTCTACCCTTGAGCAAGCAACCTTGAGGATGTATCCAGGAGCTAAAGGTACTTAACCCGAATCGCTTCAGTATCCAGCTGCATGAATGGACACTGTGTAAAAATGCTAAAGAACTTGCGTAAGTCACTCTGGATATGATGCCAGTAATGTAATGCACTTCATTAAATAAGCATGAGAAATGGCAAGAGTGAATTTTAGCTACTTGCATGTGAGTCACTGGGGATGAATGTGAACGCTACACTGACACAGACCCTAAAGAGCAGGGTAATTTAATATTACAAAGCTCTGCTCAGGGGCCTTAAGCATAGGGCATCTCAGGGCCCTTACGCATAGGGCATCTCAGGGCCCTTACGCATAGGGCATCTCAGGGCCCTTACGCATAGGGCATCTCAGGGGCCTTACGCATAGGGCATCTCAGGGCCCTTATGTATAGGGCATCTCAGGGCCCTTACGCATAGGGCATCTCAGGGCCCTTACGCATAGGGCATCTCAGGGCCCTTACGCATAGGGCATCTCAGGGCCCTTATGCATAGGGCATCTCAGGGGCCTTACGCATAGGGCATCTCAGGGGCCTTACGCATAGGGCATCTCAGGGCCCTTACGTAAAGGGCATCTCAGGGTAAGGAGTGTTGATCTCAGATCAGTTTTCTTTATTTCTTCATGGAATAGTTAGGAATAGCTATTATTCATTGCATGACCAGATGTTTTTAATACAACACGTGCAAATTTCAAACAAACACATAACAAGCAATATTATTATGCTACTAAATATAAAACCAACAATAAAAAAACAACAACCCATTTCACTTTCCTTTTTTCTGCGTACTGCTTTCACTCTGGCTAAAATAATCCCAAAACTCTCTTCTAGCCGTGTCTCATATTTAGCATGTGCTTTCATCTATTTTGAGAAAACTTTTAACTTATAAATGAAATCCCCACTTGCTCAGATCAGATTGACAGATATTTGCATTGTCAATATTCCTTGAATTTCAGCACAGCGAATGTAGTAGGCTATATCTATCAGCAGGTTCAAGTTTCAGGGACCATTGACATAAAGGGATGGTCTCTGCTCTCTAGATTTCTAGCTCACCGGTGATTTTATATCAGTTAGTTGGGGCCAGTGAGTTGATATGGGATGTAGAGAACTCACTGTAATTTTGATAATTGCTGGATTATGGTTTTGTATGAGTAACATGCATGTGTGCGAGTATTTAAATAACGAGCCACTATTAGCTGCTGCATATAATGCAACAAGTTCAGTAACAATATCAGCATGAATCCATTACGTGTCTCCTTCGGATTTCAGCACTACAACCCAATCGGCGGCGATAACTGCAAATGTGCACCGAAATTAAATACAATACGAACAATACGAGGTGAAGGGCAGCATCTCTGAAGACAACATTGTACTTGCCTTCAATACAGGTTCTGAAGGTGAACATCCACTTAATTTACAAGGTTATAATGACCTGTATTGAAAGATGCAACAATAGCACTACATATTACACAGTTCGGTCAAAAATAATTAATTAAAAATCACACTTGCCTGGCAACTGCTTCAATTGTTTATAGCAACGTGTATTAGGCGCCAAAAGTAAGAGATCATGTAACTCTAAACCTTCATGTATGAACATGTAGCTACCTTCATACATGTTCACGCAAATAATGACCTGCCAAGGCACTATACTGAATATATTCTGTTATCTAAATCAGACCATGTCTGCCAAGAGCTTACAACTTTGAAGTCCTGTGTAATAATTACCCATAGCCTAATTAGTTATGTAATGACTGGTCAATATTTGCCAGTATATACAATACTACTAAGTATATGCAACCCGGTACAATGGACTGACTGCTTCCTAATTTATGGTAGGAGAATAGCTACCACAGCTGCTTTTATTCTGATCACTGGCGCCACTCACCCATAACTTAGCTACTATACACTTCACTATAAACTCATACATTTATTTAACGATGGGTAAGGTAACAAATTGACGGGTATTAGCCAGCTAGCTAACGTTACTTTATTCTCCTCTCGCTTCTAGCTAACGTTACTTTAAACTTGGTCGAAGTAACGTCGTTAGCTAGCGTTAAGTTATTGTTTTAAAATATTTAGTTACATTTAAACATACCCCAATAATTACTTCATAAAAGATCATTAAAAAGGTACAAATTTCTGAAGTAACTTTAGGCTACGCCGGGATAAATTCATGTATGATTCATGCATCACAATTTAGCTGTCCAAATGTTAGTAACGTTAGGATGCTAACTTAGCTAGCTGACGTTAATTACCCTTACTTTCCAAAAGGGGGAAACCTAGCCACAAGTTAGCTAAAGTTAGCTGTAGTTATTGACCGTCCCTACACAGAAAAGCACACCTCGTAATGTTACCTTGGTAGGCCATCTAGGTATCTCGGTAAAATGCACCACATGGCTCGCTAATTAGCAGCTAGCTAACGTTATAGCTAAACTGGACTCTGCTGGATCGGGCGATTTTCCCGCCATCACTGAACTTACCGTAACGTTAGCTCCGTAATGTGGGCTATTTCTGATCGTAGGAGCTTGTCCACTAGGAAGCTCACTGTGAAAATGAATAATTTGCTAGATTAAAATCTGGGATATTTCCCCCGGTTGTAATAAACAAACTGCGAAATAAAATATTTAAATTGAGCCTTATCTCGTGCTCAGCGCCAGTATGAGTGATAAGAGCGCGCCTCTACACTGTGCGCGCGTGTCTGTGTCGTAGTGACGTGTCGGTCGCGAGCGAAATGGCTCTTAGAGCGGCTCTTTGAAGTGAACGACGGGAGCCGGCTCCGCTTTTTTTCTTCTTCTTTTAAAAAAAACAACACTTTTTTCTGTTCAAGCCGCACGTGATTGGTCAACTACACACGATGTGTTAATTGTGTGTGTCCGCACTGAGCAGGAGGGGGAGGGGCGGGGTTACATAGAGTCCCTTGATAGAGAGAGTGGCGACAACTCACGATTTGACGCCATTTTGAGTCCATTCAGTGCGGAGCCGCCGTATGGCGCTAGTGCATTGAACCGTGTATTCCATTATGTTCTCTATGTATGAGAGATGGGAATGGTCTTTTCCATGTTGATAATGAACAAATTATATGAAGATGACAAAATATAAGAAGAAAATCACAGAGCTGGTTGTGATTTAACAGTCACAGACATTTGGAACCATGACAAAGAAGGAATTAACTAGACAGGTACTCGAAATGAACCTGCGAATTACAAATAGGAACACGTTGGATAGTGGTGCAATGTGATATTTTTTTCATGCTAAACTAGATGCCGTGCATGCCAAAGGGGGAAAATAAATCTTTGGTATAACCTACTCTTAAAAGCTAGGGTTTATTTATTTATTTATTTATTTATTGCATTTCTTTACCCAGGGTATGCCCAAACAGTTAAAAACTGGTTTCCATTGGGGCCCTGCATTCATTTAAATACTACATACGTACTGTACTACATGCAATTAAAAATAAAAACCACATTTAAATTTAACAAACACTCAAGCCGTCAAGGCATTACAAATATGTCCATAATTTTCTTAATTATGCATGGAAAGGTAGAGGGTGTTTTCTCTTGTCTTAAACCATACTCCATAATAATGACATCACAAAAGTACAAATATATGCATGTTAATTCAATACGCATATGGGACCATTACCACTGACCTGGCAGAGAACTGAGGAAGAAGTTGCTTTCCATCCAACACGACTGACTCTGTTCTTCCAGATTTCCCGTCTTTTTGCATCTGATGGAAATCTATATACCTTGAATCCCTTCTCCGTTCTATTTGTGCACCCACAAGCGCTACAACCTGTCATTTTGTCGTAAATTCGATATGCGTCCGATCCCGATCCTGTCCGCGATGGACTCAAAATGGCTCCACGCAATCACGTGACTAGATTTTTCCCGACCCTCTATGTCGCTACTCTCTCTATCAAGGGACTCTAGGGTTACAGACACAGGTGAGCACACAGAGACGGAGAAACAGGAGACGAGAGAGAACGCTGCTACAGAAGAGACAAGACGCTGGAAAGTCGGGAAAATGAGTGACAGCAGGAAACGGAGTAGAATTTGGACGCATTTCAATAGAATAGACAATACAAAGGCAGAGTGTAGATTGTGCAAGATAAAAATATCATATCGAGCAGGCTCCACAAACAATTTACACAGGCACATAAGAACTGCACATCCAATAGTGCAGTTGGAAGAAAAGAGACAAGCTAGCGAAAGTGAGGGTGGCAGTACGTCTACTGCAACTGTTGCTGCTGCTGCAGTGTCTACAGCGTCAATGTCATCCAGTACACCACCACAACCTCCTAGACCTACAGCCCAGAGCTCTACATCCGGTACACCACCACAACCTCCTAGACCTACAGCCCAGAGCTCGATGAGCCAGTTTGTGCAAAAGGCTTTGAGCCGGGTAAAACAGAACACAGTTGACGAGGAATTAGCTAAAATGATAGCACTTGATTTATTTATGTGCCAGGCTGTTCTACGTGTTTAAGTGCTTGCCTTTACCCACTGAGTCGTTATTATTATTGTTATTGTTATTGTTTATTTATTTATTTCAAAAACCTTATTGTGTTATTATTTTGTATTTAAGTGTGATTCTCCAAGCTTCTCTATGTTGTTTCACTGTAAATAGTTAAAAGTTAATAAGTAATACAATCAGAGATTGGACCTTTTGTCTAATTGAGTTGGGTCTTTGTTTTTGTACTTTATAATTTATTTTTTGTAGCACTCTGCTCCTTATTGAGTATAATAAGCCATATAAATAATAAACATTTGATATAATGTATGGTTTTTACATTAGTAATTCATTTTACATATAATTTTTGGTAATTAATTAATTTAAACAACAAAAAATCTGAGGAGCCACTTGGGAGCCGAAAGAGCCGGCTCTTTTTAGTGAGCCGAGCCAAAAGAGCCGGCTCTCTAAAAAGAGCCGGAATTCCCATCACTACTGTGTCGGTCTGTGTATAAATAATTGTTACAAGTCCATTGGATCCTCGTGATTAAAACAATAATTTATAATACTGTGATGGATTTCCTGGCACATGTAGCATGTATTTCACAACGTGAATGTCATGTAACTGTTTTCTGCCTGTTGAGATTTATATCTCACTTATCTCACTCACCGAATCTGTAATATACATCACAATATGGGAAACAAATCGTAAACATGTCTTTAAAAAACCCTGTAATATTTTACGCGTTGAACACTGTCACGGTGATACAAGACACGGATATCTCTCCGAATAGGCTTCTACGATTATTAGGCTATATAAATAATGATCCCCTGGTGCCAGGACCTCATGAAAGTGGAGTTCATATATCTTCTGGTTGCAAAGTGTGGATGCTGACTTCAGGCATGTTTTTTCAGGAGCAATTCTCAGAAGGTGCACAGATAGGGATTGGCAGGTAGAGCTATACCATGTGCCAGTTTATATGTTGGCAGGACAAGCCTCATACCTGTACAGCACACAGAGTTTTCAGGGTTTCCCACATAAATAACTGCAGTGGCTGCTAGCTCTCTGTTCTTACAAAATGTAACGTCTGTATTCATAGAACATTTTGTCGTAAATCTTTTTCACTGAGTAAAGAGTCACAGCCAGTCCAGTTACAGGATCAGTGAATATGCACAGAATTGATCCAGCAGTCTTTTGGCGATACTAATGAAGGTCCACCTTCAAAATATTGGCCCCGTCCCAAATCTTAACCATCATTTAGAAATTAGACATTGATCTTGGACTGACTGGTGACTGACCGTTCTCTTACCCCACCCTGTTAATGCAGCAGCTTAGATTAACTGTACATCTCTTGGGGTGCACTCCTTGCCAAAAATCACAATGCACATTAATGCCTCAAGATGATTCCAACCAACACCACTGGGGCAAGGCAAATACCAACCTCTCTTTTTCTTTAGTTAAAGTGTAAAACAGGATAAGTGCGCATTTAATCGCAGACTGCAAATCCTTTCCAGGCACTGCAAAACAGATGGCTCAGTGTCACATGAAACATATAAGGATTTAAATGTCATTTTAATGTTATAATCTCATCACTTCTTAATTAATTTTACAGCCTTTGAGCTTGTGGGAGCAGTCATATGTTTCAGCTACATCTGCACGTTGGTGTCGATACTATGCTTCGAAGGACAACATAATTTGATCATGTCGGTATCATTAATATCAACATTTACATGTTTATTTTTTAATCACTCATATTTGAAGTAAAGTGCATTTTTGAAATATTAAGCTATTTTAAACAGCTTATAACAGCTTGTAATTCTATGTTCAAAACATAAGAAAAACACTTGCAGTAATTATCCATTTTTTTAAAAAACTTCTTAAGATGCAAAATGTTAATGTAGAACAGAACTGATTATGAAAAACATTTAGAAGAACAGCACATTAACAGGATAAGCAACATAGAAGCCCTGCCTGCGAGAAGATATTTTGTGGTTTTGCTAGAGGTTGAGGTTTAGTCAGCTAATGTTTACAGCCTGAAGCCAAACATTTTGGCACAGTTCAGATTTTACCGTTAAGTCACTCCTCAGCATTAACAAAGATATCACCTTCGCCTCTGGTGCTGTTGTCTGGTGGTTTATTTTAAAGTAGATTACCTCCTAGTATAGTTTCTGAAGCTGAGCGAACTCAACTTACCAAAGGTCAAGTGTACTGATTAAAGATGTTACTGCAAATAACAAGCTAGGTTTAATATTCCTCAGAATGAAAAGGTTGAATATGTTTAATAAAAAGAGTACAAATTGGAGAAAGGGAGACAAGCCTTTTTAGACAGAGCACAGTGCACACAACCCCATCGCCTAAGACCCCGCAATTCAAATGAGTCTCTGGCCTTTATCTCAAGAACCATATATTATATTCTACTGTGCTGAAACCTACAGTACACGTGACATTCAATAAAAATAAAATTAAATGCAAGACACTGGTATTATGTAAAAAAAAAAAATATTATTTATTTAAAATTATTTCTATGCCCGAGGAGAAGCTGTTCATTTTATTTTCCTTTGGCGCAGTCAATGCATAGAACTGCCAATACATTTTTAATGAAAATTATCAACTAAATTATTTTACATAAAATGATTGAGTCCAGGTGGTCATAGATATCTCTGAACAAAAAACTGGAGGCACTGTATGTGAGATGTGGCTGACTGGAAATTTCAATGTCTACTGATAAAACTTGGTCACTTCCTGTAGCTGCCATTGTCACTGCTCTGTGAACAACCGAGAGCACTTAAGTCTGCATAACAGTGTGATTCAGTGAGTATGACTGTGTGAGTGAGAGAGTGGCTGCATTCGGATCCAAAATGTATGGTTTTTTCCTGTCGTTTCCTTCCCTTGCTTCAAGGGGGGAATCCCTGAAATGCCAGGATGAAAAATGGTTCCAATAAGTTCCAATTTTAAAAAGAAGGGAATCCCACAATGCAATGCTTCACACGAAAAAAGTGGGCGGTTACGTTACAGCTCTATGGGGTGGCAGTTCCTATATTTAGGGTGGATGAGTGAGTTATTCAGTGACTTTGAGTGTGAATGAGTCTGTAAGTGAGTGAGTGAGGGAGTGAATGAGCTTGAGAGTGAGTGTGAGTGAGTGAGGGAGTGAATTTGAGAGTGAGTGAGGGAGTGAGTAAGTGAGAGAGTGAGTGAATGAATTTGAGAGTGAGTGAGTGAGTGAGTGAGTGAGTGAGCGAGTGAATTTGAGAGCGGGAGTGAGTGAGTGAGTGAATTTGAGATTGCGTGAGTTTGACAGTGAGTGAGAGTGAGTGAGTGAGTGAGTGAGTGAGTGAGTGAATTTGAGAGCAGGAGTGAGTGAGTGAGTTTGAGAGTGAGTGAGTGAGTGAGTTTGAGAGTGAGTGAGTTTGAGAGTGAGTGAATGAGTTTGAGAGTGAGTGAGTGAGTTTGAGAGTGAGTGAGTTTGAGAGTGAGTGAATGAGTTTGAGAGTGAGTGAGTGAGTGAGTTTGAGAGTGAGTGAGTGAGTTTGAGAGTGAGTGAGTGAATGAGTTTGAGAGTGAGTGAGTGAGTGAGTGAATGAGTTTGAGAGTGAGTGAGTGAGTGAGTGAGTTTGAGAGTGAGTGAGTGAGTGAGTGAATGAGTTTGAGAGTGAGTGAATGAGTGAGTTTGAGAGTGAGTGAGTGAGTTTGAGAGTGAGTGAGTGAGTGAGTGAATGAGTGAGTGGACCACGGGTCAGAGTAAACGTATGAGGAAAGTGAAGACTCACGGAGAACTGCAGTGGAAAATGGCAGCACTCTGTACTGACTCAGGAAGTGCCCTCAGGCTATAAGCTCAACATTCAGAATGCCAAACCAGCAAGACCAGTTTCAACTTTCCCTTATCGCTATGCAACATCAAAGCCTCTTTTGCCTTCTTACACATGTGTGTGCAGTTTTTGCGTGTCGTTGCCGTGACTGCCCCACCACGTGCGGGCGCGAGCATGTCTGCCTCATGGCGAGACAGCGCTCAACTCTGTTCTGGGCTGTTCTTCAAAAAACCGTTTCAGCATCTGAACCGTTTCAGGATCTGTTCACCTCGTCTCAGCCCGGACAGGAACAAGCAGGGGGCCCTTAAAGCAGGGCGTTCGCCTCGCGGCGCCCAGCCCAGCCAATCATCTTTCACAGGGGCTGCCACGACGCATCGAGGGGAGACACGTGTTCCGACGCGCTGTGGAAGGGCGGGAATGGCGGGGGATCAATGACTAACGAATGCTCCGGTTCTCAGCTCATTAAAGCTCCGTATGAAGAAAGTGTGCTGTAGCGGCTCCACGAGCGCTCTCTATCGCTCTCTCTATCGCTCTCTCTATCGCTCTCTCTATCGCTCTCTCTATCGCTCTCTCTATTGCTCTCTATCACTCTCTATCGCTCTCTCTATCGCTCTCTATCGCTCTCTCTATCACGCTCTCTATCGCTCTCTCTATCGCTCTCTCTATCGCTCTCTATCGCTCTCTATCGCTCTCTATCGCTCTCTATTGCTCTCTCTATCGCTCTCTCTATCGCGCTCTCTATCGCTCTCTCTATCGCTCTCTCTATCGCTCTCTATCGCTCTCTCTATCGCTCTCTATCGCTCTCTCTATCGCGCTCTCTATCGCTCTCTCTATCGCTCTCTCTATCGCGCTCTCTATCGCTCTCTCTATCGCGCTCTCTATCGCTCTCTCTATCGCTCTCTCTATCGCGCTCTCTATCGCTCTCTCTATCGCGCTCTCTATCGCTCTCTCTATCGCGCTCTCTATCGCTCACTCTATCGCTCTCTCTATCGCGCTCTCTATCGCTCTCTCTATCGCTCTCTCTATCGCTCTCTCTATCGCGCTCTCTATCGCTCTCTATCGCTCTCTCTATCGCGCTCTCTATCGCGCTCTCTATCGCTCTCTCTATCGCGCTCTCTATCGCTCTCTCTATCGCGCTCTCTATCGCTCACTCTATCGCTCTCTCTATCGCGCTCTCTATCGCTCTCTCTATCGCGCTCTCTATCGCGCTCTCTATCGCTCTCTCTATCGCTCTCTCTATCGCTCTCTCTATCGCTCTCTATCGCTCTCTCTATCGCGCTCTCTATCGCTCTCTCTATCGCGCTCTCTATCGCGCTCTCTATCGCTCTCTCTATCGCTCTCTATCGCTCTCTCTCTCTATCGCGCTCTCTATCGCTCTCTCTATCGCTCTCTCTATCGCTCTCTCTATCGCGCTCTCTATCGCTCTCTCTATCGCTCTCTCTATCGCGCTCTCTATCGCTCTCTCTATCGCTCTCTCTTTCACACTCTTTCCCTTTCTCGCTCACTCTGAGATAAACACAGATAAACTGCACCCTCATGCACATGACTGAACATGCCCACTAGCAAACAGCAAATAATCGTCCTGCTGCCAGAATACAGAATATTAATACATCCAGTGTGGACAGGCAGAGGGGCAGAGCAGACACTCGAGTTCAGATAGAATGTGTGATCTGCTGAATACATCACGCAGGCTAGTACCTGGGATCTGCTGAATACATCACGCAGGCTAGTACCAGGGATCTGCTGAATACATCATGCAGGCTAGTACCTGGGATCTGCTGAATACATCACGCAGGCTAGTACCTGGGATCTGCTGAATACATCACGCAGAATACATCACGCAGGCTAGTACCTGGGATCTGCTGAATACATCACGCAGGCTAGTACCTGGGATCTGCTGAATACATTACCCATTGTGTGGAACACACAAAAGAGGTGTACCCAGTGTGTGGAACACACAAAAGAGGTGTACCCAGTGTGTGGAACACACTAAAGCAGTGTACCCAGTGTGTGGAACACACTAAAGCGGTGTACCCAGTGTGTGGAACACACTAAAGCGGTGTACCCAGTGTGTGGAACACACTAAAGCGGTGTACCCAGTGTGTGGAACACACTAAAGCGGTGTACCCAGTGTGTGGAACACACTAAAGCCGTGTACCCAGTGTGTGGAACACACTAAAGCGGTGTACCCAGTGTGTGGAACACACTAAAGCGGTGTACCCAGTGTGTGGAACACACTAAAGCGGTGTACCCAGTGTGTGGAACACACTAAAGCGGTGTACCCAGTGTGTGGAACACACTAAAGCGGTGTACCCAGTGTGTGGAACACACTAAAGCGGTGTACCCAGTTTGTGGAACACACTAAAGCTTCTCCGTCTGTTTCATGCATCTGCATGCCGGTGCAGCTGACGGTGCATGCGGCTTTAATTGCGCCTGTGGGCACCTCCAGCGCATGGGGAAACCTCACGTACAGCTCCACAGCGACGGGGACGAGAGCGGCTACCTGCTGCCCTGCGAGTACGCTGCCGGTGAGCATTACAAATGAGAGACCGGAACATTAGCACCATCACGTTTCTCTTAGAACTCCACCAATCACAGAGCACTTTACTAACAATAGGTAGCACAAAGCCAATGGTGATTGGTGGATAGCTTCTGGCTATACTCCCTTCAGCAGAAATGGTTCCTGGAAGTATAGACAGGTAGTATCCACCAATCGCCAATTAAAAAAGGTATGTTGGTGTAAATGCTCTTGGCTCAACGCAAGGGCACATACACACTCGGGAAGAGAGAATACTATTGACGCACACAAAGCTGACAGTACTCAGACGCTACATAAGTGAATTAAAATTGATATAAAAACTTAACCGAATCATGTTCTCAGTACTAACGGACATCATCATAAAACAGAGAAAGTTCAGGTAAGAACAGATAAATAAAGGGTAACAACAGGGGTACATTAACTGCATCTTCATTAAGCATTAATTATGCGTTCATGAGCAATACAAAAGCATTACACTACAATTACATAGAGCGTTATGAATGCTTTATAATGTTTTAATTATCTCGTGGGATAGATCTGACCTGATGTTCACAGATCTAGGAACACTGCTCATAAAGCATTCATAACACTCAGTGTAATTGTAATGTAATGCTTTTGCAATGCTTATGAATGCCTAATGAACACTTTATGAAGATGCGGTTAATGTAAATCGTTGCCGAATAAAGTCCTGTGATCACTATACTGTTGTAACTGCTGTAACTGCTAAACGGGAGTGATCTGAGGTTTAAGCGATTAGGAGGTTAAAATATAACTTTTTTTACTATTGTATTTTTACCTCATTTGGTAGCATTGACTTTAATTGAAAAACGGGCCTGAAAGACCTACACTGGAGCCAAACACACTGGCACCAGAGAGCAATGGTCTCAACGCGTGTAAGGGTTTGGTTTGATACGATGAATCAAACGCGACAAAACAAAACAAAACACGACTAACAGAACAAGTCACTCACGGACGTGAGGACCACTAAAGGAGTCTAGGAAGACTGATAATAGTAGAAACAAAAAACAAGGGATGAAAAACTCCCTGGCCGTAGCCAAATAATAAACAACCAAACGGGTGTGGCTCGTAGACATGAGTAGAAAGGAGCAATATCAGAGACTTCCAAACAGAAATACATGAGCATAAACTCGAAAGGGAGAAAACAAAGAATGACCTTCGGAACGTAGACTATAACGCCCGATAAGAAAAAATAGAAAGAATATAGTGAAAAAATAGATTAAATAAAAATAAACCTCTCACTCTCAATATAGCAGAAAGTCGAAGAGAAGTAAAGAAACAAAAATAGCGAAAGGATCTATTTTTGTAAAGAGCTTCAAAGACAGCTAAAGCCAATCTAGTAGTTAAAATCTAGAGCAGCTATAACCTAACCAACCCTGACTTTGTGAAGGCATGAAATGACAAACAAGCGCCAGGAAGCGGAAGTGAGGGGCTTAAATACCTGGCAGGTAATAGGACAGGTGAAACGAATGATAAGCAGGGAGAAGCAAAACCCCGAACCGGAACGTGGAAAAAATCCGATAGACTGCTAACCGGAGAGAGAGGATGAGAACCGTAGCGAAAAAGAAAAAAATAGTCACGGACCATGACAACAAGACCAGGAAGTGAGCTTCAACAGCGAAGCCCGGTCTTGGCCCGTTGGTCATGATGTGCGACTGCATGGTCAAGATATCTTCACCTGATCCTCACAGTCCCCTGAATTATTGCACTGAATTTATAAAGTTTTTAGTAAAGTTTTAATGAGACACCTGAGATGTTTTTGATTAAATACAGAATCTGCATAATGTTAGCTTGCTACGCTGAAACCCAGAGGAAACCCTGATGAATAATTTCATCTATATGAACAGACTCAGTTGAAAGAAAGCACTCGTCTCTGTTATGCCAGAGTGAAATGTTTGTGTTGTGCAGGAAGGGCCTGAGGAACATCTCTCTCTCTCTCTCTCTCTCTCTCTCTCTCTCTCTCTCTCTCTCTCTCTCTCTCTCTCTCTCTCTCTACAGGTCATGGAAAATGCAAGTGCTGAGCCACATGCTGACCTGCTGTGACCCATGCCAGCTTGAAAACACGGAGCGCTAGGCACAGGAAAGGAGTTCTGGACATAGAAATGGGTTTCTGGGGGCAGTGTGGGGGCACTGGGGGCAGTACTAGGGCGCTAGGGGCAGTACTGGGGCGCTGGGGACAGTATTGGGTGGCTGGGGGCAGTATTTTGGCGCTGGGAGCAGTATGGGGGCACTGGGGGCAGGATTGGGTGGCTGGGGGCAGTATATTGGCGCTGGGGACACTAGTGGGTAGCTGGGGGCAGTATTTGGGTGCTGGGGGCAGTATTTGGGTGCTGGGGGCAGTATGGGGGCACTGGGGGCAGTACTGGGGCGCTGGGGGTAGTATTGGGTGGCTGGGGGCAGTATTTGGGTGCTGGGGGCAGTATTGGGTGGCTAGGGGCAGTATTTGGGCACTGGGAGCAGTATGGGGGCACTGGGGGCAGAACTGGGGCGCTGGGGGCAGTAGCGCTGGGGGCAGTAGTGGGCACTGGAGGCAGGATTGGGTGGCTGGGGGCAGTATTTTGGCGCTGGGGGCACTATTGGGTGGCTGGGGGCAGTATTTTGGCGCTGGGGGCACTATTGGGTGGCTGGGGGCAGTATTTGGGCGCTGGGGGCAGTATTTGGTCGCTGGGGACAGTATGGGGGCACTGGGGGCAGTATTTGGGTGCTGGGGGCAGTATTGGGTGGCCGGGGGCAGTATTGGGTGGACGTGGGCAGTATTTGGGCGCTGGGGGTAGTATGGGGGCGCTGGGGGCAGTACTGGGGTGCTGGGGGCAGTATCGGGTGACTGGGGGCAGTATTTGGGCGCTGGGGGCAGTATCGGGTGACTGGGGGCAGTATGGGGGCACTGGGGGCAGTACTGGAGCACTGGGGGCAGTATGGGGGCACTGGGGGCAGTATTGGGTGGCTGGGGGCAGTATTTGGGCGCTGGGGGCAGTATTTGGGCGCTGGGGACAGTATGGGGGCACTGGGGGTAGTATTTGGGCACTGGGGGCAGTATTGGGTGGCCGGGGGCAGTATTTGGGCGCTGGGGGTAGTATGGGGGCGCTGGGGGCAGTACTGGGGTGCTGGGGGCAGTATCGGGTGACTGGGGGCAGTAATTGGGCGCTGGGGGCAGTATCGGGTGGCTGGGGGCAGTATGGGGGCAGTACTGGAGCACTGGGGGCAGTATGGGGGCACTGGGAGCAGTATTGGGTGGGTGAGGGCAGTATTTGGGCGCTGGGGGCAGGACGGCGTCTCTGTACAATGACGAAAATCCCGTTACTGTGGCCTGAGGCGAGGCAGAGCTTGGCAGGCTGGTTTCCTTTCTCATTATTCGCTTTCCGGTTCTTTCCACCTAAACGGCGGCTTCTTGTCTTCCTGTGTCGCTGTACCTCGGCCCACGGGTCTGAGACACGGCACACGGCGGGTGCCACCCCTCCCCCGAGCTCCGCCTTGTGACGGTGCCCGGTACGGACCCCTGGGGTACCCCGTCCCGGTCCTTTTCCTGCTCTGTTCCTGGGGCAGCCGGGGCTCCTCACTGCTCGGGGAATCCTGCTAATTGTTTGCACATTGGGCCCGCTGCTCAGACCCTGCTCAATTAATGCTACGCAGCCCAAACCCGCTCAGGGCGCTGTTTTTACCGCTGCCGGGCATGGGAGTTTACTTTCGGTCGTGCCACAGTCTGGGGGGGAAGGGGGGGAACGGGCATCCCCGCTAAAGCACCCGCACCAAAACTCTCAGGCGGGAGACTCCCGTAGAGCACCAACTTTAAAGGTCGGAATTCATCAACGCTGGTATCCTTGAAACATCTTGAAACAATCTTGGCTTTGCTGGGGGGGGAGGAGGAATAGGGTGAGGGGGAGAGAGGGGGTGCTTGGTATCTCAGAAACTGGAGGTGAAAGAAATGTTACACAACTTCCCTTTTTTTTTTCTTCCCGTTTTTTTGTTGTGTTTTGTTTGTTTCATTTGTGCGCCTGAAACTTTCATTACATTATAAATGGGGGGGGGGGGGGGCTGTTCTGTTCTGGTGTGCCCAGGTCAGAGGTGAGCTACGGCAGACGGCCCGATGAGGTGAGTTCACCCCTCTTGAGACACCAACGTTCCCCGTTCTCAAAGCCCCACACCCTGACCGCTGAAGCTGTTCCCCTATCTACGGCCTTTCCGTGCGCTAACCGTATTCCAAGAGGCGGCTGATCCTCAGATCTGATAGTTAAATAGCTCGGTCTGTTTGGCCGAGTAATGAAGGACCTCGGGAACGAGGCTCATGTTTGCATTCGCATCTGTGTCCACAGGACCAGCTTTAGTGCGAGTGAGCCGTGCGTAAGAGGCAGACCTGATTTTCAGCGCTGCCTTGTTCCTACCACACATTTCACTGATTTTCAACCTCTCAACCTGTGGCAGGTGGTGTTATAACAGTGGTAGACTAAGAGGATGACACATTTGGGGGGTGGGGTAGTCTAAGAGGATGACACATTTGGGGGGTGGGGGGGGGGGGGGTTGGAAGGGCGCGAGGTTGGGGGAAGGGTGAGGCTAGAATAATGCCACCTTGTGAAGCGTGACAGAAAACAGCATTACAAAACAGGAAGTGGCTCCCTACCTACAGATTCTGAGATACGAACTGCAACCTGCCAGTCTGAAAAGCCATCTCCACGGCGAGGCAGAAGTGGCCATATTTTAAAGATGCTATAAAACTGAAAACTAGCATGTCAAACCGATCCATTCTGAATCTCCAGGCAGAGCTGGTCTTCCAGGGGGACTGTGAAAAGAAGCAATCCCGCCGGGCACACAAAACATTTTTAAATCTATTCCAAATTGAACAGAACAGGAGCCTCTTGTGACATAGCCAGTGCATGCATATGATGGTATGGCATCATTGTTAAAAAAAACAACACAGTTTCACTGTGTTCAGACGTTCTTAAAGTAAAAAATGTTTTGATTGCAACAGTCAAAATACGTGGGTGTGCACCATTTTTACTCTCTTTCTCTAAGAAGAAGTCGCAACCCTGAATTAGTTACTTCACACAGGAAGTCAGCTGCAGAAACAACAGCCTCTCGTGTCATAATCGGACAGAACGCTAAAGATCCGACGCTATTTATGCCAGGAACGCCCTCATTAAATGATGTGCGTTAAAAATAAAACACAGGCATGTTTTTGCGCGGCGGATTAATGGGCCCTCTCCCCTGTTATTTGGACGTTATTGTGCTCTCAGAAGACAGGAGAAAAGACTGAATTATCCTGCCCTGTGAGGGCTGAGGAAAAGCCATTGAACTGTAGGCATCCGGAGCAGTAAACTACAAGGAACTCCCAAATTACAGGCCACTGTAAAATGAGGAATTGCTATCAAAACCGTACGAATCTAATTAATCACCTTGTTTTTCATCTTCCCTTACACTTCCATAATCTGAATCAGGTATCTGCTCTAATATTGTTAGATATAATATCTGCTCTAATATTGTTAACCATAATATCTGCTCTAATATTGTTAAATATAGTATCTGCTCTAATATTGTTAATTATAATATCTGTTGTGATATTATTAAATACAGTATTTGTTCTAATATTGTTAAATACAGTATCTCTTCTCATATTGTTAAGTAGAATATCTATTGTAACACTGTTAAATACCGTACCTGCTAAGTACGTGATTAAGGGATGTTGTGAACAGCAAACAAATTCCGTAATGGAGACAGGAATGCAGTCAGCAGAGTTGATGATAAATCTTCCCTGTGCATTGGGCCGTTGTTAACGGAGTGTGTAAATCTCATGCATTATATGAACCTGAAGGGGTAAACTGTGCGACGCGTTGATCCACATTAAACCTCACCTGTGTTCTGGGATTGATGAAGTCTTTTTTATTCTGAAATGATTGCCATGAATCTTGCCTTTGTTAGCAGACTACCTTCATCCATGTATCACATTTATCACCCTGGTGAGAGCTGTACCATCCAAGCTGTGAAAACATATATCCTACATATATCCTAACGTTCGTAGCAGCTGGGAACAGCTCCTTAGTTTTCAGTTATAACAGACAATGACAGTTTGTCAAATGTTGATTACACTGCATCTTTACAACATGAGTCTTTACCAGCGAATGTATGTGTGCGGAGCTTGTGTGTGTGTATGTGTGCGGAGCTTGTGTGTGTGTATGTGTGCGGAGCTTGTGTGTGTGTATGTGTGCGGAGCTTGTGTGTGTGTATGTGTGCGGAGCTTGTGTGAGTGTATGTGTGCGGAGCTTGTGTGTGTGTATGTGTGCGGAGCTTGTGTGTGTGTATGTGTGCGGAGCTTGTGTGTGTGTATGTGTGCGGAGCTTGTGTGTGTGTATGTGTGCGGAGCTTGTGTGTGTGTATGTGTGCGGAGCTTGTGTGTGTGTATGTGTGCGGAGCTTGTGTGTGTGTGTGTGTGCGGAGCTTGTGTGTGTGTATGTGTGCGGAGCTTGTGTGTGTGTATGTGTGCGGAGCTTGTGTGTGAGTATGTGTGCGGAGCTTGTGTGTGTGTATGTGTGCGGAGCTTGTGTGTGTGTATGTGTGCGGAGCTTGTGTGTGTGTATGTGTGCGGAGCTTGTGTGTGTGTATGTGTGCGGAGCTTGTGTGTGCGTGTGTGTGCGGAGCTTGTGTGTGCGTGTGTGTCTGTGTGTTTGTTGAAGTGCATGTTCAGACCTGTGTATGCGTGTGTGTTTATGTATGTGCATGTGTTAGTGTGTGTTCAGAGTGTGTGTGTGTGTGTGTGTGTGTGTGTGTGCATGTGTGTTCAGAGCATATGTGTTAGTGTGTGTGTGCATGTGTGTGTGTGTTAGTGTATGTTAAGAGCACATGTTTTAGTGTGTGTTCAGTGTGTGTGTGTGTGTGTGGTCGTGTGTGTTCAGAACATATGTATGAGTGTGTGTTCAGTGTGTGTTTGTGTGTTTTTATATGTTCAGAGCACGTGTGTTAGTGTGTGTTAGTGTGTGTTCAGAGTGTGTGTGTGTGTTTTTATATGTTCAGAGCACATGTTTTAGTGTGTGTTCAGTGTGTGTTTGTGTATGTGTGCGTGTGTGGTCGTGTGTGTTCAGAGCATATGTATGAGTGTGTGTTCAGTGTGTGTTTTTGTGTTAGTGTGTGTTCAGTGTGTGTGTGTATGTGTGTGTTCAGAGCACATGTGTTAGTGTGTGTTCAGAGTGTGTGTGTGTGTGTGTGTGTGTGTGTGTGTGTGTGTGTGCATGTGTGTGTGTATGTTTAGGACAGATGGTCGGTTGCCTGGCTGTGGAAGCTGAATACTGATCAGAGGTAGAGCTGCAGAGGATTCCAGATCACCATCCCTCCTGTCCAGCCCCCTCCAACTACCTGATGCGCCACCCGCCAAACTCCACTCCTGCTCGCTGACACTCCGCCACTCCCGCTCGCTGACACTCCGCCAGCAAAACGCGTGCAGACCACACCAGTTCTTAGGAATTCAGCCCTGAAAACCAAGCGTGCGCACGCACATACACACACCGCTTGGGCTGTGGATAGCGCCTGCTCCCCGTGCGGATTGCGCTGAAGGGAACGCTGAAACCCCCCCCCGCCCCCCCCGCCGGTGTGGCGTTGCACCTCTGAATCCCGCCACGGCCTCTCTCAGGACTTCCTGCGAAGGCTGCTGTAGTCGCAGCTGCTGATTTGAGGACACGTTTAAATTAGCGCTGCTCGACACGTGGCTTCTTGCTCCCCCCATTTTACAGGTGATCTTTCTCTTTTGAGGGAGGAGGGACAGGGAGGCTCACATTACCCCCCCCCCCCTTTTTGTTTTTTAAGACTAAGATGAAAGCCATAAAACAGCCCTTAGTCCACAACACACGCTAGAACTAACCCCCCCCCCCCCCCTTCCCCAAACACAACACAAGACTACCGCTCTGCAACAGCTGTGCCTAAAAAACAAGCTTCCTTACTACCAACACCCCCCCAAAAAAAAAAAAAAAAAATTCTAAAATAAAACAATAAAACAAAAATCCATTTTGTGTCTTAACAAAATGAACATACCTTTTTTCTAGAGCTACAAAAAAAAACCCAGTGGCAAAGTAACAAGTTATTTATCCACATCAACACCCCCGGAAACATTGCCCCCCCTGGCTTTGCACCCTGAGAGCGTTTGTGAAACCCAGGGTTTCTCGTGTTTCAGAGCAGGGAACCCCCGAGGATGCCGCCACGGCGGGAACGGGAGAGCGCACTCCTGTTAGGACTCACC
Source organism: Ilyophis sp. 1 JC-2022 (assembly GCA_022702515.1). Taxonomy (NCBI): domain Eukaryota; kingdom Metazoa; phylum Chordata; class Actinopteri; order Anguilliformes; family Synaphobranchidae; genus Ilyophis; species Ilyophis sp. 1 JC-2022. The sequence goes on along the minus strand of CM040400.1, from coordinate 4,320,776 downwards.
GGACGGCACAAAATGGAGAACTTTGTTGGGTTCCATGCTTCAGGTGTCTTCAGGTGAGAGCTCTTTCCACACACTCCCCCCGCGGTCAACCCATCATCGTCCCCCTTTATCTAAGCCTCAATGAATGCGCGATCACCGCTGGCTCCCAACGTCGCTCTGGAGGCTCGCTCGGTGAGTCAGCCTGGCTGCTCGTGGGGAGGGGAGGAGGGGAGGCGGGCAGGCAAGCCGACGGCCCCTGGGTCCTAAAGCCCGCCTCTCTGCTCCAGCTCTATCCAGGTTAGCATGGCGTACTCTGTGGGTTTTGACCTGCGGCCATTGCTACCCGCCACGAGGTCATCGTAATCTCCTTCCCAATTTTGGCGAGCCGGGCGGGTGTGTGTGCAGACACAGGTGGTGATTATTCTTTACTGTCCTCTCTACTCCGAGTGTGTGAAGAGTCTTCAGAAACCTGAACGCCACTCTCCTCTCAATCTCATCCCAGAGCCAAGAGAAAGGGTTTTTATTTTTTACTGTATTTAAAAAAAAAGAATAAATGAAACATGGAAGGTATGAATTTGTGCGCTTGTCAGTTATGCGCATGGTGATGCGTGCCAACAGGGACCCACAGGCGGATGGTGAAACCGGCTGCCAGACGCGTGTGAACGAACACAAAACGAGGTCCTGTTTGCAGGGTGTGAAATGAACACCCACCATTAGCCAAATGCTGGTAAAAGTTTGATTGTGGCTGGTAAGATTTTCTACTGTAGCAGCCATGTTGGCAGTTAACTAACCAGGTTGTGTTATATTGTTCTATAGTAAAAGGTAATGTGGCTGGTAAAATGTTGGTGATTTTTAGAATCCACAAGCCACTCTGGCCAGTGGGTGAAAAAGTAAATTTCATACCCTGGCTGTTGGCCTCTGTGATTAAACCTGACGCACAGCTTGGTCTTGCTGTCTTTAGTTGCATGAAAAGACACAGAGAAACTTAGCAGCCTGTATTTGGCCAGTAAACACCTTAGGGGTTCGCAGGAAGTGGGTGCGGCTCCATACCTAAAACACCCAAGTTTTCGTCCGAATGGTCAACATTTATTTACAATGATTTGTGAAAGAAAAGGATAGTTTTTGGAGAGAAAAAAACGAACATTTTCCACGATGGAAAAATGTGATAAATACTAGAGGATTATAGAGATGACAGTGGCATGTGAGATGCTGCTTTATGCAGCTCCAGACGCTGGAGAATGAGGTATTTTTTGATGATTTGTCTGCATACAGTAACTCAAAAGGCTGTGGAAGCTGAATACTGATCACACCACATACCACAAATGACCAAAGGAATCTTATTTTGTTTCTCCTCATCAATCGTCATCAAACCAGGAATCTGCTTTCACCATAGAAATCAGCTTTCACCATAGAATGCAAAAATGCAATGTTGCTGGAATTACTTTACACTAAAGAGGGGAAGTGGCATTTAATATGAACATCATTATTATTATTATTAGTAACTGATGATAAAAATAACTGAAGATGAACAGGGCGATAATATAGTACTAATTATCTTAATTGTGGTCGATATAAAATGTATTTATTTAATTTGTATTAAGTCAGCCAGAAAGCCCATTTGTAAGTGATTTCTTACTTACTGTGGCAGTGCTGGAGGGTTTAAGGTTTCAGGCCTGAAGCTTAGCACTCTTCACACCTCCTAACCAGAGCCAAGAGAACTAAATTTACATATCACCTGGAGCTAAACACACCTGTACATAATACCTGCATGACAAAAGCCACACACACCTACACTGCCTTCAACACATTAGCATCGCTTCCACCAGGCCCACCCAGAAGCTCTTTAGTGAGTAACGGCCGATGATAGCATCAAGTTTACCCTAGCTAGTTAGTGCCATACCCCCCCCCCCCCCCCTCCGCCCCCATCCACCCCCCGTTCATCCTCCACTCCCTGAAATACCAACAGGGATAAAGGCTCATTAGAAATCTACTTAGCAACACACTGCTAGGCATTTGTCAGCACAATTTAAAACCCTTGTTAAAAATTCCACAGAAGTTTTTACGTCTTTTAATTTTTTTTCTTTTAATAACTCCTTTTAAATGTCCTACAATCGAAAATGCCTACAGTCCACAAAGTGCCACCAACCCTTGAACTGTGTTTTGTGCCGTTTGTAATAAAAGACAGTCTAAGACAATCTAAAAAACAGTAGATTGAATTAAGATTTAAAGAATTCATGAGGAATGAGCCATTCATCTCAAATAATAATAACTTTATTTGTATAGGAACATATGCCCATTTTTTGTTATAGATTTATAAGAACATTAGTAGCCTAGGGGTCATTTTTATAAGAACATTAGTAGCCTAGGGATCATTTTTATTTGGTCATGAAGTGTCATTGTGTGACTTCATCTAGTTTCTTGGTAACAACAAAATGGGAATTATAATATTAATAAAGTTAAAAATGAATTGTGGATTTGTTTCTTCTCTCTGGAAATCTGGCTGTCTGGTACCCATTTAGTAACTCTGCCAGGTTTTCTACACTATAAACAAATGTTAAAATGAAAAGGAGCTCACTTTTCAAATATATAAATAAAGTTAGAAAAATAGTAAAATGAAATTCTGGCAAATTTTGTCACAACAAATGGATTTGATTTGTAAATGCGTAAGCAACTGGTCTACACATGTAAATAGCACAGCTTTCTTTGTAAATAAATCATGAAAATGAAAAAAATGTGTGTGTTTGTGCATGGGTGTGTGTCTGCATTTGTGCGTGCATGTGTGTGCGCGCACGCATGCGTGCATATGCCTGTGTGTGTGCGTATGCGCGCGCGTGTGTGTGCGTGCGTGCGTGCGTGCGTGCGTGCATTCTTATGCATGTGTGTGTGTATGTGTGAGCGCGTGCGCATGCCTGTGTGTGAGATAGACAGAAAGAAAGAAAGAGAGAACTAAGATAACACAGTAAACCCACGAGGAACAGCAGGGTGAAGCACAACAGCACTAAGATAACACAGTAAACCCATGAGGAACAGCAGGGTGAAGCACAACAGCACTAAGATAACACAGTAAACCCATGAGGAACATAAGGGTGAAGCACAACAGCACTAAGATAACACGGTAAACCCATGAGGAACAGCAGGGTGAAGCACAACAGCACTAAGATAACACAGTAAACCCATGAGGAACAGCAGGGTGAAGCACACAACAGCACTAAGATAACACAGTAAACCCATGAGGAACAGCAGGGTGAAGCACAACAGCACTAAGATAACACAGTAAACCCATGAGGAACAGCAGGGTGAAGCACAACAGCACTAAGATAACACAGTAAACCCATGAGGAACAACAGGGTGAAGCACACAACAGCACTAAGATAACACAGTAAACCCATGAGGAACAGCAGGGTGAAGCACAACAGCACTAAGATAACACAGTAAACCCATGAGGAATAGCAGGGTGAAGCACAACAGCACTAAGATAACACAGTAAACCCACGAGGAACAGCAGGGTGAAGCACACAACAGCACTAAGATAACACAGTAAACCCATGAGGAACAGCAGGGTGAAGCACAACAGCACTAAGATAACACAGTAAACCCACGAGGAACAGCAGGGTGAAGCACAACAGCACTAAGATAACACAGTAAACCCATGAGGAACATCAGGGTGAAGCACAACAGCACTAAGATAACACGGTAAACCCATGAGGAACAGCAGGATGAAGCACAACAGCACTAAGATAACACAGTAAACCCATGAGGAACAGCAGGATGAAGCACACAACAGCACTAAGATAACACAGTAAACCCATGAGGAACAGCAGGGTGAAGCACACAACAGCACTAAGATAACACAGTAAATCCATGAAGAACAGCAGGGTGAAGCACACAACAGCACTAAGATAACACAGTAAACCCATGAAGAACAGCAGGGTGAAGCACAACAGTACTAAGATAACACAGTAAACCCATGAGGAACAGCAGGGTGAAGCACAACAGCACTAAGATAACACAGTAAACCCATGAGGAACAGCAGGGTGAAGCACAACAGCACTAAGATAACACAGTAAACCCATGAGGAACAGCAGGGTGAAGCACAACAGCACTAAGATAACACAGTAAACCCATGAGGAACAGCAGGGTGAAGCACAACAGCACTAAGATAACACAGTAAACCCATGAGGAACAGCAGGGTGAAGCACAACAGTACTAAGATAACACAGTAAACCCATGAGGAACAGCAGGGTGAAGCACAACAGCACTAAGATAACACAGTAAACCCATGAAGAACAGCAGGGTGAAGCACAACAGCACTAAGATAACACAGTAAACCCATGAGGAACAGCAGGATGAAGCACAACAGCACTAAAGGTAGAAGAGCTAGCTACAGTACATATCAAATACAGTTTGTGTTTAACCATATTTACAAGTGCCTTTCATCTTTATTCAGTACTGAGGGCTGTGTGCGTTTGTGTACCTCAGCTCTATTTATTATTGAGAGTAGTGCCCAGGGTTATAAAAGTTTATGCTAATAAAATGGCAGTTGCAACCGGTTTGGTGTGCATCTTAAGAAGCGCCAGGGTACTACACAGATCAGCGGCGGGTATGAAGGGGGAGCTGGGAGCTTTTCGAGGGGCGCTGAACATTATCGCGGCATTAAAGCTAGAGTACGCAACTTTCACAACGGTCGCATTTGATTTCAAAACAATTCAAAGTCGTAACATCCCTTAGCCCTGCCCAGTACCCCACTGCTTCCACAGTGTTGTGAACGTGCGACCGGCCGATCTCTTCGATTGGTTTGCGTCATGAGCCACTTTGAAATTCAGGCCGATTCGTTGGTTTTAGAACGCAGAATTTGAGGGTATAAACACAGTGCATGGTGCTGGATTTCTCGCACGGCAGTTTTTTTCTACAATTGCTACCAACTGAGCATGATCGTTCCCAGATATTTAAAAATAAAAAAGGTTGTGCACTCCAGCTTTGCGTAGAGCGGTCCGCAGAACATTATCGCAGCGTTGCAGGTGTGTCTGTGAGGGTTCTGTGGCAGGAAAGACAGGTGAATGCAAAGCATAACACTCAAAGGCTTCCGCCGTGGACGGTGAACACCAGGGCCATTCCATGGCGGCACAGGGTTAAATGTAGCTATAAATGTAGTTAAATGTAAAATAATTATTATCAGAAATTGCCTCGTCCTAGTAACACAATTTTAACTAAGAGCCACGCACATTTTCACAAATTTTGTAATGCCCCCCCCCCGGGAAGAAATATTTGAAGAACCTGACATACACTGAGGTTTTTTAGGTGGTCTCTTGCCAGATTTGAGCATGCAGGAATTATCGTCTCATCAAGTGCAAGAAAGTCTAATTCAACTGCACATGCTTATGATGACATCAGAGCTGTGGGTGGGGCTTATGGTTCAATGGGCATATGCCCCTCCCCCTCTCTGCTGTTTGTCTCATTGGTCAGACCTGTTCTTCCTCACCCTTAACCCCTCAGGATACTGTATGTGCAAATAATTATGAAGGGAGGGTCATATATGCCCTTCATGCTAACACCTGTACACACAGTTCAGCGTTTACCATATCTGTCAGTGGAAAATAACTGACAGGCTGTGATCAAAGTAACTATTATTATGATTATTATTATTAGTAGTAGAATGCTGAGGTATTATTATTAGTAGTAGTAGTAGTCATTTTATGATTACGATTATCATTTATTTATTTATTTTTTGAATTTTTATTGTTTGTAAAGAATCTTTACTGTGTGATATGCTCCTATTACATCAGATGGATTTATTTAACAGGTCAAACTGGATGCTTATTATGTACTGGACATGCCTACCTCTGCGATAACACAATAGAATCCTAAGCAACCAGTGACCAAACACCTTGTGCAAACACGGCACCTCGAAGTACTCAGCGAGCCCATCAGTGAACCGGTGGCATATTGTCAAGGTCTAGAGCAGTGGTTCCAAACTCTGTTTCAGAATATCTACTGTAGGTAGATACACCTCATTCAACAGTCAGGGATCTCGTTGAGCTTGTAGAATCAGGTGTGCCAAATTAGGGTTGGAATGAAAACCTACAGGATGGTAGATCTCGAGAAACTGGGTTGGAGATCACTGGTTTAGATCAGGGGTGTCAAACTCCAGTCCCGGAGGGCCACGGTGTCTACAGGTATTTGTGGGTTTCTTTTCAATCAGCAGCCAATTAAAACCTTGAGAACAAGGTGTGTGGATTCCTTAGCCAATCAATGACTTAAATGAATCACTTGTGCTGAAACACACCAAAAACCAGCAGACACCGGGGGTGTGTCCCAATAGTTGAAAAATGCAACCTTTTCTCCTCCACTACCACCTCCTCTACTCTGTGCCCCGGAAACCGATCTTTGGGTTTTAATCTAATGTCGCTGATTACATCTTAATTACGTATTAATGGTTACATATTAATTAATGTTTCGACGCAAACCGCAATGTCAGGCACTTTGTATACTGTACATGCAAATACTTGTACTTGAAACGAAAGGCAGTTTTGCATACTTCCAGGTAGTAGAGGAGTGGCACTGGGGGAGTGGAGGTGGGGAGTGAAGAATATTGGGACGCACCCCACAGCCCTCCAGGACTAACGTTTGACACCCCTGGTCTAGAGGGAAGATGGCCCCCTACGGGCCTGCTTCCCAGAGCTTCCCGCCGCTGGCTGCCGTCTCTCCAAGCCCAGTCGCTCTTAGTTTCCACCATTTTGACAGGACGCACAAAGACAGTGGATCTGTTGGCGGTTGGAGAACGGGTCCCTTCCATTCTTCTCTTTCTGAACTCAGTTCTTTTCAGCAACACGTACGGTATTGTTTCGCAGCCTTTGTGCATCAGCTAGAGGTGTGTTTGTTTTGGCTACTTTACTTCCATCTGTGTGATAATTACAAAAAAAAAAAAAAACAGCAACTCGACCAACAGCACTCAACAATCACAGCATTTTGCTGCGGCAACAGTCAGCGTAAGATGATTACAAGATTATCTGCTATGGTAACAGGCCGACATTGATCAAAATCACAGCATGGTAATGTCTAAGGCTGAGAGACAACACAGAAGCTCTACCAATATCTACAATCGCATGATCCTTGCAGGGTTTTGGGCTGGACACGGCACATGATCAGTAGAAAGCCTTTGCTTTTATCGTAAGTTAGAATACATTCAGACATATTTGTCCCAGAAAGAAAGAAGGAACAATTGATTGATTGATTTATAATGTACAGCTATCACTGGGAAAACCACAATAATTAACATGGATCCCCAACAGCACCCTCAGGCAGTATTGGTTGTATTGGGAGAGGCATCAGGGGCATCAGGTGCATTCAGCTAGCAATGAGAGCCAAATATGGCCCACCAGAACCACTCAACCCTTTCCAAATATAGCCCACCAGAACTACTCAACCCTTTCCAAATATGGCCCACCAGAACCACTCAACCCTTTCCAAATATGGCCCACCAGAACCACTCAACCCTTTCCAAATATGGCCCACCAGAACCACTCAACCCTTTCCAAATATGGCCCACCAGAACCACTCAACCCTTTCCAAATATGGCCCACCAGAACCACTCAACCTTTTCCAAATATGGCCCACTACAAAACCACTCAACCCTTTCCAAATATGGCCCACTATAACCACTCAACCCTTTCCAAATGCAGCCCACAGCAAAACCACTCAACCCTTTCCAAATATGGCCCACCAGAATCACTCAACCCTTTCCAAATATGGCCCACCAGAACCACTCAACCCTTTCCAAATGTGGCCCACTACAAAACCACTCAACCCTTTCCAAATATGGCCCACTATAACCACTCAACCCTTTCCAAATGCAGCCCACAACAAAACCACTCAACCCTTTCCAAATATGGCCCACCAGAATCACTCAACCCTTTCCAAATATGGCCCACCAGAACCACTCAACCCTTTCCAAATGTGGCCTGCCATAGACACACTCTTTGTAAAAAAAGTATTATTCAGTGTCAAAAACAATTATGACAGATCTGCAACTACAGCATCAGCACTCCAAAAAGTTCCAGGATGACAATAATAATAGCTGTGCATGTTGTAAGGAGGCATAACTTTGTACATACATAGTGTACATTCTATCTATCCACACATTCATAAGTAGTTGGTTGGAAATATCTTCTCTACAGCACCAATCTGGAAGAATAAGGCGAAGAACGCTGGTGCAGAATGTTATTTGAGGAACATGGTTGTTCCGCTCTCTCTCCCTCTCTCCACGTGTGTGTCCTTCCCCCATTTTATTCCTCTCAGAAGGGCCGGACCTGGAAGGCGGGCCTGCTCTTTATTTTTGCAGAAAAACAAAGCCTTCTCCCCTCAGCCCACTCTATAGTGTAATTGGCATCAAAGAGAGAACACCACAAACCCACCTCAGGCCATCTGTAAACTTTCATTTTAGAAGCTACAAAGGCAGTCTGTGTACAGATAGATGCTGGCCAATAACATGGAATGACCCTTCAGCTCATAAAAGTGCCCTCATTTTGCGTCCTAATTAAGATGGGAATGGTCTGAGAGAATTGTGATGAACATGAGTGTTTTGGCTGCCAGCCACAGCAGATCCAAGAAGTACAGGTAGGGGGCAGTGTGGAGCAGATCCAGGTAGCACAGGTAGGGGGCAGTGTGGAGCAGATCCAGGTAGCACAGGTAGGGGGCAGTGTGGAGCTGATCTAAGTGTCACAGGTAGGGGGCAGTGTGGCACATATCCAGGTAGCACAGGTAGGGGGCAGTGTGGAGCAGATCCAGGTAGCACAGGTAGGGGGCAGTGTGGAGCAGATCCAGGTAGCACAGGTAGGGGGCAGTGTGGAGCAGATCCAGGTAGCACAGGTAGGGGGCAGTGTGGAGCTGATCTAAGTGTCACAGGTAGGGGGCAGTGTGGCACATATCCAGGTAGCACAGGTAGGGGGCAGTGTGGAGCAGATCCAGGTAGCACAGGTAGGGGGCAGTGTGGAGCAGATCCAGGTAACACTGGTAGGGGGCAGTGTGGAGCAGATCCAGGTAGCACAGGTAGGGGGCAGTGTGGAGAAATCCAGGTAGCACAGGTAGGGGGCAGTGTTACTCGGAACCAAGAAAAAATAAAAATGGCTGCAGAATGAGGAAACAGGTAGAAGCAGGACCCAAAGCACATTCAACATGTGGGACCCGGTTCAACAGAAACCGGTGACAGATAGGCAAGTCAGCCTCACGGGAGAAACACAGATCTAGAAGGTTATGGCTACGACAGGGATTAAATCTCATGAGCCAGCTAAACTACAGTATTAGATTTATATCTCAAATCTATCCATCATCAGACCTACAGGAGGAGTTCCACTGTTACAGTATCATCCTACATTCAAAAATAATGTTAAATAAAATACATATTATAAGAGTGGCAATAAAAGGTAGATAATTCCCAGGAATTGCCCCACACCAAACAGATCAATTGACTGGATTTCTGCTGAGCACATGACATATTTCTGACCAATTAAACTAGTTCAATAACTCATTCCTATAAGGAATGGTGACTCAGTCAACGGGGTGATTTTCTTTGCTGGATTAACTAAGGAAATAATTAAACAGTCCTACAGAATCATGCCTCTTTTCCACAAAGAGGGAAAGAGCCGGACTTTGAGGGAGTCATTCAAATAGGGCAGATAGAGAATTTGAATTTTAGAAACGCATCCAATTTTGTTGAAACCCATCTCATCCCATTTGACTGTTTGCCTTTGTGAAATAGGTCTCAGGGAAACTCACTGCTCACTGTACCCTAACCCTAACCCTTTGTGAAATAAGTCTCAGGGAAACTCACTGCTCACTGTACCCTAACCCTAACCCTAACCCTTTGTGAAATAGGTCTCAGGGAAACTTTTGGCTGCTGGGTAGGGGGGGTGTGTGGCGGAGAGGGGTCCCCAAACACTCATGAACCCCAGACATGGTCCTGGGCTCCAAGGTTCAGGACAGGGTGTACAGTATCCACAGCGGGTCGGGGAGCCAGTCCGGCCCTTCCCAAAATCACCCTCCATTTCATCAGAATATGAATGTGTCTCTGCACTGGATCTCACCAAGTTACAGCGCCACACCCATAATTTGTACAAAGTGAGGTAAAATTGAACTATAAGCATGACACAGACTGCTCACTGTACCTGAGGTGAATTTAACTTGTAACATGAGGAACAAGAGTGTTGACCAAAAAGCAAAAATAATCAATAGCATGAATGTTTGTTGAATGTAAGAAAGTGTAGCAGTAGTTTGAGTGATTATTGACTGTAAGGTGCATATACTGTATAGTCCCATTTTAAGCAGCTGAAGCTTTTATCCGGAGTGACTTACAATGAGTGAAAAAGGCCTGGATTCATAAATCACCTTTCATAACACACCTGCGACAGGTAATCCTTTCATAACACACCTGCGACAGGTAATCCTTTCATAACACACCTGCGACAGGTAATCCTTTCATAGCACACCTGCAACAGGTAATGCTTTCAAAACACACCTGCAACAGGTAATCATTTCATAACACACCTGCAACAGGTAATCCTTTCATAACACACCTGCGACAGGTAATCCTTTCAAAACACACCTGCAACAGGTAATCCTTTCATAGCACACCTGCAACAGGTAATGCTTTCAAAACACACATGCGACAGGTAATGCTTTCAAAACACACCTGCAACAGGTAATCCTTTCATAACACACCTGCGACAGGTAACCCTTTCAAAGCACACCTGCGACACGTAATCCTTTCATAACACACCTGCGACAGGTAACCCTTTCAAAGCACACCTGCGACAGGTAATCCTTTCATAACACACCTGCGACAGGTAATCCTTTCTAACTAGAATTTACATGTGGAAGAAAAGATTATTTAGGTAAAAATGTACCATGATAGACCTTTATTTAAAGTAACAAAAACCCACGTATGATATTTAAGCTGCGGGTATCAGGAAATTTCATTGAAAGGATTTAACACTTCCAATAATCTATCCTTTGTGATTTTCAAACAATTCCATCATGTCAGCCCATTCCCAATCCCATTCACATTCCCAAATCCATTCCCATTCCATTCCCCTTATTTAGAAGCTTTTTTTGCTTCTTCTTTCTTCTCCTCAGCACTACAACCCCTCCCAAAAAACATCATTGCATTATATAAAGCCTTCATAAACGCGACATAATGGCTTCATAAATCATACATAAGCAAATGGCATGCTTCATAAAGGGTGACATAACACCTTTATTATGAAACATCTTATGCCAAGTGCTTCACAGTAAGCTTAGCATCCTGCATAAGCATGTTTTATGTCACCCTGTATAATGTTTAGCCATTAGCCAGGTGACATTGTTGGTTATGTCACATTTGGTAAAACATGTTGCATAAGAAGGTGTTATGTCACCATTTATGAAGCATGGCATTTGCTTATGTATGATTTATGAAGCCAGTATGTCACGTTTATGAAGGCTTTATATGCTATATAAAGCCTTCATATGGAAACTTTGTTTAAAGTGTGACCAAACCTCCTTATCAATATCTGTCTAATCCCAGCAACAGACCCTGTTATATAAGAGACAAAACAAAGCAGGAGGCGTGAACATTATACGGAGTGGATACGACGCTAATACAGACCACGTACGGCCATGTTTTGTCTAGAGAGATTTGTCCTCCAATTCAGCGCAGTCAAAATACGCGGTGATTGGCTGGGGGCGCGTAACCACGGGAACCCTTAGGAGCAAAGGACGGCCTCAGCCCGAACCCTGCCGACCACGGGAATGAACCATGATGCTGCTCGAGGGAAACGTCTCGAGGGTCGGTCAAACCTGTACAATCATGCCCCCAAAACGCTAGCCACTGCATTCCACATCTCCATGGAAACTAACGGTGATGCGCACCTTCTCTCTGAGTTAAAGCATTCTTCACAAGGGCAGCATTTATATAACATGAACACAATATAGAGTCACACTGCTGTAATGCTCCCATAGGGTGTTTATTTGCACCACAAAAAATCAGATCTTTTGTGATCGAAACCTCGATCTTTTGTGGTGAAAATAAACACTCTATGGGAGTATTACAGCAGTGTGCGCATGTGTGTGTGTGTGTGTGTGTGTGTGTGTGTGTTTGTGTGTGTGTGTGTGTGTGTGTGTGTGTGTGTGTGTGTGTGTGTGTGTTTGTGTGTGTGTGTGTGTGTGTGTGTGTGAGTGGAGGGAGCAGAGGATACACTCCAACTCATTATTCATGATTGCCTATCTGTCCGGCACCTGTAAAGATAAGTTGGATGTGCGTGTTTTATCTATTTTCCTAACATTTATAAAACACACATAAATTAGATGAGTAGAAGTTCTGGAGGATTAGACTAGCAGTTTCGTTTTACATTACGTTCACTTGGCAGACGTTTTTATCCAAAGCCAGGTACAATAAGTGCAAACTGAAGGTCAGATAAAGTACAGTTTTACCAATGTAGCAGCTATCTATAGACATGAACATTGATTCTAGTTCACATAGTAAGCTATGGCTAAGTTAGCAAGACATGAAACTAAAACTTCACACTCAAGACACTTGTGTTGCGTGTATTAAATGAGTAAGGTACAGGACACATGACACAAGTGCTACATGAAAGTGGTATTAGATTGGTGGGTCAATCCAGGTAGAGTCTGAAGAGGTGTGTCTTCAGACCACAACGGAAAGCAGGCAGTGATTGGGCAGTTCCTAGAGGAATGGGGAGTTGGTTCCACCACTGGGGAGCTCGGGTGGAAAAGCTCCGAAGCCGGGACGAGCGAGAGCCGCTGACCCACAGGGCAGGAAGTGCGAGTCGCCCTGCTGCAGCAGAGCGGAGTGGACGAGCTGAAGTGTAGGATTATGTAGCTGGATTATGTCCTGTTTTAAAAACCATGAGAATGAGGTGCTTCTTTAACCTGTTGTCTTAGCAAGCCAAGCACATAAATCCTCGTGACCACTTAAAAAGCACTGGATCTCAGTACAGTGAAACATCCCTCCAGTCCAGAACTGAAGCCTTTATCTTATTTTACATTTAGGCATTTAGCATAAACCCTGATACAGAATGACTTACACAAGTTAACATTTTTACATATATGTACATTAAAAATGTACATTTTTTACATGATAAGCACATTGCTTGATGGTGCAATCATCTCGTTTCCTAACCATTAAACCGCCTGCGGCCCAGAGCTATCCTAGTATTTGCTACCTTGTTCACAGGCTCACTGAATATAAACAGAATTTATCCATGTGCGTGAACTGAAAGCCTGAAGCTGCATGCTTATATGTTAAACGTAAAGCTGGTTTTCTTCTTCAATAAGAATCAAGGCCAGAGGCTGGAAACATGGCATCAAAACAAAATATGCATTCATTCCCCTTGTTATATTTGAGGGTTTAGATTTTTATTTATTTGTTTTGCTTATTTCAGTACACACTAGATTTCTCCGAATGCCAGTGTCCATCACACTGGTGTGATTAGCGTGTAACGCGGTCAGTGACACGGGGTCAAAAAGCGAGGAGGCGTGCAGCGGCGCACGCACACGCAACACCATGAGCATCCAAGTGCAGGCGGCCATTAAAACATCAGTGCTGGGGGCGTCTCGGAGGCGTAGCCTGTAAGAGCACCGCCCACATGCTCATTGCGAGCCGCCATGTTGGCAGTTAGAATCCGGCCACGCAACCTTTGTCGCACGTCTCTCCCTCCCTCTCTCTCTCTCTCTCTCTCTCTCTCTCCCTCCCTCTCTCTCTCTCTCTCTCGCTCCCTCTCTCTCTCTCTCCCTCTCCCTCTCTCTCCCATTCTTCCCGTCGCTCTACACTGTGCTGTCTAATAAAGCTGAAAAATCCAAAAAATATAACTTATATAAAATATAACTA
>CM040400.1:4111918-4301918 GCA_022702515.1 Ilyophis sp. 1 JC-2022 | reverse complement strand
TGGATACGGTGCAAAAGATATAAAAGCTGTGTGTCTGCTAAAGGCTGAAAACATAAAGTAACGTGATGTAATATGAGGACATCACAAGAGTGAAGCCGCGCTGCCTCAGACTCCGACGGGACAAAATGAGTATAATGTGATGTAATACGGGGACATATATTCAGATAGTTTGACTGATTTACATTTGATGTAATATGGGGACATATATTCAGATAGTTTGACTGATTTACATTTGATGTAATATGGGGACATATATTCAGATAGTTTGACTGATTTACATTCGATGTAATATGGGGACATATATTCAGATAGTTTGACTGATTTACATTCGATGTAATATGGGGACATATATTCAGATAGTTTGACTGATTTACATTTGATGTAATATGGGGACATATATTCAGATAGTTTGACTGATTTACATTCGATGTAATATGGGGACATATATTCAGATAGTTTGACTGATTTACATTCGATGTAATATGGGGACATATATTCAGATAGTTTGACTGATTTACATTCGATGTAATATGGGGACATATATTCAGATAGTTTGACTGATTTACATTTGATGTAATATGGGGACATATATTCAGATAGTTTGACTGATTTACATTCAATGTAATATGGGGACATATATTCAGATAGTTTGACTGATTTACATTCGATGTAATATGGGGACATATATTCAGATAGTTTGACTGATTTACATTCGATGTAATATGGGGACATATATTCAGATAGTTTGACTGATTTACATTCGATGTAATATGGGGACATATATTCAGATAGTTTGACTGATTTACATTCGATGTAATATGGGGACATATATTCAGATAGTTTGACTGATTTACATTCGATGTAATATGGGGACATATATTCAGATAGTTTGACTGATTTACATTCGATGTAATATGGGGACATATATTCAGATAGTTTGACTGATTTACATTCGATGTAATATGGGGACATATATTCAGATAGTTTGACTGATTTACATTCGATGTAATATGGGGACATATATTCAGATAGTTTGACTGATTTACATTCGATGTAATATGGGGACATATATTCAGATAGTTTGACTGATTTACATTTGATGTAATATGGGGACATATATTCAGATAGTTTGACTGATTTACATTTGATGTAATATGGGGACATATATTCAGATAGTTTGACTGATTTACATTTGATGTAATATGGGGACATATATTCAGATAGTTTGACTGATTTACATTCGATGTAATATGGGGACATATATTCAGATAGTTTGACTGATTTACATTCGATGTAATATGGGGACATATATTCAGATAGTTTGACTGATTTACATTTGATGTAATATGGGGACATATATTCAGATAGTTTGACTGATTTACATTCGATGTAATATGGGGACATATATTCAGATAGTTTGACTGATTTACATTCGATGTAATATGGGGACATATATTCAGATAGTTTGACTGATTTACATTCGATGTAATATGGGGACATATATTCAGATAGTTTGACTGATTTACATTCGATGTAATATGGGGACATATATTCAGATAGTTTGACTGATTTACATTCGATGTAATATGGGGACATATATTCAGATAGTTTGACTGATTTACATTCGATGTAATATGGGGACATATATTCAGATAGTTTGACTGATTTACATTCGAAAAAATCTACGGCATCGTCTCTTTACAAATACTATAATGACACAGACCTTCCACAGACCTTGTTGTGCACTGTTTTTTCTAAAACTACTTTCTATCGAAGTACGACAACTGTGTATATACGCGCAAAGTCTTAACGAAAGCAGGCGAGTATTCTGGGGCTCATGTCAACACAGTGCGCCCTAAAATACTGGTGTGCTGTTGATTTTTTCTAATGTACATTTTTGGCACTTTGAGCGTCACAACCTTTGGGCAGGTTTGGGCATAAAAATGTTATGTTTGTGTGAACTGCCCCTTTAAGACCAGAGACTCATAAATTGGCGGGTCATAGAAGGTGATGTTGAGGGGTGGGGTGGGGGGTTAGAGATCACTGGTAGCATTTCTCTTCAAAAGAATTCCCAGAATATTCATGGTGCCATGGTGTCATTCCACTGTTACCAAGGAACAATGGCATCCCCAGAGTTTATCTGTCCAGTTTATTACAGGATATGCCCATGACCTGCTCAGGATCCTATGATTAAAATAGACTAAACTGCACATTAGACCCAAAGACACTTCGCTAAACTGCACATTAGACCCAAAGACACTTCGCTAAACTGCACATTAGACCCAAAGACACTTCGCTAAACTGCACATTAGACCCAAAGACACTTCACTAAACTGCACATTAGACCCAAAGACACTTCACTAAACTGCACATTAGACCCAAAGACACTTCGCTAAACTGCACATTAGACCCAAAGACACTTCGCTAAACTGCACATTAGACCCAAAGACACTTCGCTAAACTGCACATTAGACCCAAAGACACTTCACTAAACTGCACATTAGACCCAAAGACACTTCACTAAACTGCACATTAGACCCAAAGACACTTCGCTAAACTGCACATTAGACCCAAAGACACTTCGCTAAACTGCACATTAGACCCAAAGACACTTCACTAAACTGCACATTAGACCCAAAGACACTTCACTAAACTGCACATTAGACCCAAAGACACTTTGTTAAACTGCACATTAGACCCAAAGACACTTCACTAAACTGCACATTAGACCCAAAGACACTTCACTAAACAAAAGAGAACTTTAGAAAGCCGGCGTTGAGTTTCCCTCAGTAGGAACTAAGAAGGTGGTCCTTTCCGATCCCTGTTCACCCCAGGATGATGTTTTCGCTCAACATCTCAATGTCAGGGAGTCGCTGGTGTGCGTTCCCCTTCCACTGAGCTTCAACAAGAGATGGAAACAGACTAACCCTTCAATCCATGTTTGTGAAGAAAAAGAAATGCTCACATTTTGAAAAAATATATGCTCACATAGACAAGACAGTTTATGGGCAGGAGTCAAGCAGCAGGTGCACACAGATATCACCCTGTTACAGCTCAAAATTATTTACATTCTGTTTGCTTGGCAGCTGTTGCTCGGAGCAACAGATGGTGAAATGGGCAATGCGGCTTTTCAGAAGCAGAATGTTTACCTTCATCCGTATGAAATCTCGGAATGTCTACCTGCATCCATATGAAATCTCGGAATGTCTACCTGCATTCGTATGAAATCTCGGAATGTCTACCTGCATTCGTATGAAATCTCGGAATGTCTACCTGCATTCGTATGAAATCTCGGAATGTCTAACTTCATCAGTATTAAATCTCGGAATGTCTACATTCATCCATATGAAATGACTTTCATCCATAGAGCTTTAACAGAATTATGATTCCGCTCAGGTAACAATGGACGCCGCAGTGCAGGAAGGCCGTGACAGACCGATTCCGCTATCTGCCTGTTTGTTTACGGAAAGCTGCTTGTATGTGACAGTGCGGCTGGTGTTTGAGAGAGGAGATGTTGGATGGGTAAACTCTGAATTAGAATGTACACAATCACAGCTCTACTCTGCAGCCCTGACTGGGCCATTAGCCATTAGACAAACACAGAGGGTTTTTGATCCGGGCGTCAACAGTAGAAAATGCAGCAGCTCCCTCTGAGAGCCTTACAGACCGATGGTACTCTCCCGCATTTACAAACACTGGCCAGGTTGCTAGCCTTACACCTAAACCCTCAAGCAAACAGACATCATCTTCCAGTTTGGGACCATATAACACGGGAACACACCAAATTCGGATGAAGAGAACATTCCATTCACGGAGCCCGGGGGTGTTCAGTCTTACCCAATAAGGTTTTCATTTTAGCACTATGACACCTGATTAAACTTATCAAGGCCTTGAATGAAAGACTGTGATGAGTTCATTAGTTTCATCAGGTGTTGTAGTGTTGGGCGACAAAAAAACCTGCCCCCACATTGGCCCTTTTCAGATTAAACTGGACACCCCTAATCTAGGCTCTTTACCTGCTGTATTAAGAGCAGTCAATACTGTGTCAATCCTGGTTTTTAAAAACACTCTAAACTGTCTCCGCTTCTACGGTGTGAACCAGTGAGCTGTTCCAGCTGTGGAACAAATACAACTGATATCAGTGTGGTTCCTTTAACTAAAAAATAATTACCATCCACAAAATTCCTTTGGCCCTTGGAATAAAATCAGACATTTGTCTGATGAGGTAAAATAAAATGCAATGGGCAATACGGAAATAAGGGAAATTATATTCATATCAAAAACCCGACCTGTCAGAATTCTGCTCACTAAAGAAGTAATTTGTGCCCAGACGGTTTTATTTATGACGTTTCTGTTGGGTAAATACAGGACGATGCGTTTAATACAGCCAGACGCCGATGAGGGACGGCGGACTTCAAGGAAACGGCAGCAAATCAAACACGTTTACTGACGGTAAATAATCAATTACTCTGAGGCTGTCAGACATTAGCTGACAATAGCTGGTTTATCAGCATGCATATGCAGACAGACTACTTTCAGATGATCTGTGAGGCTCACATGCCCTCATTCTGCTCAATATATGAAATATAATCACTCTGCGTGTGAGCGCCCGGCTCTGCGTGTGAGCGCCCGGCTCTGCGAGTGAGCGCCCGGCTCTGCGTGTGAGCGCCCGGCTCTGCGTGTGAGCGTCCGGCTCTGCGTGTGAGCGCCCGGCTCTGCGAGTGAGCGCCCGGCTCTGCATGTGAGCGCCCGGCTCTGCGAGTGAGCGCCCGGCTCTGCGTGTGAGCGCACGGCTCTGCGAGTGAGCGCCCGGCTCTGTGCGTGTGATCGCCCGGCTCTGCGTGTGAGCGCCCGGCTCTGCGAGTGAGCGCCCGGCTCTGCGTGTGAGCGCCCGGCTCTGTGTGTGTGAGCGCCCGGCTCTGTGAGTGAGCGCCCGGCTCTGTGTGTGTGAGCGCCCGGCTCTGTGAGTGAGCGCCCGGCTCTGTGTGTGTGAGCGCCCGGCTCTGTGAGTGAGCGCCCGGCTCTGTGTGTGAGCGCCCGGCTCTGCGAGTGAGCGCACGGCTCTGCGAGTGAGCGCACGGCTCTGTGATCACCCGGCTCTGTGTGTGAGCGCCCGGCTCTGTGTGTGAGCGCCCGGCTCTGTGTGTGAGCGCCCGGCTCTGCGAGTGAGCGCCCGGCTCTGCGAGTGAGCGCACGGCTCTGTGATCACCCGGCTCTGTGTGTGATAAACCGGCTCTGTGTGAGAGAGCCCGGCTCTGCGAGTGAGCGCCC
Organism: Ilyophis sp. 1 JC-2022; assembly: GCA_022702515.1. Classification (NCBI taxonomy): domain Eukaryota; kingdom Metazoa; phylum Chordata; class Actinopteri; order Anguilliformes; family Synaphobranchidae; genus Ilyophis; species Ilyophis sp. 1 JC-2022. The sequence goes on along the minus strand of CM040400.1, from coordinate 4,296,647 downwards.
GGCTCTGCGAGTGAGCGCACGGCTCTGTGATCACCCGGCTCTGTGTGTGAGCGCCCGGCTCTGTGTGTGTGAGCGCCCGGCTCTGTGTGTGAGCGCCCGGCTCTGTGTGTGAGCGCCCGGCTCTGCGTGTGAGCGCCCGGCTCTGCGTGTGAGCGCCCGGCTCTGTGAGTGAGCGCCCGGCTCTGTGATCACCCGGCTCTGCGTGTGAGCGCCCGGCTCTGTGAGTGAGCGCCCGGCTCTGCGTGTGAGCGCCCGACTCTGCGAGTGAGCGCCCGGCTCTGCGTGTGAGCGCCCGGCTCTGCGAGTGAGCGCCCGGCTCTGCGTGTGAGCGCACGGCTCTGCGAGTGAGCGCTCGGCTCTGCGTGTGAGCGCCCGGCTCTGTGTGTGTGAGCGCCCGGCTCTGTGAGTGAGCGCCCGGCTCTGTGTGTGTGAGCGCCCGGCTCTGTGAGTGAGCGCCCGGCTCTGTGTGTGTGAGCGCCCGGCTCTGTGAGTGAGCGCCCGGCTCTGTGTGTGAGCGCCCGGCTCTGCGAGTGAGCGCCCGGCTCTGCGAGTGAGCGCACGGCTCTGTGATCACCCGGCTCTGTGTGTGAGCGCCCGGCTCTGTGTGTGAGCGCCCGGCTCTGTGTGTGAGCGCCCGGCTCTGCGAGTGAGCGCCCGGCTCTGCGAGTGAGCGCACGGCTCTGTGATCACCCGGCTCTGTGTGTGATCACCCGGCTCTGTGTGTGAGCGCCCGGCTCTGCGAGTGAGCGCCCGGCTCTGCGTGTGAGCGCCCGGCTCTGCGAGTGAGCGCACGGCTCTGTGATCACCCGGCTCTGTGTGTGAGCGCCCGGCTCTGTGTGTGTGAGCGCCCGGCTCTGTGTGTGAGCGCCCGGCTCTGTGTGTGAGCGCCCGGCTCTGCGTGTGAGCGCCCGGCTCTGCGTGTGAGCGCCCGGCTCTGTGAGTGAGCGCCCGGCTCTGTGATCACCCGGCTCTGCGTGTGAGCGCCCGGCTCTGCGTGTGAGCGCCCGACTCTGCGAGTGAGCGCCCGGCTCTGCGTGTGAGCGCCCGGCTCTGCGAGTGAGCGCCCGGCTCTGCGTGTGAGCGCACGGCTCTGCGAGTGAGCGCTCGGCTCTGCGTGTGAGCGCCCGGCTCTGCGAGTGAGCGCACGGCTCTGCGAGTGAGCGCACGGCTCTGCGTGTGAGCGCCCGGCTCTGCGTGTGAGCGCCCGGCTCTGCGAGTGAGCGCACGGCTCTGCGAGTGAGCGCCCGGCTCTGCGTGTGAGCGCCCGACTCTGCGAGTGAGCGCCCGGCTCTGCGTGTGAGCGCCCGGCTCTGCGAGTGAGCGCCCGGCTCTGCGTGTGAGCGCCCGGCTCTGCGAGTGAGCGCTCGGCTCTGCGTGTGAGCGCCCGGCTCTGCGTGTGAGCGCCCGGCTCTGTGAGTGGAAAGATGGGGGTAATAGTCATTTACTAACTGGAGAAGTAAGCCCACCTGTAGCAGTGAGTCATCACAGAGTCGCAAGGGCAGAAGAAGGTGAGACACGCGCTGCATCCACTCAAGAGCGTGCGCACACACACACACACACACACACATGCACACACGCACACACACACACGCACACACACACGCACACACACACACACACTCTACCTAATCTACTATGCCAAGGACAATCTAACATTACTGAAGCTACCATTACACTACAACAGGCCCACTTAAGGTTTAACCCTACTTTTATTTTTGGGGTTTGAACCCATTCAGATTTTGACATCACCAGTTTCTCTTAAAAACCAGTTACCCTCATTTTTTCACCTTGTAGGACTTTTCCTAATTTACTGGGATTGAATAATAAACATGCAATAAACATATTGCAGTTATCAAAAGTCTCGTACCAACTTTGTATACAAATGTGTTGTGTGGGGTTCTTTTGACCCCAGAGTCTGTAGCTGTATAAGCATAAGAAAATTAAGAGTTTTCTATTTGCTATTTCCAAAACGCGATATGTACCATGCTGTAACAATTATTCAATGTTTTGTTACAGAAACCAACACACACTGTGTCCTCTTTTTAGCCCAAACCGATAAATCCACTCCAGCCAATAAGAGTGCAGCATTATGGTCACATTCCAATGTCAGCTTCCTTGTCGTCGTCGATCGCCTTGCTAAATACGCAAAAAACTCCCCAACTGACCACATTTCTCTCTGAATAATAGAGTTTTTACAATATTGAAGAGCTTGTGCTGCTCTCATCACTGCTGGCTATACTATGAAGCAGGATTAATGATTACTGTATCAGAGTAAACTTTCTTTTTTTTGGAAAAGCAGCAAATCCATAGTAAACTCACAAAATCACCACAAATTTGATTATAATCACCAATGCAATATGAAATAGTATGAAAATCTAAATGGGGGAAAAAAGGTTTTGAGACAATAAAATCCGAACTACGAAGCAGAATAGCTGGATAACTGCATTGAGTAAAACCCGGAACTCTTTTTACTTCAGTCCAGAATGTTCAGTCCATGTTCCAGATTTGGGAAGGTTCCGGGTTTTACTCAGTGCAGTTATCCAGCTATTCTGCTTCGTAGTTCGGATTTTATTGTCTCAAAACCTTTTTTCCCCCATTTAGATTTTCATACTATTTCATATTGCATTGGTGATTATAATCAAATTTGTGGTGATTTTGTGAGGCAAGTTTACTGGATTTGTCTGCTTTTCCAAAAAAAAAGAAAGTTTACTCTGATTGTATCTGCTTTTGACACAAAACAAAGTACAAGAAGGTAAAATGTAGATTTGTGAAAATCTACACAAATGTAAATTGATGTAAGCAAATCTTAAAATCAATTTAGGGTCATCCTTTTGGGAATTCAATAATAATAATAAAGTAAAATGAAAAATCTTGATTTACTGAAAATGACAAAAATGTATCTGCTTTTGCATCTGAGCTCTTCAAATATATAACCTTTTACTTTTCTCTCTGATTTTTTTGTTGGTGATTCTGGGTACTTTCCCAAATGAGAAGTTTATCACAGATAATATTTAGGGATAAAAGGCTAGTCATTTAGGAGACAGTAAGAAGGCGAAACACAATCTAAATCTTTCTACTACGATAATTGTGTGAGGGTTTAAACCAGTGGGGTAAATTTGAGCACAATAAAAGGTGGCGTAAAGAGCAAGATGCTTGACAGCGGTAAGAGTTGACACCCTATAAACACCTAGCATGAGTGTTTCTGCTTGCACGGCTGATTGGCTTTGCAAATAATGATCGTTTAGATGCTGCGCGTCTGTCCTGGGTTTAATGGCGGGAAATGACAGATGGGCTCTTATCACGTGACCCTGACAGATCACTTACAGGCTCACAGCCACTTCCTTCTCACTCGTCAAACATGGAAGCATTTTATTCCTAAATCACAAGCAATGTTTCGGGAACCGTCTTAGGATGTTATTGAGTTTGTTTTCAGTTAAAAATGAATACGGCCGGGTTGCTAGGTGACTCATCCTGATTAAAGCGCTGGTCTAGCGCATGGATGAGCCCCACGGTGTGGGATCGGCAGTGTAGTATAAAGGGTAGTATCGATTTCCCAGGTAGGACACTGCCGTTGTACCCTCTAGTACGGTACTGAGCCTGAATGGCTTCAGTAGATATCCACCTGTATACATGGATACTATGTAAAAAAACATGCAACAAAAGGTGTATAAGTCGCTATGGATCAAAGCGTCTGCTAAGTTCCCATAATGCATCTGCTAAATTCCCATAATGCATCTGCTAAATTCCCACAATGTCATGACTGAATAATCCCCACCCTGTCAGTGGCTGTAGCCAAAAGCCCCCCTGAGAGTTGAGCCGACCAGGATAACAGAACAGAGCAACTTTACATGTGCAGTAAACGTCATGATGGTTTTTCACGACTACACCAGGATTTTGCACAGTTACATTTCTCTTGCGTGACATTTGCAGAACTGATCCCGGGAATAAATACGTCCTAAGACAGCTTGGAGAGACATCCTCATGAATGATGCTAACGTCCATCACAAACAAAGGGAAATCTAACCGGAAGGTTCCGAGTGTTGTTCAAACGATCGCCGGGCATGCAGTGAGCTCACCCTAGCCCTTAGCTTGGTCTGTCACAGACAATGTACCAGTGTGGAAATATATTGCTTAATGAGGATTAATGAATAACCTAAACCTTGGGCAAGCACAAACCGGCCACACCGCACATGCTCAGTAGGGTGTGTTCATGATCACAGGCTAATGGTAGTATCTCCTATTTCTCACCATAACTCATAGCCCCCCCCCCCCCCTGCCCAGTTCACCAACAGACCTGAAACAAACCGACAGGTTGAATTTAAAGCCAGTTTGGAAAAGGAGAGAAAAAATTGTATTACATAAAAATCAGTATTTAAAAAAAAATTCTTTCAGGAACATTTTAATACTTTACAAATTGAGTTTTACGTAGTTATAAACAAACACGACGATATCCCACTGTAGCCGAACGGGCCTTCAACAGCGCCCCCTGCTGTCGCTATGCAAAGTTGTGCCTCCAGCAACCAGATTGGAGATCAGATATAAATTTCACAGCAGTGCATTAATTCAAATAAATAATAAATTAATAAAAAGTTATTTGTGTATTTGTCCATTAGTCCATATTATCTCTATATATAATGTTAGACTACCTTGACAATGTAATTCAAGTACATATTTTCATTAGATTCCATTTCTGTAAGAGGAATTTGGGCAGATGGCTCTGGTCTCCATCCATTCAGGACATACATGCAACGCGGAGACTGAAGCCATATTTTGTGGGCGCAGGTTTTCCTGGCCGTGGGCGAGCCCCAGCAGTCACCACTCTAACTGCATTTCGGCTGAACATGGCTGGGTTTTCGCTTGGTGCTCGCGAGCAGCGTGAGGTGGCCATTAAATGTGGTTAAATGTGAGCTCTCCCTCAGGGGGGAACAGCTTCAGCTCAGCCCAGAGGGAAACAGGTCTGCAGTCAACCAGCACAGACGCTACAGGGCACAGCTTTTGGGTCTGACAGACAGAAAGCTACAATGTGACCTTGTTTAACCTCTTCAGGCTCGGCAGTTCATTTTGTCACCTGTAGGGGACATTAGTCTCTGGTCTTAATCTCAACAACCATATTAGAACATTAGAAAAGTGTCGATGAGAACAGGCCATTCGGCCTAACTTGACACATCATTTTTTTGTATTTATTTATATTTTACTATGTTGAAGCATACACTACAAGGGAGACATTCAATTAAAATAAAATAAATAATATTTTTACTGCAACATGTTTTTTGTCATCCAAGACACTTTAAAATTTTAAATACTTATTAAAATTTAAATATTTAAATTGAAATACTCTACTGGGTCTCAGGATGCCCCTACATCACACCAGCAGAGCAGAACCATTTTACAACAAAATTCATACATGTTCTATACCTTAGCAACCCCGAAATGTGTGTGTTTACCAACTGCTCATGACAAAAACAGGTTTAGAATTTCAATTAAATACACAGATTTTCACGTCAGAACAGTTTTGAATGTTCAGATTAGCTTGTAGCTTCCTGATTGGCTTGCTGCTAACACAGCCTATCAGCACTGCCTGCTGAATGTTAGCAATGTTACGTTTACACTGTGGGGGAGACACAGGTTGTCCACTCATGGGACTACAGATCAAACAGTGACTTCTGGTAGTTGTAGTCCTGGAAGCCTCAGAAACATTACAACAACAAAAAAAAAAACTTTCGGCGGTAAATTCGTAAAAGTTGTCAGCAACCTACAGGTGGCAATTCAATAGTTCTATTAAAATAAATGCAACTTTTTTGAGAGCAATACAGCCTTTTTCTAGAACACTTCTGTGGTCATTCATATATTTTGCGTAACATATAGTTACAAAATGCCAACATGCCTCTTTGTCCAGAGTGCAGTCTCTGTCACGTTTATCTTCCCCCAGTAAACAGCACTCATTCACTTTTACACCCCATTTGCCCTTATATTGCCATATTCCTGCCCCTTTGTACCTTTCTATATTGCAGTCTGTAAAACTACTGACTTAGGGCATCTTTTCACTATGAAAACTATCTGTTGTGGAATCTAGATCCACCTGTTTGTGTCTCTTAAGACCACATTTTCCACAAGAGAGCAGTTCCTTCAGTGCCCCCCCCCCCCAACACCTCCATGATGGTACTGCCTTCTCTCTGGTCAGATCTCTACTAAAAACACAGCTTTTCACGCAATGCGACTTCCCTCACATTATACCCTCTCCCTGCCACAAGCTTTTCTCTGCTGCTCATAGTCAAGCTTTTATGCTATTTAACAATGATTTATGAACATGAATAACTGAGATATGTGCATGAATACATATTTTTCTCTTTAGTATATGTATACAGTATATGTGCATAGTTCTATGAAGTGACCTCGGGTATGTGAAAGGCGCTATAGACAGATACTTCCTCTGAACTGCTTCAGGAGCATATCCAGGTTATATAAATTGATAGCACATATGCAAAAAGAAACTAAAAAGGTGAGCGCACGTAGATTTGTAATCCTTTTTGTATCTTATTTTATTTTTCAGTTTAGCTCACACCCTTGAGAAATGCAACAGCCAAAGCATAGGAGGGTGGCTAATAAGAAATAAAAGACGACACAAAAACAAATCTGTGCTTTATTTATTTTTGTTACTTTATCGCAGTAATTTCCCTCACAACCAGCACCAGTACGCGCACATAACTTACTGCAGTATCGGGGTAAAGTGTTGTTGTTTTTTAACTTAATATTAATGTAAAAATAATAATAATAAGTAAGCTGTGTAAATCAGTCTTGACGAGGAAATGTCACAAAGAAAATAAACAGTTTAATGCAACCATGGAAAACTCCTCCATGCCTGCAATGTGGATGAAACAGCTGGACTATAGGGAGGCTGGGATTGTGCAAATTTAACCCTTTAAAGTGAAAGTTCACAAATGTGTGATTAGAATGTTCTTGACTGAACATTCTAATGCTGATGTAACAATCACTACTGGTAACTGAAAGCGGTTGAGTTCTAGAACACTGACTTAGAATTAAAAATAAATAAATAAAAACATTCCAAAAAAAGGCTCGCTCAGGGTCATTTTTTCAGAGAATATGCAACACACTATTCACGTGTAGTCCGTGAGGGCCCACTGTTTACGTGTAGTCCGTGAGGCCCCCCCTGTTTACGTGTAGTCCATGAGGCCCCCCCTGTTTACGTGTAGTCTGTGAGGGCCCACTGTTTACGTGTAGTCCATGAGGCCCCCCCTGTTTACGTGTAGTCCATGAGGCCCCCCCTGTTTATGTGTAGTCCATGAGGGCCCCCTGTCAGGATGAACGCCCCTCTTTGAAATGACAACATCCCTGGCAGTGTGGCCTCCAGTTGCTGAATGCACGCCAGCTGAGACCAGGTTAACAGGTTTACATAACAATCATGCATTCTACTCCCGAAACTCAAATTGCATTGTGTGTACCAGCGAGTGGGAGACGACATATTCATTTCACAGCAATAAACATTTGGTGCAGTTTAGCTTTGAATTCTGAACAGGCTGAAGACTGTTTGATCAGGAATCCCTTTTTCAGCATGAAAAGCTCTTTAGGCAGTCTTCAGAAGGTCACCAGGGAAGGAGAAGATAATGTGGGGGAGGAGTGAGGCGGCGACTGGGAAGGCTGAGCTCCGTTTCGACAGTGGACAGAGACCGCAACACTGCGCGTAGCCTATGGAGGAAAGTCGTGTAGCCTATAGAGGAAAGTCGTGTAGCCCAGTGACGGCACACTAGTGTGCCGCGGCACAGTGGTTGAAAATCACTGGTGTAGCCTATAGAGGAAAGTCGTGTAGCCTATGGAGGAAAGTCGTGTAGCCTATGGAGGAAAGTCGTTTAGCCTATAGAGGAAAGTCGTGTAGCCTATGGAGGAAAGTTGTGTAGCATATGGAGGAAAGTCGTGGAGGCGGACTTTGTGTGTTGGACTGGTTGATGACATTGGACATCTCAGGACAGCGGGGGCTATTTTAATCATGATGTTTGGCTGTATTATTTTATATGTTTGTTTGTGTGCTGTGGGTCTGCCCCACTGTCTATGTCTTTTTTGTTGTTGCTGGGGCTACAACTGAAGTTCCCTATCGCGAAAATAAAAGTTATTCTATTCTATTCTACGCTAAAATAGGCGGCAGCATCATTTAGTGTTTAAAGACTGAGGCCTGTGATCAGGCATATTGATTCTCAGATGGGCCATAGCCTCTGTAGGACTGGGCAGCACACTACATTTTAAACACTTTAATTCATATCCACTTGTACAAATACATGCAAGTTAACTATGTCACCATGTATTAGAAGCCAAGGGTGTAAATACTACAAATAAATACAAAAACCTAAATGACTAAATGCCTTAACTTTTCTCATATTATGTTTTGCATTGAGAGGGAGGGTTCATGGATGTGAAGCAGGCTACACTGCTTTGATTGGGGGGACATCAAGAGATGTTGTTGGGGTACAAGTGGGAAACGAAGTAGCGGGGGGTCTGGGGGTTCTCCCCCATAAAATTTTGAGCCTTTTAAAGCTTATTTTCTGCATTTCTACACAACCTTGCACAGGGTATTTTTAAAAATAAAATATTTTATTTATGAACATGAACATTTTTCAAAGCCCTAGGCGAGATTTGAGATGCTTTCATATAAAGCTAAAGCCATGGCAGGCTAATCAGTACATTAGTGGATAAGATAATTTTATTACATTTTAAATCCACATCCACGCCCCCCCAACCCATCATTCTCGGATGTCCAATGTCCAATTAAATCAAATTATTATAGAATCGTTTTTTCACTAACTATATTCACATCAATGTTTTCACTAACTATAATACAACACTCTGTTAATTGTATACACATTTCTGCATGCTAGTCTCTTTCCGCAAAAAACACGTACAAACTCATCCATCAAGAGCCGATGTAAAGGCCTCAAGGGGGTTAAAACGCGAAATCAGTTTCACTCTCTTGCCTAATGAAGGTAATGTCGGATTACCCAGGGGCGTGTCGAGACATTGTAAAGACCCGGGGCTCAGCCCAGGGCATTATGTCCATTTTTGCTCAAAGGGCGAAAAGGGCACATCAACTTAGAAAAACTTGACGACACCCAAGATGAATTATTCTAATTAATGCTACAATAACAGTACAAATGTAAAACAATGTTTAATTAAATCAAAAGGGCCAAGGGCGTAAGAGTGGTTTGGCATGGGGGACACTTCAGTGCTAGGGGAGTCCGGGGGCAAAAACAACGTGCTAATTTCTAGTGCTTTTTCAGAACAGTATTTATTAATCTGCAGTTAAAAAATTATAACGTTAAACAAAAGCACTCCAAACGAGCTAACAATATCCTACTGAAAAACAAACCAATCTTAAATTATTTTTTTTTTTAAAATTTGTGCTCTTGCAAAATCTCCCTCCCTCCCTTTCAGTTCTGATGTCGCTGGATAACATGCCATGTTATTAGATATTATTCTGTTTCTATTTAAATACTGGGTTGGGTAACGTTACTAACTAGCGGAACACACAGGCCTAATTAACGTTATGCATTATCTAGTTAGCCATCATACAAGTAACACTTTTAACATCGTTAGACCATTATCCCACATTTGGTTTCTAGCTAAGGTTAGTTGGAACGCTAGCGAACAGTGACCGTGAGAACTAAATAGAGTTAATGTGCATAAAAATTCACTTGCTTCTGGGTGGTTGATCTTATTTGAGGTGCGGTGGCAAGATAAGCTAACTTGACAGCTAGCAAATAACAAATGGCTCGACTGGCCACAGGTCGTTTCATCAGTGGGCCTACAAAGTTATAAAACGGATATCGTAATAATAATAATAATAATAATAATACGCGATATCTTTTCTGTCTAGATATAGCCTAGGTTATATATTGTAATGTTAAGGTAACCTTTTTAATTTTTCTATCGTCTCATCCCGAATCAATTATCAAAGAATCAAAATAGGAGCGGCAGTGTAGTATAATGGTTAAGGAGCTGGACTTGTAACCGAAAGGTTGCAGGTTCGATTCCCAGATAGGACACTGCCGTTGTACCCTTGAGCAAGGTACTTAACCTGAATTGCTTCAGTATATATCCAGCTGTATGAATGGATCAATGTAGTAAGAAGTTGTGTAAGTCGCTCTGGATAAGAGCGTCTGCTAAATGCCTATAATGTAATGTCATTAACTTAACCCATCCCGCCAGCTGGCTACTTTGCGTGTGGGTGGCGACTCGCCTTCTTGAGAGTGAGACCCGGGGCTAATGGAAAAACCCGGGGTTATAGCCCAATAGCCAGGGCCTATAGGCACGCCGATGTGATTACCTATTACTTTTTTACTTTTCATAAAAAATAAAATAATCTACTCGCTGTAGTTCGCTACTTGGCTATACCCCATGACGTGCCTTTACTGCACCGTGAGCCACATCTGGACTTCAGGGACCTATTTCACCAATTGGAATAAGGAAATTCCGCAAAAAAACAAACATGTAGACTAGGCCTATTTCATCCACATCAAGAGCCGGTGTAACGAAGAATAACCAGGTTTTTCTTTCGTCCATGCGGTACGGCCGGCGGAAGGGGGTTAAGACGCGAGATAACGTGGAGAAAAATATATATTTTTGGCTGTGTTACTTTATCCCACAAAAATCTATAACCCACTGTTGCCCTATGTCTCTAGTTTAAAAATTAAAAAAAGTATGATTCGTCTGTAGCTCTAACATTGATGGCGCTACGGGCGTCAATGTCCGACATCATATTATCAGATAAATTATTTGACTTGGATTTGGGAGGGCAGGCGGATCATTTGGGGGGGGCATTGCCCTCCCGTGCCCATGCCTAGATCCGGCCCCGAATGCGAAGCTAGAGCTACATAACCATAAAAAGACTTTGTACTCTTTTAACTTTTAAATATTGTTCATTAAATTGTATCTACAGACATGGTGAAGTGGAAACGAAACGCATCGTTGGAATTGGAGGTAGAATATTTGTTAGAACTAAAGATGATCAGCCTGGAAGAAGTCAATGGGGGTCCTTTTACATGCGAAAAGAAGCCGTCACGGGAGGGGGTCGATGGGGGTCGTGGAAGGAAACAGAGGCTACAACACTGCAAACAACCCCATTTCAATAGTTCACAAACTTAGAAGACAATGCAGTACATTGTATTTTATTTAGGCTACAAGTTGCTTTTTCTATAGTTTCGGTTAATGTCTCAAAAATCTGGTTAAAAAAAAACAAACAAAAAAAACAGCATAAAACATTTTCGGAAGGAATGCATGCTTATGATTTTTTTAGTCATCCTTCTAGACGTAGGCTAGCTGGTTGACGTTCGGTAAAATGCAGTTTACACGGAAAATTTAGAACAGTCAACATCACTATTACACCGCAAAACAAAATGTAATAATATATTTGAAAGTAGGCTAGCTGAATTCATTATTCAACACTGAAAAATGCTTTACCTTCTGCGAAGCGATTCACTGTCACCCCGGTCATATCGCCCGCTTCTTTTTCCGTCTTCATTTCCACTTGAATTATTTATGTTGGTCCAGAGAAGAGATGTTTAAAGAAACAAAATGTAAAAAATGTTGTAACTCCCAAATTGGCCGCAAAGTCCCCTTGTGACCCGCTCGCGACGAAGTGCTGAAGGATGTTCAGTGCCCGGCGCCCCGCAGGTGTTGCTGACAGCACGCGCTCATATGTAGTTTTAAAACAATGGAAACTTTCTCCAGCCAATCGCATCGCCGCAGTCCCGACTTCTCGAAGAGAAGGGAGAAAGGGACGGCGCGTTTCTCTGAAGAGGGTCACGCCCCTCGGCCGGCCAGTTCTGACCCGTTACACCGAAGGGCAAGACTTTAAAGGAGCTTGCATTGAGGCTAATTATTAACATTTTAAAAGCTATGCTGCGTCTTAACAAATCTTTGTATATTATAGGTTAGTGAGGGCTGAAGTTCTCGTAGTGTTCTCTTGCAGGTTGTGTTAATGCATAAAGATTTGGCATGATGCGGCAACGCATTGCCTTACAACCTTCTGACCCACCTCACACCTCACCTTACCCATTTTTCACAATTGTGGCATGGAGACAAGACATGTTTGAAGACGTTTTTTATTGCCTTCACAGCTCACGACAACTTTTGCGCAAACGGCATTTGTCGGCGTAAACGACTGGCTGGCATGGCATGGCCGTAAGCGGCATCACTGCTGAACAAGCTCCGCTCTTTTCTCCTGACTCAGCTGAAGTCATTTTGTTTGTATCTCGTCCTCTCCTCCGTGCGACAAGAGCATAGTCTAGTTCCTGTACAATACGAGTCCCGACCTCAGTTCTTTAGCCAAAAGACGGCTTCCTTCCTCTCCTGCAATAATAACTGTTTCCCCCGCTCGCCAGTTTCACTGCTAGACTCTGAGAGGACTGGGCAGAGCAGGCACCAGCCGTCCTGGGGCCCTCAGTTAAATTGCGTGCGGAGAGCCTGACTGGAAGGTGCGGGTGGGTACGGGGAGCCGGTATTTGCTCTGCTCTGATGCAGCGCTAATAGGCAAGTGCAGATATGTGCACGTGTCTTTCAAGAGCGGGCAACATAGGCTACTATTGATACGCAAAAAATATCCACATATTTATATAGTAGTACTGTTAAATCAAATCAAATAATAATAATCATTATAATTATTTTTATTAGTATAATTTTTGTATTAATTAATTAAATATTATCATTTGATTTAATATTATCAAACACAAGGCCAGGAGTAATCAGAATTTACTGATATTTTAGCCATTGATAAATCAGCAAAGCACATCTATGTTGTGGCCTTATGTCACTTCAGAAAGTCACCCGACCATGAGGTTGTGAGCTTGACAAGTGAGGCTCCAGCATAACAAAACAATAGCAGTTCCACACGGCATGTGCAGCTGACACATTGGTGATGTCACTTCCTGCTTCAGGACAATTTACAATTAAATTTATCTCAAAATGTACAAATGAGAAGAAAACTCTACGGTCTGCTGTACTACTAGAACATTCTTCTCAAAGCTCTCCGCTTGCTCGGTTTTTGATACATGCTGATGAAACTGTGGTTCTGCAGCAGACTGGAAGATCTAATGTGAGATGTCAGCTGTGAGGATCATTGGTGCAGCAGCACTGCCTCCTCCACACTGCCTCCTGCACACTGCCTCCTCCACACTGCCTCCTGCACACTGCCTCCTGCACACTGCCTACTATACAGTAAACAAAGCTGCACACTGCCTCCTCCACACTGCCTCCTATACAGTAAACAAAGCTGCACACTGCCTCCTCCACACTGCCTCCTCTACAGTAAACAATGCTGCACACTGCCTCCTCTACAGTAAACATGGCAACAGGAGATCCAACCAGTTTCTCTCTCTCTTTAAATGTCTTTTCCCAATAACGTTTTCTAAACAAGGATTTAAATGTCATTTTCATGAGAGTGAATCTCGTCTTCCTCTTCTCTCCAGGAAGGGGCCATTTCCACACGGTGATTTGTTTATGTTTGTTTGTCTCCATTTCCAAAACGTTTCCAGTATCATCCAGAGATCTGCACCAGCATTAAAGTGAACTAATAACAAACTTAGATCTGAATATGTAGTTAAAAGCAACTAAACCTTGCTGCTGGTATCCAATCAAAGTGCTGGTTGCATTTTGCTAATAGACATTTTGCTGATGGTACGACCAATTAGGCTCCGCCCCCACAGGACTCGGGGTGCATCATCGCCCGGAAGCCCAATTTCAGCTGTTAGATAACCCTCCCCCATTAGCTAATCCTGTGGGTACAGTGCACTGTTATCCCCCAATGTTGTGTCTAGTGGGTCACATGTCTCACAGTTTGAACTATGCACAGAGTATCCTAATCTGAGGACAGTGTAGTGTAGTCTGATGCACTCTAACCTGGTACAAGAAAGAGCTTCAGAATGGGGCCTAGTGCATGTGAGTGCACTCTTTCTGTTTATCTCAGTTTATCCGTCTGCTTCGCGTTCTGTGTTGTTCTTACAGATGTGTGCGTGTCCCGACTGTCCAAGAGTAGTGCTGTAACAATGGTGTGATGGAAACACGGTGTATTTAGAAATGAACAGAGGCCTGGACGCGCTTGTATTGCTGGAAACGGCGTTAGGCGCCGAAGTCAAAACACGGGATGTTCTGAGGCTCTCGAGTGCAGCACTACGGAAAGAGAGAGTAAATACTTCCCCTCCACAGCGTTAAAACCTAAACAAGATTCAGTAACCCTGAACCTGATGGGCCTGTGGGTTTGTGTGGCTCTGGCTGACAGTGTGCGTGTGTGTGTGTGTGTGGCTCTGGGTGACAGTGTGTGTGTGTTTGTGTGTGGTTCTGGGCGACTGTGTGACAGTGTGTGTGGTTCTGGGTTACAGTGTGACTGTGTGTGTGTGTGTGTGTGTGTTTGTGTGTGGTTCTGGGCGACTGTGTGACAGTGTGTGTGTGGCTCTTGGTGACTGTGTGACAGTGTGTGTGTTTGTGTGGCTCTGGGTGACAGTGTGTGTGTGTGTGTGGTTCTGGGTTACAGTGTGACAGTGTGTGTGTGTGTGTTAGGGTTATATTCCAGACAATTGCTTATTTCAGGTTAGTCTCTGTGAAGTCCAGGTTCCGGATCCTTCTTTACGCATCTTGGACACTCCCGTCTGTGAAGCCCCTTTTTTGTGCGCTTTTAATAGCTGAGCTGAGGCTCGTTTGGCATCATTTTGTATTTTTTGTTATTTTCTCACATTGTGAAACTTATCAGGGACACCAATCACAGCTACTAGATCAATACCAATGATTTTTTCCAGGAGCTCTGCTGAGATTCCCTAGAGCTGCTTGAATCACCCGCTATCTAAGGGTTCCTTTCAGCTTTCACCAATTTTTATGGTGACTTTTCATGTTAAGACACTCCCTTATCCTGCCTTGCAAAGAAGGACTCTTCTAGAAGACTCTACCGCTCTTTCATACAGGCTGCAGTTCGTACCTTTAATAACACAAGGGCAATGCCTACCGATTTAACTTCTCATTGATAGATTGACTGTTTTAATGTGTTGTGCTTGCTGGCCTGGTATATTTTATATGTCTTTAAAAAAAATAAAAATAAAATATTTTCCGAGATTTTTTGCTACTGTCAGAAAACCCAGTTTCCCCCTGCGGGATCAATAATCAATCAATCAATCAATCTATGACAGCGATGAGGTCTGCACTCCTCAGTGCTATCACAGCAACAATAAAAAACACATAAGGTCCTGGATATAGGTAAATTAAACTGTTATTTTGCCTGCTCATGCATTAGAGTTAATTTCAAAAAAGTTGGGACAGTATGTAAAATTCATATAAAAGCAGAAAGCAGTGATTTGTAAATTCACTTTTAGACATATTTAAATGAAAACGGAAAATATGTTTAATGTTTTACCATATCAACTTTATTGATTTTTGTAAATATACACTCATTAGAATTTGATGCCTGCAACACGTTCCAAAAAAGTTGGGACAGGGGCAAAAAAAAGACTGGGAAGTTAAAAAAAAAAACACCTGTTTGTAACATTTCACAGGTAAGCAGGTTTTGCGATCATGACTGGGTATAAAATTATGTAAAAAGACTCTTGATGTCTTATTTTCTGGTATTCTTACAAGCGATACTATAACCTTTCCGCATTTGAATGGATCTCTATGGGAATTGGGGGGTGGGCCTAGATTAAGCTGTAAATTAATAGGAATAGTATGGAACCCATGGTTGGCTAAATGGCTGTAAGTCATCAAGGGTCTGACGTATCAAAGAAGCCTCAAACCATCACTCTGCTGCCAGATATGCAGTAGATATGGATGGATCACTTTAAGGGTTGTTTCTCCTTACTCATTTTCCTATTGAACTCTATGAAAAAATAAGTCAGGAGAAACAACCATTCATATCTACTGCACTATCAAAGCTAGTTTGCTAACTTGATTTGCTACCAGCTAGACTCTGCTGTCTGAAACGGCTTCAAATTCCAACTCACGCCACTGGGAGAAAGAGATGCGGCTTAGGTAGTTCGAAAGAATCAAACAAACAAACGGGACTACCAGTCCAGAAGTACCAAAAACTTGCGACTCAGACTCTTCAAACCAGTTCTGTGCTTCAAACCGAACGGTACAGAAAGAGCCGTGAACGTCGTTAACTCTTGCGTTCACATTCATTAGTTGCAAACGGATACGTTCTGTTCACCAAAAACATTAGCACGCTCTTTTAGCGCGTTGATGCACAACACTGAGTTTCAACATCCTCCTACTTCTGCAGGGACTTCAACACTTCCGATACCCATATAAGCGTGACACTCATCACACCTAAACCACACACTGCAAATACACAGCAGGGATACTCAACTTTGGCCCTTTAGGGCAACAGTGCTGCTGGCGTTCATTCTTTGCCCTCTAATCAGGTACTGATTTAGACTTGAGAGATCAGGCGGGTGTGATCTTGGGCCAAATCACTGACATTAATCAATCAAAAAAATCAATGAACTCTCAGGTAGAAAAGAAAACCAGCAGAACCAGCGATATTGAGGGCCAGATTTGACCCTTTGAAGAGCAGGGTTTTTTTGGAATGCTTTTTTCAAAATTCTAAGTCAGTGTTCTAAAACTCCATTGATTTCAATTACTGTGATTGTTACATCACCATTAGAATGTTCAGTTAAGAACATTCTAATCAGGTGTCTCAGTGGCGTAGCCTGTAGAGTGCCATCCATAAGCTCATTGCAAAGCCGCTATGTCAGTGGTGCGAATTCAACCACGCGACCTTTGTTGCATGTCTTTCCCTCGCTCTCGCTCTCCCATTCTTCCCGTCTCTCTGCACTGTGCTGTCCAATAAAGATGAAAAAGCCCTAAAAATATTTTAAAAAGGAACATTCTAATCACGTTTGTGATCTTACACATTCAGCGCCGGTGGCCTCGTGGGTGAGAGGATAAACTGAGGTCAGCAGTAAAAGCTCCAGGTCCTTTCGATTAACTCAACAGAAGAAACAGAGGTGTTCTCCGATGGCACAGCCAGATAACAAACCATCTCAGTCCAGACCTGTCAGTCTGACCCCCTTTTAAACCCCAGACCTTGGTCCCGCCGAGCAGCAGCCACTGGAAGTTCCTGTCGCCACTTGTCACTTAACTGACCAACTAACCCTTTGAACAGCAGGTTTTTTATTTTATTCTAACTCCGTGTTCTAGAACTCCATTGCATTCAGTTACCAGTAGTGATTGTTACATCAGCATTAGAATGTTCAGTTAAGAACATTCTAATCACATATTTGTGATATTACGCCTTAAAGGGTCAAAGCAGTCATGTGATTGCACACTTAAGTCTCCCTGAGGTCCCCTGATCTAGGCTCCTGGTTTAATTGGATAGGTAAATCTCCACACAAATCCAATGTATGGTGAGCTTTTTGGCACAAAATGGCTGCCCAGTATCACCCATTTTGGGTCACTTGGTAGTAAGATACCTTCCGTCACTGAAAAACACCCTGACCTTCTTGACCAGCTTGAAATGCTCTATACAGTCTAAAGGCAGTTAATTTATTTATTCAGTTGCGCTTCAGTCGAGTGTTAACTTGGGCTAGCTCTCTAAAGCCACCAAAATAATGACAAAAAGTTCATTCTTTTCTGAACATAATATAGTTACTTCATACCCTCAGAAAAAAAGAACAAAAAGTACTTAAAAAGGTAGAAACACTTGTCATTGGGATGGTACCCTATAGGTACATAAGATCATACCCCTAGCCAACAATACATAATTAATTTGTACCTTTTTTTGCTTGAAAAGTTACTTATTAGGACCCAAACAGAACCTTATTATACTTTCAGAATACATTTGTGTAATTCCACTGTACCTTTATTTCTGAGTGTCCGAGTGACTCATCTGAGCAGCTTTTCTGCACATTAAGGTTCTTCACAGGCCTTCAGGTAGCAGACCTCTTCCAGAGCTTTTTAGGGAGATAATTGAATACACATTTAGTGAGAGGCAGTGCCTTGTCCTTTCTGGTGCAGGCAGTGTTACTAAATCATTATTTACCACCCATGCTTCACATAGTTCAGATTAAAGGATTTTTTCGAGTGGAATGAAAAAAAAAAATGAAAAAAAACGAAAGCTAAGTTACTCGGTGCTCAGAAGAAAATAAGGTAATTTCATTCCTTAGCAATGCCATACCGCTAAAAGGTGCTTCTTAGTTTCCGCCATATTTTCCCATTACCCAATGTCATTTAGACCCTCAATGGGCACAAAAACGTATCTTTTCCTAGCACAAAAGTACAGCACAAAAGAGCTACATGGCCAAACTAAATTAAAGTACACTGTCCAGAGATTTAACAAGAAAAGTGTTGTACAGAAATTTGTACAAGGTTGTTGTCGATCATTACAGCTCCCATTAATATGTAAAAATAAATACAGTAATTATGCCATATTTATCAACCCATATTCCTTTCCCCTTACAGTATTTATCAACCCATTTTCCTTTCCCCTTACAGTATTTATCAACCCATATTCCTTTCCCCTTACAGTATTTATTAAAACCAATTTCCTTTTCACTTGCAGTAAGATTTTACATGTCCTAAAAATGTTTGAGAAAATTATTAAATTATACATGTTTGCACTATGCAAACTCCCCGTGGAGGTCAGAACAGCAGAAAGTCTGACCGCCTTCAAGCGCAGATTGAAGACTCACCTCTTCAAGCTGCACCTCTCTCCACCCCTCCCTACCTCCCTGTGACTATTGTTATTAATGTTGTGTAATTCCCCCCCATAAAAAAAAAAAACCCAATCGTACTGACTGCGCCTAGTTCTTAGATTCGTATTTGCCTTTTTAGGGTTGTTTCTAAACGCTCTTGTTCCTAGTTTGAAAATGCACTATGTACGTCGCTCTGGATAAGAGCGTCTGCTAAATGTCTATAATGTAATGTAATGTAATGTAATGTAATGTGTGCACACATTAATGCATCGTAGTTTTGTTAGCAAACTCTGAAAATTGAAAATAATAAACATCTTTTCTTGCAGTTCACAAAATACCCTGCCATTTTTAACCAATCATAATCAAAATGTTCCTGTAGTTGTTTACATTGAGTCTTGGCTTACGCCACTTGTTCATTTTTAAAAGTAAGGTTTTCCTTTGGCTCCTAAGTGAGGCGCTTTCTTTTACCACAGAAATGACCCCTTCGTTCTCCATGCATGACCAGGCCACTTTCTATTACACTACACCAGGGATCCAGGGACCCCCATCCTGGCTCAAAGACTTCCAGGGGACCTACAACATACATTTAAAAAGGGTTATATTTTTCAAAAGGCTTTATATTTTGAAATATTTTACAAGCATCAAGTCTGGCCAGGGATGCGCTGAAGTACCATCAAGAACACAAGAATGACATTTGTGAAAGACAAGAAGATTGTTAACTGTTGTTGCTTGCTATAGCCTATAGCGTCCCTCGCTGCAACACTCTTGTTTTGTCTTTCACAAACGTCACGGCAAAAAAACTGTTTGCGTAGCTCGAAGCGTCCACGTTCCTTCGCGTATGTCTGTGAGGTATGTTTTGGCCCTTAAGGTTAGCTAACGTTAGCCAATGTTAGTTTAGCTATAACTATCAGGCAACTGAAAAACACCGGCCGTATTTAACGTTGAAGCTAGCTAGTTAAAAGTAACATGGAAACGTGTGCTAAATTGAACAGATAACGTTAGCTAACTGAAAATACCAACGTTATCATTTGATAGGTAACTTTAATTTAACAGATAATCCTCATGTAATGTTACGTAAAGGCCAGTTCAGACGAAAGATTTGCAATGCAACGAAACCGTTTTAGCGTAGCCTGCTACGAAGCAGCAGACAAAATTTGACTGACCGACCGACCGACTGACCACAAAGTGACTTATACTAGCTGCTGGTCGCAGCTAAAAATTCACATATTAACGCCATTAACTTAGCTACCGCAGTATTTATATAACTAAGATATTTGTAAAACAAGTGTTCTTGAACATACATTTCAACTAGGTTGTGGGCTGTGGCCCACACGGGCCCACCTGCAGCTACGCCAGTGCAGAACAGTGTTACATTATTATTATTATTATTATTATTACACTGCCTTAACTGAACATTCTAACGCTGATGTACCAATCACTACTGGAGTTCTAGAACGCTGACTTTTGAGGGGGAAAAAAAACATTCCAAAAAAACCTCTTCAAAGTGTTAGGGGATTTTCAATAATAGAAAGGATATTTGCAACTGAAGTTTCTTCCACTGGCGTGTCTGGCATTCAAACCCTCTGAGACTAGCCCAGTTATACCTATGTAATCAAGCAGATCTTGCTACACTTGGGTGGAGGGTAGGGTGCTTAACAGCAGTTTTACAGTGTTTTACACATGTACTTATACATTGTCCTGAATCATGTGCTGTTATTCACGTGGACACGTTTCCACAGACGTGGACGACAGTCTTATCTAGTCTAACTGAACCCCTGCTGAGTGCTCGTAAACACAGAGCGAGTAAAAGTATGCTTTTTTGGGAGGGACCAGAACCACGCCTGCCGTTGGAGGGACGGGAGTGAGAGGGTGACCCGTCATTGTGTCGCCAGTCTTTTGTACAATATGGGGAAGGAGACGCACAGTCAGGAAAGGGATATGAGCGGAGAGTTTAATGAGAATGAATTCCAAGCATTGTATCTGCTACGCTCGTTTACCCTCTGTTCACTTAGGCGAGAGAGAGGGGAGGGGGGGAAACACAGAGGGGGTTCAATGTTCCACGTGATTTTAAACCCCCTACCTCTCTTGATATTTACTAATTTTATGAACTGTTGTGTGTAGCGGCAGCCAATCACAGGAAAGCTCAGGGTTTCGCCAGGTCTGAGGTTAGGAGGAGTGAAAATGGTCGCTGTCAGGGCTGTCAATTCCCTTAAAACGGGTCAGTGGCAGCATTACCGAGGCGGTTAGCGAGATTACCGTGGATACCACCCGCTGCGGACTGGGCCAGCTGAGCTGGTGAGGCGAGTGGGAGCTGGAAGCAACGGGATCCGCCGTAAAATCATTGTGGCTCATTCGGTAAAAGGCACCACGCCGTGGCTCATTCGGTTAAGGAGCCACGCTGTGGCTCATTCGGTTAAGGCACCACACTGTGGCTCATTCGGTTAAGGCACCACGCTGAGGCTCATTCGGTTAAGGCACCACGCTGAGGCACATTCGGTTAAGGCACCACGCTGTGGCTCATTCGGTTAAGGCACCACACTGAGGCTCATTCGGTTAAGGCACCACGCTGTGGCTCATTCGGTTAAGGCAGTGATTTTCAACCACTGTGCCACGGCACACTAGTGTGCCGTGAGAGATAGTCAGGTGTGCCGTGGGAAATTATCCAACTTCACTTAATTAGTAACACTTTTGGTTGGTGGTGTGACTCAGGATTTTTTTTTATGTAAAAAATGTGCCTTGGCTCAAAAAAGGTTGAAAAACACTGGGTTAAGGCACCACACTGTGGCTCATTCGTATAAGGCACCACGCTGTGGCTCATTCGGTTAAAGTGCCACGCTGTGGCTCATTCGGTTAAGGCACCACGCTGTGGCTCATTCGGGTAAGGCGCTACGCTGCCGCCCAGTGAATGGGAGGGTTCAGTTGGATACAGTTCCTGTCTAGTGACCCCTGCTGGTAGATGGGGCGCCCGTAGATTGCAGTCAATGCTGCATATGAAAGGGCTTCCTCCGACTGCTCCATGCGAGCTTCGCTGTAAATTTAGTTTCACCCGTTTGCCTTATGAATGCAGTTTTAAAATAGTGAATGTTCCTGCCATAAACATGTCACAAAACAATACATCTCTTCATTTGACCAATTATTACATAGGGAAACAATCCCATTCTAAGATCCATAAAGGTTCATAGGTGTGTGTGTGTGTGTGTGTGTGTGTGTGTGTGTGTACTCAGTCACTAAACAGAATGCTGAAACCAAAAACAACTGCTTTTTAAATTTATTTTAGTTGCAATACATCAGTGGAAACAGACAAGGAAAGGTTGCAAGAACCATAGATAAATACAAAAATAAACAGAAGAATTAACCATATCAGTATATTTAATGGGTTATTTACTGTAATAAATATAAGAGTATAAAAGCATCCGTTACAGTAGCTTTGTGCAAACAGGATTTCACTGATTTCAATTCAGTCAGATTTCATCAACACCACCCAAAACAAACAAAGCAAAAATAAAAAAACAGCAATTAAAAACAACAAATTAACATTTTGGCACTTTTCAAGTACATCTTCCTGAAGTCTTGTTTCAGTCTGAAATTTAGATTTCAAAATATTCTGAATTTAGCGTTTGAGGTAAAGTTCATTTTAAAAAAGGAGCATTTCTATTAACTGAATGCATTTATTTCCTTGTAAATAGAACATTGGGAAGCATTTTCCAACTTTAGGAGCTTCCAGAGTTTAATCTTAATACTTGTTCAACAGAAGAGGGCCCGCCATGGTGGGACATATTCACTGGTGAACGGGACGGAGGGATTTGTGCAAATCGGTAGATTGTTCGCTGTTCAGGTGGGCTTGTTCCCCAAAAAATACCTTTACATGGCAAGAGAGAGAAAGCGCTGTAAACTCCGATAGGGAGCGCAGAGGAATTTAACTAATGCGGAGTAGTAAAGCATCAAGACTGTGCTTTTCCAAGTTTCACAGCCTTCTCGATTTAGTACCTCTTAACCTGACCAGTGTGTGTATGTGTTCTTAACAGCAGCGAGCCAGCAGGAAGGGGCGGAGCATGAGTCAACAACAGCCAATCGTCCCGAGGACCAGACGGGTGTGTGGTAACCTGCCCTGGCCCCTTCTAGTCGTTTGCAGTTTGCTAGCCAGCCAGGGGCGTGTCATTGGGGCGTGTCATTGGGGCGTGTCATTGGAGCATCGCCTCAGCTAAAGCAGCAGGTGACCTCATACAGAAAAAGAAGAGATAAACCTGAGTTTAAAAAGATCACGCTACTTGTGACAAACGGCAGGATCGCTGGGCAGGAAAACGGCGCTCTCCTCTCGCAGGTTTGAGTGGGAGGAAAAGGCTTTACTCAAAGGAAGAAGGTAAAGGTTGTGGCTCTTAGTTCACAACACTCGGGGGGAGGTGATAGCAGCTGTTTTCACGAAGAGGCAAAGCTTTAAAGGGGGCGTTCGGGGGAGACGGAAACAAGGCGAAGGCATTTTCTCAGAGAACAAGCCACCCACGCAAATTAATCTAAATCTCTTTCTGTTACAAAATTTTAGAAATATATAGAATTCAGATTTCAGTAATCGTCAAAAAGTGCGTACATTCCTAAAAGTTGGCCCATCTGAGCATCTACATCACCCCTTAAAAACAACAGAAAAGCAAGAAATAACAAAGTTCTCCACATTAATAAAAATTTCACTGTAGCTTATCCAAAACATTTCATTTGAGTATGTAGAATTATTTTTTAGAAAAAAGAAGAAAATTCCCTTTGACACCAAATTTAGTTTTTGTCCTATAAGTTCAGTGACAAAACCACGAGCTCCCACACACAGAAGATACACAGCGGTTATATCTGATTAAGCCCAGAGGGTTACGCAGGTGCAGTTAGGGGGCGCCCTTCCAGGGCCACGCTGGTGCCCCCCTCCTTTGCAATATGGAGAGGGGGGACCGCCCAGCCCCAACGGCAGGCCGTCCGCTCAATTGCAGCATTCCAAAATTAAATATACTGTATACGCAAAACCATTCTAAACCAAACAACCCAGCCCCTACCCTCACTTTAAAATTATTATTTTATTTTTTTCCCCACAAAATCAATTCATGGTCCAACTTCTGCAGGAAGGACCGATATTTTTCTTTTCTTTGGGCTTGATTGGTTTATGTTCCGTCGCTTGGTCGCCAGTAAAACGGGTCGGGCCCTGGACCCGCCCCTGCGCTCTGCTGCGTTTCCCCTGGGCAGGGTTACGATACTCGCTCTAGATTCCTTTCACCAAACACTGTTTTTTCAGGGGAGGGGGGCCCGTAACTCTGCCCCCCCACCCCCCGTCTGCAGGATTCCTCCCTTTGCCGCTTTGAAGGCACTGCCGGAGCAACAATAATAAAATAAAAAAATAACCTCACTCTTTTTTTTCTCAGCTTATTTTAAATAGTTGAGTTTATTTTTTTATTTTTATTTTCATATTTTTATTGGAATAAGACAGGATTACCTGTAGTCACTTGTTTTAAGTGTTTTTTTTTCTTTTTTCGCTCAATTCACAGCATTACAAAAATATTCTACAATGTAGAGGTAATTCAATTCTCATTCGATATGTAAAATAGTGTGATTCTTTAGTTCCTGTTCGTTGCAGTACCAGTTTGGTGAAAGGCCATTTCGTAAGGCCAAGCAGACCTTGTGAGGACATCGTAACACATGCAAATAGTATGTGCTATTAAGTACTCTTCATTACAGCTAAATATTGTGTTGCAAACCCTTCGGACCCTTTAAGGACTCCCAATTCCTTGAACAGGGGGTCAACATTGTCCCACACAATGGCAGGCAAATTTAGCACCA
Source organism: Ilyophis sp. 1 JC-2022 (assembly GCA_022702515.1). Lineage (NCBI taxonomy): Eukaryota > Metazoa > Chordata > Actinopteri > Anguilliformes > Synaphobranchidae > Ilyophis > Ilyophis sp. 1 JC-2022. Next base: position 4,272,162 of record CM040400.1, on the reverse strand, counting down.
ATCTTAGATTGACCTTGAGTCTCAAACTGGCAGCCGCCACACTGAAGTTTTCCCCAATACAAAACACTTTGAACGGAGCCACTGTTTCAATGTAGGACGAGTCCCTTTGACGTTGTATGATTCCACAGGACACCGGCATGCACAGCGAACGGCCCAGTTTGGCCCGCCGCCACGCTGCTCAAACGCTTTTTCAGAAAAACCTCCGGGGGTTCTAACCTCACGGTTTGTCCCGCAGCTGCATGGAGAACTCACAGGTCATGCCCCTCCCAAAATTCAAAATCCCGCACCAGACGCCTCGGTATGCACAATACCGACGAGGCATGGTTTTTATTTGACTTATTTGGTCCTTAAAGAGTTTTTCCGAGGGTGGGTACAGAGAGATGTGTGTACAGCCAGAGTACAGTTACACTTGCTTGCTATTAGGCTAAGGATTAGCATTAGGGACGCTACCCCAGGGAGCTCGCCACCTGAAAGAGGGGGGCAACAGCGGGCCGTACCCTTCTCTGGCGTCTCCCTGGGGCGTGCTGGTGGGGACGCGGGAAACTAGACCACCTGTTCTGGCCCCCCCACCCCCACACTCGGGGCGCGCCCGCCCCTGTAAAGCGCATGGCGGTATCGCACCCCCGCCCCATTAAAGCATATGGCTTGGTCAGATACTCACACAACACATCTTCCATAGGGAATACACAGACAGGGGGCCAGCAGTGTCTCTGCTACAGCTGAACCATCTTTGGTTGCCACGCAACTGGGATTTCAAAAATGGCCAACACCTTCCGGCACTGACTTCTGCCTTGATTTCACTGGTTTAAAGCTTGAATTGTTTCTCCTGGCATTTAGACACTTAGCCACACAGCGAGTGAGCTAGCAACGACTAAATCTGGAAAAGGTCCTTTGAACTTGATTCCTTGAGTCAGTATTGAAGGGCTCTAGGTTTACACTGGTTCGATTACCCCTTTGTTTCATACAAATCACTGCCTAACTCATTTGGTCTCATTGTATTTCTTGTTAGCGAGAAGTCTCACCCCCCGAAAGAGTTAACCTGTCAGGGTCAACCTCTTGTCAACCGCTTTTGATGCAAATATTACGGTTAACTTTGAGCATTACCAAACCCAGTCGATATGCAGCTATGTTTTGCTAGCATAGCACATGTCATGGCTCCTAAGCTACAGAAAGCTTCAGTACGAAGGGTCGAGCGAGAGGAGAGCCTTACAGCAGGTTGAAGGCTAAAGTCCCATCACAAGCCTTCTTCAGAAAGAGCTTGGCTGCCATAAGGTCAGAGGTCACGGAGAGCAGAGCAAATTAATTGCACTTCTCCCGTCTTGTGTGCTTTGCAGTTGACATCTTTGTGTTACATAAAGGTCTGTTGGGGACTCATCGCTTCCCTTTCTACTTACGCTCTTTGTGTCTTTGGCATAATGGATCCAGATGAATTTTCCTCACTAAGTGAAGGGGGAGCTTGGCACTCTAAAACTGCCCAGGAAAGAGGCAGATGGGGGTTGTAACCTGAGCTATTAATGTTAAGGACCAAGGTACCGTCAATGGCTTAGCGACCCTCTGGCTCTCTCCAAATTTAGAGGATTTCCACTCTTGACCTCCTGAGATACGGTGAAGCGATGGTGGGGATGACTTTAAACTGCACTGCCGTCGGCTGAAGCCGGATACGTTTCCGGATACGCGGCTGTTCCAGGAGTGCGGAGTTAGCGTGGAGGTGTTTCACCTCTGTGTGATATCTGACCTTACAGCCCGCTCTGACGCCTACTGCACAGAGAGTGGTCATGTCGCTGCTCGCTGCTCGCTGCTGCTAACCGCCATTTTATCAAATACACCAGCGCTCTCAATTAACCAGGGAACCCAAGGACTGCAGAAGTTTTGGCCTTAAAAGGACACTGTTCAGGATATTGCATTGTATTTAGTTTTTTTTGCTTTTGCGTTCAGCTGTCTGGATACAGATGACCCCTTCTGTCATCATGACTAGCTATGTTAGCCATACAGGCGCATACAAGCACTTCTCATGCATAGAATAAGTGAGTGACACACCAGCCATAAGTGTTTAACTTGACTTTTTCTACCACTGCCATGGACAACACCGTTTGGCAAAATCTAACATCCTTGCCTTCAGCTGACTGACTACACCCGGGCCTAACCTGGCCCAGCCCAAATCAACCCAACCCAAACCAACCCAATCCAACCCAACCCGGCCCCCCCCCAACCCCAGCCCCACCCACACCAAACCCGTGTGGTCTGGACATGACATGAGTTGCTCTGACTATGTTTACTGGGGCTGTACCTAGAGAGACAAAGTGTATGTGGCCATGCGGGAAGTGCTCCCAGCACAACGGTTATTCTCATGGCTAAACGAAAAACCTGGCATATCTCCTCATGTTTGACGTGTAACTTGTGTCGTTGCACGTCACGCCAAGGTGACGTTAGGCTTCCCCGGGACCACCGAGGTGAGAGGTCCCGACCTGACCCGGCCACTCGGCATTCTCCATTTGGTCCGTAACGCTATAAATGCCACCGCTATACAGAGAGCCTTTGTGATACACGTAGGCAGTTTGAGCCCACTGTTCAGTGCATTAGTTACACAAAAATAGGACGGGTCAGCTTGGACCAGCACATTTAACGGCTTGGTATAAACGATCAGCAGCAAATTAGTCAGCCCTATGGCTTGGAAAAAGCGCCAACCACCCTGAAAAAAAGGCCTTTTAACCCGAAGCATGTACATGTCATGTGTTCCTCGAGAGTTGTGGTCAGAGCCAGACTCTTCATATTGAGAGGAAATGCATTTACACCATTCACATAAACAAGGCTTATCAGGACCTGGTTCAGGCCTGTGGTCCTGGCTCTCTGTAGTGGCGGTCAGATTAAGGTTCAGGTCAGAGACTCTTGTGTGACTGTGGGCCTGTAGCCCTCCCCCTTGTGGAAAATGGAGACCCCAGTTTTTTGGGATGGTATGACGTTGTGGCGCAAACCCTCACAACCCGCCCAACCCTTTTCCCCCCTCCCCCACCCCCACCCCCACCCCCACCCCCCTCCCTGGAATCCCTCACAGACGAACGATGGGATGACCTGCGGAGTGGGTGGAGCCTCTAGGGGTCAAACAGGTCGGGCTGTCCCTGAAGCTCCAGATCGTGGTTGAAGCGCTCAATCTCCTTGTTAGCCTCTTCCACGTACTCGTCTATAAACTGCTCCATCACTGCAAGAGTCTCCATGTAAGGCGGACAACAGAGCAACCTGCCAGCCTAGCCACACCTGCCCTTAATGACTTAAAAAGCAGCCATTACAATTCAGCACAAAAGAACACTAAACACTTTGCTTCAATGGAGGTCAAATTACAATGAGAGTTCTAGCTTTTTGTTAGCCAAAGAAACCTTAAGCTAGCACAAACTAATGGCACATTTGATCGCTGCTGAAAGTTTATTTAAGGATAAGCTGATATTCTAAGTACAATATTTATACTGATTTGCTGAAATAAAACCTCTGGTTGCCCTGCCTACTACAGGAGCTACCTGATTATCAAATGCTAGTGTTAGCAACTGGCTAAGAGAAAGGGTTCCTTGGATATTTGTAGTAAGAAGGCTGCTTTGAGAACTGAAGATGCCCGTCTCTGTTACTGGAGTCGTCACTTACAAAGTTCCCACTTTATAAAAGGATACACGGATGGAAGTTAATTTTCTCTCCAAAGAAGTTGACAAACTGGTGCCCGTTGTAGAAGTAACCTGCCGGAAGGGGTTCCAAGTGTCGCTTCACCTGTGGAGAAAAGAAGGAGAGTGAGGATGAATGAGGATGATCTGTTGTCAGTGTGTTTAAATGGACGTGCGTTTGGGGAACCTGGTGTGGTGCTTAAATCGAAAGCACGAGATCTCCATACAGCGAGGTGCCCTGTGCCCTGAGGCCCAGAACCTAATCCTGATTGCGCTTTAATGTGGCTCAGAGTCCTGTTGGAGGATTTCCCATTTCGCCAGACAATAGCGCTCCCTCTGGTCCATTGGGTGACTGTGGACTGCTAAAGGTATTAAAGGACCTTCTGCATCATGGCTGCGCAGGTCGGCTGGTGGACCGCAGACTGAAAATAAGCAGCGCCTGGCTGCACGCATTTGGGGGGGGGGGGGTGCATGCTTGTCAGCGCCCTCACAAATCAATGGAATGACACCATAGCATTCGGATGAGCCTACGACCATGATTGGGCATTCCAATAAAATGGGTTTGTCAAAAATAAAATAATGAAAATGAACGGCAAGTGGACGGCATGGTGGGCGTAACTCACGTGGATAGTCTTGATCTCCTGCAGGGTCAGTATTTCGTGCTTTTTCCTGGGCCTCTTCGCGGCTTTCTGTGACCACGAAACACAAAGCAAGCAAATCGTGACCGTTCAGCTTGTAACACTACAACAGAGCAAGAGCACAAAGTCTATATCTGGGTAAAGCTGTATCTGAATGATGGCTAGTCTATAGGGTATATCTGGGCAGGGATGTACCTGAATGATAGCCAGTCATTAGGGTATATCTGGGCAAAGCTGTATCTGAATGATGGCTAGTCTATAGGGTATATCTGGGCAGGGATGTACCTGAATGATAGCCAGTCAATAGGGTATATCTGGGTAAAGCTGTATCTGAATGATGGCTAGTCTATAGGGTATATCTGGGCAGGGATGTACCTGAATGATAGCCAGTCAATAGGGTATATCTGGGTAAAGCTGTATCTGAATGATGGCTAGTCTATAGGGTATATCTGGGCAGGGATGTACCTGAATGATAGCCAGTCAATAGGGTATATCTGGGTAAAGCTGTATCTGAATGATGGCTAGTCTATAGGGTATATCTGGGCAGGGATGTACTTGAATTATAGCCAGTCAATAGGGTATATCTGGGTAAAGCTGTATCTGAATGATGGCTAGTCTATAAAGTATATCTGGGCAGGGATGTACTTGAATTATAGCCAGTCAATAGGGTATATCTGGGTAAAGCTGTATCTGAATGATGGCTAGTCTATAGGGTATATCTGGGCAGGGATGTACCTGAATGATAGCCAGTCAATAGGGTATATCTGGGTAAAGCTGTATCTGAATGATGGCTAGTCTATAGGGTATATCTGGGCAGGGATGTACCTGAATGATAGCCAGTCAATAGGGTATATCTGGGTAAAGCTGTATCTGAATGATGGCTAGTCTATAGGGTATATCTGGGCAGGGATGTACCTGAATGATAGCCAGTCAATAGGGTATATCTGGGTAAAGCTGTATCTGAATGATGGCTAGTCTATAGGGTATATCTGGGCAGGGATGTACCTGAATGATAGCCAGTCAATAGGGTATATCTGGGTAAAGCTGTATCTGAATGATGGCTAGTCTATAGGGTATATCTGGGCAGGGATGTACCTGAATGATAGCCAGTCAATAGGGTATATCTGGGTAAAGCTGTATCTGAATGATGGCTAGTCTATAGGGTATATCTGGGCAGGGATGTACCTGAATGATAGCCAGTCAATAGGGTATATCTGGGTAAAGCTGTATCTGAATGATGGCTAGTCTATAGGGTATATCTGGGCAGGGATGTACCTGAATGATAGCCAGTCAATAGGGTATATCTGGGTAAAGCTGTATCTGAATGATGGCTAGTCTATAGGGTATATCTGGGCAGGGATGTACTTGAATTATAGCCAGTCAATAGGGTATATCTGGGTAAAGCTGTATCTGAATGATGGCTAGTCTATAGGGTATATCTGGGCAGGGATGTACTTGAATTATAGCCAGTCAATAGGGTATATCTGGGTAAAGCTGTATCTGAATGATGGCTAGTCTATAAAGTATATCTGGGCAGGGATGTACCTGAATGATAGCCAGTCAATAGGGTATATCTGGGTAAAGCTGTATCTGAATGATGGCTAGTCTATAGGGTATATCTGGGCAGGGATGTACTTGAATTATAGCCAGTCAATAGGGTATATCTGGGTAAAGCTGTATCTGAATGATGGCTAGTCTATAAAGTATATCTGGGCAGGGATGTACCTGAATGATAGCCAGTCAATAGGGTATATCTGGGTAAAGCTGTATCTGAATGATGGCTAGTCTATAGGGTATATCTGGGCAGGGATGTACTTGAATTATAGCCAGTCAATAGGGTATATCTGGGTAAAGCTGTACCTGAATGATGGCTAGTCTATAGGGTATATCTGGGCAGGGATGTACTTGAATTATAGCCAGTCAATAGGGTATATCTGGGTAAAGCTGTATCTGAATGATGGCTAGTCTATAAAGTATATCTGGGCAGGGATGTACCTGAATGATAGCCAGTCAATAGGGTATATCTGGGTAAAGCTGTATCTGAATGATGGCTAGTCTATAGGGTATATCTGGGCAGGGATGTACTTGAATTATAGCCAGTCAATAGGGTATATCTGGGTAAAGCTGTATCTGAATGATGGCTAGTCTATAAAGTATATCTGGGCAGGGATGTACCTGAATGATAGCCAGTCAATAGGGTATATCTGGGTAAAGCTGTACCTGAATGATGGCTAGTCTATAAGGTATATCTGGGCAGGGATGTACCTGAATTATAGCCAGTCAATAGGGTATACCTGGGTAAAGCTGGTCTATAGGGTATATCTGGGCAGGGATGTACCTGAATGATGGCCAGTCAATAAGGTATATCTGGAGAGGCCTGGACCTGAATGATAGCCAGTCTATAGGGTACTTCTGGGTAAAGCCGTACCTGAATGATGGCAAGTCTATATAGTATATCTGGGTAAAGCCGTACCTGAATGATGGTCAGTCTATAGGGTATATCTGGGTAAAACTGTACCTGAATGATGGCCAGTCTATAGGGTATATCTGGGTAAAACTGTACCTGAATGATGGCCAGTCTATAGGGTATATCTGGGTAAAGCTGTACTTGAATGATGGCCAGTCTATAGGGTATAGCTGGGCAGGGCTGTACCTGTTTTGCGCACTGCCGCAGCCAGTTCTTGAGGCTATCCTGGGTGAGGCCCACTCCATCGAACAGGAGGAAACAGTCGGGGGCGCCACAGCGGGGCTCGAAACCCTGGGGAGGGGGGCTGGGGCCCTCCTGCACGGGGACCACACCCAAAGTCCCGCTGACTACATTGTAGTCATCAACTGCTCAACTGCTCTCATCTGGGGGGGGGGGGGGGGAAACGGGGAAAGTCACTCACAGCCACACACTACACACCTCCTCACACCTGAGGGGGGCCAACTGGGTCAAAAAAGCAAGAGAGGACGGCGTGCTGGGGAGGGGGTGCATTTCCGTGCAGGACCACGAGGGGACCACAACGGAACCGGGTCGATGAGATGCCCAATCCAGAAAAAACAAGTTTTGGGGTCACAGCTCAAAAACGCACCCCGGTGTAATCTAAACGGTATGTCTCACAACTAGATGCACAGGCAAAAATAATAATAATCACAATAATAACAACAAAACAACTAAGAATAACCAAGGACACAACGTGTTATGCTTTATGGTCGTGTCAAACTAAGGAACTCAGTCTACGTGATGCGGACGGAAATGGGAAACTTTTGCACTCAGTCTCGATGCGCGGACGGAAATGGGAAACTTTTGCACACAGTTCTCCCGTTCTGTCCACCAGAATCATGCTTTCCACCGAACAAACCAAACCGCACCAAAGCGCATTCTCTCAACATGCAGCTATGATACCAAACTCACTCCCTTTCACCAAACCAACCAATCTACAACACTCTCTCAATACCCAACTCATTCCCTTTCACCAAACAAAATGTCTGCATTCTCAATACCAAAATCATTCCATTTCACCAAACCAAAGGTCTGCACTCTTTCAATACCAAACTCACTCCCTTTCACAAACCGAACTTGTGCACTCAATGCCAAACTCACTCCCTTTCACAAACCGAACTTGTGCACTCTCTCAATACCAAACTCACGCACTTTCACAAAACCAAACTTGTGCACTCTTTCAATGCCAAACTCACTCCCTTTCACCAAACCAAACTTGTGCACTCAATGCCAAACTCACTCCCTTTCACCAAACCAACCAATCTACAACACTCTCTCAATACCCAACTCATTCCCTTTCACAAACCGAACTTGTGCACTCTCAAATACAAAAAAAACAAACTCACTTCAGAAAAAAAACAAAAAAAAAACTTCATGAAAACAAAACACTATAAAGTGTAAACAACTCACAAAGACATGGGAAACATACTAAACAAAATAAAGTGTAACCAAGTGGAGCAAAGACACCAGTGGACTATGAGCTGAATTCTACAGGTGGAGATATGTGAAGTACAAACGAGTTTCCTACCGTATTACGAGTTAACGTGCCTTGAGGACATTCCTTGCTCTAACATATCCCAATACTGTTTGTGTTTTGAAATACAAGTCAAACATTTACGAAGGAAAGGTCACATAGCTTTACCACTGTTGAACAATGAGAGGTAAAAGGTTACACAATGATGCCTTGATTACAAAATTTTTTTTTTTTTACTGTGTCACTTCAGTTTATAACCAAGGAAAGTACAAGTTGCCATGGTAATGCACAAGGTAACGTAGTGTTCTTACCAAATGGAAAGACAGGGTAGGGAAAGGTTTCTTTTTACCAGAGAAAAGGACTCGGCCCCAAATGTTGTAGACGTTCCCGGTGAAAGGGTTCGGTCGCAGCGCGGACTTCAATGCTGTGGAGGAAAAAGCGGAATTTCAGACTTGTTTGCATTTGAAATATCTCAGAAGCTGTGGGCTCCATTAGTCACCCACGGTGCACTCATGCAGGTACCTGCAAGTGCACGCAAAAATAAAAGCCGCCCAGCCCTCCATTTCATATATTTTTTGGCTTTTTTCAGATAGGCAGAAATCAGGCGGTATCAGCAGGTGCCGTGGTGAGGGACTGAACCCCCATCTGGGGGGCAGTTGGGGTCAGATGGCTTTGGAGTTGGACTGCACTACTCGTCCCGCCAGAACACAAATACTTTCTAAAGAGGCCTAATGGAGAACGTTTCAGAGTGCCGTGGATTCTGGGAAATAGAAATAACGGTCCTCTGTGACTCACAATGTAGAACATAAGTGTGTTCATCCCATTCATAGAGTAATAGTGTCAGACCTCGCTAACAGCATTCCCAGAGCAGTGTGTGTACATGTAGCATCACTAAAGCACTAAGACAAGCTAACTATGCTAAGCAAGAAGCAGCATGCAAACACTCAAAACACTCAGATAACATCTATAACAAGCTCTAGGAGGAAAAACCTAAAAAATAAAACTAAAAACGTAAGCTGAACTAGTATAAAATGTAGGGGTAAGAATATGAGAACTAGGTCTGTCGAGGTGCTAACCATTATGCATAATGTACAAATCCATACATCCATAATGTGTTCCACATACGGCCTTACTGGGAGAAAATGTGACTGGGGAACTCTGTGGCTCTGACCGGGGCTCAAACTGCCTGATTTTCAGGGGCTCAAACCTCAAATCTCCACCGTATTTGCATAATGGCCGGAGCTCCTATGCACCTGAGATGACGGGCAGCAGCCCAGCTGCTGGAGTCTCTCCTGGCCAGAGACTTCAGTAAACCCAATTAGCCCGGGCAGATGTGCGGGCCCTGTGGGGCCCTGTGGGGCGCGGTGTGGCCCCGCCCGCTCACCTTTGCATCGCGCCATGAACAGCGGTTTCTCCAGGGGCCGGCTGAACAGCACACGCTCCTGCCAGATGGACGGAGACGAGACGCTGGTGCAGAACTTCCCCTCGCACCTGCGCTCACACACAGACACACACACGTGCACACATACACACGCGCGCACACACACACACACACTTGAATTTTACTGAACTGACAAAAGTGAAAGAAAGAGGAGAGGTGTGGAGAGGAGAGGAGAGAGGGGTTAGGAGAGAGGAGAGAAAGGGAGGAGTGTGGAGGAAGGTAGGAGGGGAGAGGAGAGAGGGGTTAAGAGAGGAGGGGTAAGGAGATAGGAGAGGAGAGGAAGAGAGGAGGGGTTAGGAGAGAGGAGAGGAAGGGAGGAGGGGAGGAGAGGAGAGAACAGTTAGGAGAGAGGAGAGGAAGGGAGGAGTGTGGAGAAGAGGAGGAGAGGAGGAGAGGAGAGGAGGAGAGGAGGAGAGGCTGGAGAGAGGGAACCAGAGGGGCTGGAGAGGTAACGGGCCCTCAGCATCTGAGGCTCAGAGAAGCTGCTCTCAGATAAGATCAGCTCCACATCTTCATTCCTGTAACAGACACAGGGTCAGTCATAGAGAGACTTACTGTCATGGGGTTGTGGCTATTTGCGAAGTCAGGTTGTCAGTTTGTCAGCAAGGTTAAGAAAAGGATTTTGTTCTGTCTCGGGGTTTTTCTCTCTTCCCCGAGATTAAAATAATGTCCGGATTAAGGGATTATCTTTTCGCTTTTAAAGTCAGGGTTATTTTTCTCTGTAGCAATTCATTTTTAAGAAAAATCAGTGTTCCTATCTCTCTATCGCAATTTAGGGTTATAAGTTCAAAAGGTATTTTTTTATCGTTATTTAGATTTTGTTAGGGTGTTATTGGCTACGGCCAGCCAACTTTCGTTTTTTTTCATTTGTCGCGTTTGGCTCATTGTTATTCTGCACAAACCCACTTACTAACACACTTAACACACTTACTTACACACACGCACACACATGCGCGCACACACACACACACATGCGCGCGCACACACACACACACACACACACACATGCGCACACATACACATACACACATGCGCACACACATGCGCGCGCACACACACACACACACACACACACACAGCTCCATTCAGTTAGTACAGTTGTAAGCGCCTGTGCACTGAGACTCTGTTACTCTATGTACCTGTAGTCCTTTATGTTTAACCTGGCTTGACCTGCATGTGTGTGTGACAGGGTGGCATTGACCTGTGCGTGTGACAAGGTTTTATTATAGCAATTCTTGAAGCTCGTTTTAGAGATTTCGAACACAGACAGTAAAGATTCCCAGGGCTCACAGCATGTTCCATTCCTGGCAAGTGTTTGACTTTATCAAAAACATTCAGACAGAGTTCTGTTGTGTTGTGTCTATGTTAAAGGGGCAGAATCACGGCCTTCATCTGGGCCAGTGTGGAGAAGCGCAAAGAAGCAGGTCAAACCCCAGGTGCATTTAGTCCAGGTGTTGCATACTCACCTGGTAACGGCGCCTTTCTCTGCCAGAATGAATGCTGCACTGGGATTGGCTGCTCGGATCAGCTGCTGGAGCTGGTGCAGGAGGGGGTGTCTTTGGTCGCCGGTCAGACCCGTGAACGCCACACAGCTGACCATGCCTGCACAAACAACGACCGCAAACATCAACCACACCACCGAACAACAACCGCAAATATCAACCACACCACGCTCACCATGCCTGCATTGAACCGCAAAACAACCGCAGCAAACATCAACCATAGCACTCAACCACACAACCGCAGCCAACATCAACCACAGCACTCAACCGTACAAGTAAAGCACTCTGGATTGTTTATTAAAAATATTCAGTCTTTCGTGCCAATTTTGGTACTGACAAGTATTAAATGTGCACTTATTCATCTCACCAACATAACGAGATCACACGCAGGTAAAACCACTGCAGCGTCTTCACAATCAAACCGTGAACACAACAATGCTGATGAACAAAGCTCTTTTGGTTGTCAAAGAGGAAGTCTGACTCCAAAAACTTCCTGCCTGACTCCAACAACTTCCTGCCTGACTCCAACATCTTCCTGCCTGACTAAGTCATAATGACATAACGCAGAGCCAGCACAGGTATTAATAATCACCTGAGCTGCGGAATATAACACTGTCCATTATGCATTAGGAATGTTTTATTGTGTACAGTAGCAAGCAGCCATGCACACGGTGGCTAATTCAGAATAAAAATGGATACATAGGATTATGCATTAGCCTCATTTGCAGTCATTGTTTAACAGAAGTTAACTCTGCTGTTACGTTGCCAAAGTTTGAGGAGGTAAATGAATGAAAAAGCCAAATATCTGACGTCCGTTTTCTAGCCTATGGATGAGGAGGATCCAGCAAAGGTTCCGCTTTAAAAACTCAAAATCTAATCAAATCAAAAAGCCAAATTAATAAAAAAAACCTCTTACCCTGGCTGCACTGTTCCAGGAGCTTCGGAAAAAGGAACCTGTGGGGGAGGAGAGAGGGAAGAGTGATCCTCCAATCAGAGCCAGCTCACTTTTCCACTGTGTCAGACACTGTGCCTAACTGCCCCAGCCATAGCCTACGTTAGCCCTAACTGCCCTTGCTGTGACCAAACTGCCCCAGCTGTAGCCTATGCTAGCCCTAACTGCCCCTGCTGTGAACAAACTGCCCCAGCCATAGCCTATGCTAGCCCTAACTGCCCTAACCATATCATATGTTTGCACTAACTGCCCTGGCCCTGACCTAACTACCCCAGTCATAGCCGTAACAGCCCCTGCCCTGACCTAACTACCCCAGCCATAGCCTACGCTAGCCATAACAGCCCCGGCCATGACCTAACTACCCCAGCCATAGCCCTAACAGCCCCTGCCCTGACCTAACTACCCCAGTCATAGCCTACGCTAGCCCTAACAGCTCATGTTGTGATGCATGCTGGTTGGACACACCGGTATACCCCCTGTGAAGCACAGGGCCGGATTTTAAAAGGTTCTGAGCTCTCCAGGAGAATTACCGGCAGTCTGAGCACTCAGTGAGCTCATGCTATTCAGCCTATTCAGCCAGTGAAAGGTCACACACCTCCAGCCAAAGAGCTGTTTTATTAGCACCTCTTAGTCAATAATTGATTCTGGACTGTAGGCCAAGCTCAGTGCCTCCTTGTTTGTCGAAAGTTTTAGAAGAAAAGGTTTATAATAGACCTTTTTCAGAAATTCTATCAAGTTACTTTTTCCCCCTCCAGTATGGATTCAGAAAAAAACCTTGATGACATCACCAATTAAGAACCAACCAGGAATGGTCAGACGTTTGAAAGCCAGCCCTGCTGTTAGCATGGTTAGTGTTCAGCAAGATAACCCCCCACATGTAGCACATGAGGACTAGCCGAATGCTAATCACTTCAGCTTTCACACCTATGCCCCTTCTCCTGTTGTGATGGCCTTGTCGCTACACGATTCGCCAGTGTCAGCAGGGGTGTGAGAAAAATCAGTTTCCTGGTCTCTCGGTTCCAACGTGTGACTTTGGCAGCCCCGCAGAGAGGACCCAGGTGGTGTTAAAACCGCTAACAAGCGTACCCCATCCTGCGGGGGGAACCCTAAACCTGGTGTAAGAGAGAGCTCTGCAAACTCAGCCGGTTTTTGTTTACACAATGAAAATCGACAAACTAATTTATACCCCACAAACTACATGAGGTGATGTAACTGTGTAATTAGCCACTTTAATTGGTCAATTAAGAGCGGTAATCTAACTGAGACCCTGAAGTCCTCCTGCACCAGGGTTGAGGCTCCCTGCCTGGATCGCTCTCTAAAGCAGCTAAAGATAAAAACTGAAGCACCTTGGGACAGCCAAGTCTGATAAGGACACAACGCCATCGTCCCATAACGGACGGTCAGGTGATCAATGGCTGGGCAGCATCAGGTCATGGGGTCAAGGAACAGGGGAGGGGGTACTGCGGGGGGCAGGGATGTCAGAGACCTGAGCTCAGATCACACCTTTAACGTCCACACTGAGCGTATTTACACACCTCTACTCGCATACATAAGTGTGCTGTAAAGGATCACACCTTTCAGAAAAACACCCTGACCCCTTTGAAGCCCCTCCCACACCTTTCTGGTGTGGAGTGGCTCTGCATCCCTGCCTGGGGGGGGTTGAATGGGTCTCACAAAAATGGAGCAGAGTAGAGTATACTGGCCCTCTTCCCAAAGAGCAGAGCCAGCCGGTGACTTATCAACTCCCTCCGCACATAAACGCACATTCAATCATTTACCACAATCAGCCTAATGAGTGACAAATCTACCTCCCTTCAAAGAGTCCCGTTTCCTTCAGCCAACTTAATTCTTCATTTATTCTTAAGATAAAGAGTCCCTGAAAAGTGTCAGGTAATTTCAAAATGACACGTGAGCATCGGGCAGCCAGCCACGAGCTACAACAGTAGCGGCAATAGTATTATTTTACTTTCACAAATGCATTTGTCCACAGGGTATTGGCCTAAAAAGCCACACTGCATTGAAAATTTATTTAAAACACTTAAATGCTATCGAAGCAATAAGCATGTTTCTTTAATTATTCACTCTATGACTCTTCCTCATGGGTTTTTGAGTGTGCCGTTATGGATGTGATGTCCTGGATGTGGTGTTTGGATGTGATGTCCTGGATGTGGTGTTTGGGATGTACCGTTCTGGATGCGGTGTTTTGAATTTGGCGTTTTTGGATGTGCTGTTTAGGATGTGCCGTTTAGGATGTGCAGTTATGGATGCAGTGTTATAGATGTGGTATCATGGATGTGCTATTTTTGACCAAGTCTCACCTGTGTTCCAGGTAGGAGCTGAGGGGATCCACGCAAGCAGTGATCGCCCCCAGGCTGAAGGTGACCTGGGCCCTGGGGTCTGGGTGGGTGAGCACAGCCTGCACCACATCCACCACATCGGTGTACCTGTAACAGAACACATCCATCACATCTGTGTACCTGTAACAGAACACATCCATCACATCTGTGTACCTGTAACAGAACACATCAATCACATCTGAGTACCTGTAACAGAACACATCCATCACATCTGTGTACCTGTAACAGAACACATCCATCACATCTGTGTACCTGTAACAGAACACATCCATCACATCTGTGTACCTGTAACAGAACACATCCATCACATCTGTGTACCTGTAACAGAACACATCAATCACATCTGAGTACCTGTAACAGAACACATCCATCACATCGGTGTACCTGTAACAGAACACATCCATCACATCTGTGTACCTGTAACAGAACACATTCATCACATCTGTGTACCTGTAACAGAACACATCCATCACATCTGTGTACCTGTAACAGAACACATCCATCACATCTGTGTACCTGTAACAGAACTCATCCATCACATCTGTGTACCTGTAACAGAACACATCCATCACATCTGTGTACCTGTAACAGAACACATCCATCACATCTGTGTACCTGTAACAGAACACATCCATCACATCTGTGTACCTGTAACAGAACACATCCATCACATCTGTGTACCTGTAACAGAACACATCCATCACATCTGTATATAAATGCACAGTATATTCACTTGTATACGTGCTCAGCCTGGACAGAAGATAATGGTTATAATTCTTGTAGGATGGTGAAGCAGAGAGTGTATCCAGCACACCTTATCTGACCTGGGTGTTTTCTGTCACGAATTTCATATACAGGAAAAATACATCCACAACCCAGGCTGACCCGAGTACCAGTTATTCCCCAGCACACAGAGAGACAGCGTGTGGAGTGTGCACGGATGTACGGCTACTACCAGACTGTTTGCACATCAGGCATACACACGTGTGTGTGTACCAGTGTGTTAAAGACACTAATGACTCATCGGCTATTCAGTTACTTAATAGTAATAATAATAACAATAATAACAATAACATTATTATTATTATTAATAATAAAAATAATAATGCATTGTATTGAGTGCTTTTCAGGAACCCTAATGACGCTGTACAGAAGCGAACAGATCCAGCAGGAACCCTAAAGACGCTGTACAGAAGCGAACAGATCCAGCAGGAACCCTAAAGACGCTGTACAGAAGCGAACAGATCCAGCAGGAACCCTAAAGACGCTGTACAGAAGCGAACAGATCCAGCAGGAACCCCAAAGACGCTGTACAGAAGCGAACAGATCCAGCAGGAACCCTAAAGACGCTGTACAGAAGCGAACAGATCCAGCAGGAACCCTAAAGACGCTGTACAGAAGCGAACAGATCCAGCAGGAACCCTAAAGACGCTGTACAGAATGAACAGATCCAGCAGGAACCCTAAAGACGCTGTACAGAAGCGAACAGATCCAGCAGGAACCCTAAAGACGCTGTACAGAAGCGAACAGATCCAGCAGGAACCCTAAAGACGCTGTACAGAAGCGAACAGATCCAGCAGGAACCCTAAAGACGCTGTACAGAAGCGAACAGATCCAGCAGGAACCCTAAAGACGCTGTACAGAATGAACAGATCCAGCAGGAACCCTAAAGACGCTGTACAGAATGAACAGATCCAGCAGGAACCCTAAAGACGCTGTACAGAATGAACAGATCCAGCAGGAACCCTAAAGACGCTGTACAGAATGAACAGATCCAGCAGGAACCCTAAAGACGCTGTACAGAAGCGAACAGATCCAGCAGGAACCCTAAAGACGCTGTACAGAAGCGAACAGATCCAGCAGGAACCCCAAAGACGCTGTACAGAATGAACAGATCCAGCAGGAACCCTAAAGACGCTGTACAGAATGAACAGATCCAGCAGGAACCCTAAAGACGCTGTACAGAATGAACAGATCCAGCAGGAACCCTAAAGACGCTGTACAGAAGCGAACAGATCCAGCAGGAACCCTAAAGACGCTGTACAGAAGCGAACAGATCCAGCAGGAACCCCAAAGACGCTGTACAGAATGAACAGATCCAGCAGGAACCCTAAAGACGCTGTACAGAATGAACAGATCCAGCAGGAACCCTAAAGACGCTGTACAGAATGAACAGATCCAGCAGGAACCCTAAAGACGCTGTACAGAAATGAACAGATCCAGCCCAGCAGGCCACAGGCGGAAGAGTCACAGACAATACAACAGCAACAAGACAGTAAAAATATATAACAGGCACAGCAATAAAACAGCAACAAACTGTGAAAATAGAAACAAGCAATCAGATAAAAAACTAGCAGACAGGTGATGGTACAGGCAGCCACAAACAGATAGTGAATGGGTACCTAAATTCATAATGATTACTCATTAATGTACGATTGATGTATTAATCTATTTTCATTCCTGGTTTTATAGGCTGTCACGAGGTCTAAAAAACCCTGAGGAACTCTGGGTCTAAGTCAGGTGAGTGTTTTTGCTCTTACACATCGAGTGAACAGCGATATTTTCTTTCCGTTTCATTTCTGTCATTTTCTGGCGACTCGACAGAGCAACAGCCGCTGGCTAATTAAACTGCCCTGGGTTTGTAAACACAAGATGGGGTGGCATATGCTCTCAAGTGAATCACATCTGACACACGGAACACTTTTTACTTTAGAGGAATTACATTTTTGGAACTAAAATGCTTAAATATTAAAAAGTGATGGAAGTTTACTATTTTAACCTTCCTATTATGTGAGGGTCTATACGACCCAAAATTACGTTTTGTTTTTGTATAATTTCTAATTGGTGATTTATTTCCAAAAACAGCTTTAAGACATCCAACAGAATTAGAATTTTAAACTTTTATATTGACCTGTAAAAACACCTTTCCACAGTAAGATAACACAATATGAAGGTCAAGATACACAGGATGTAAGTGAATGTGAGTTGGAAAGGCGCCCCCTGTTGGCGGAAAGTGGCCGTACCCTGGAGTGAGCAGCAGCAGTCGGAGGCCACGGCGGGTCAGGGCGCACTGGCGGGTCCCGCGGCCCCTCTGGCTGTCCAGCAGGGAGGACAGGTATCGCTGCAGGTGTGTCTTGCTGAAGGAGTCACAGCTGTCCAGGGCTGGACGGTACAGCACCCACCTGAGAACGCACACGGGACACGCTAGGGCGACCGCCACACAAAACACTGTCACGACAGAACGGCCTCTACAGGAAACACTGTCACGACAAAACGGCCTCTACAGGAAACACTGTCACGACAAAACGGCCTCTACAGGATACACTGTCACGACAAAACGGCCTCTGCCGGAAACACTGTCACGACAAAACAGCCTCTACAGGAAACACTGTCACGACAAAACGGCCTCTACAGGAAACACCGTCACGACAAAACGGCCTCTACAGGAAACACTGTCGCGACAGGCCGATTTAGAACGGCCTCTACCGGAAACACTGTCACGACAGGCCGAGTGAGAATGGCCCCGACAGGAAACATTGTCGTGACATGCCACAAGATGACAGCCAAGCCAGGAACCATCTGTCATGACACACAAGTCCTGCACGAATGCGCGCGCGCACACACACACGCAGAGATACACACGCAGAGATACACACACACCTGCCATACTCCTTGTTGAGGCTGACCAGGTAGTTGCACAGGCTGTCTTTGTGGCTCCCAGGTAAGCCACTGATGATGTTGATGACAATCTGCTGACAGAAACACATCAATTAGCCTTCTGACCAGCAGCCAAACTAGCGTGAATACAGGAGAGAGAGAGGGAGGACAGGAGAGAAAGGGAGGACAGGAGAGAGAGGGAGGGCAGGAGAGAGAGGGAGGGCAGGAGAGAGAGGGAGGACAGGAGAGAGAGAGGGAGGACAGGAGAGAAAGAGGGAGGGCAGGAGAGAGAGGGAGGGCAGGAGAGAGAGGGAGGACAGGAGAGAGAGAGAAAGGACAGGAGAGAGAGAGAAAGGACAGGAGAGAGAGAGAAAGGACAGGAGAGAAAGGGAGGACAGGAGAGAGAAAAGGAGGACAGGAGAGAGAGAGGAAGGACAGGAGAGAGAGAGGGAGGACAGGAGAGAGAGAGGGAGGACAGGAGAGAAAGAGGGAGGACAGGAGAGAAAGAGGGAGGACAGGAGAGAGAGAGGGAGGACAGGAGAGAGAGAGGGAGGACAGGAGAGAGAGAGGGAGGACAGGAGAGAGAGAGGGAGGACAGGAGAGAGGAAGGACAGGAGAGAGAGAGGGAGGACAGGAGAGAGAGAGGGAGGACAGGAGAGAAAGAGGGAGGACAGGAGAGAGAGAGGGAGGACAGGAGAGAGAGGAAGGACAGGAGAGAAAGAGGGAGGACAGGAGAGAGAGAGAAAGGACAGGAGAGAAAGGGAGGACAGGAGAGAGAAGGAGGACAGGAGAGAGGAAGGACAGGAGAGAAAGAGGGAGGACAGGAGAGAAAGAGGGAGGACAGGAGAGAGAGAGGGAGGACAGGAGAGAAAGAGGGAGGACAGGAGAGAGAGAGGGAGGACAGGAGAGAGAGAAGGAGAAAGATGCACCTTGTCGGCCGGGGCACGTAGGGGTGTGCTGGGCTCTCTTTTGGGGAACAGGTCTTCCAGGTGGGCGCTCTGCAGGGTCTCCTGGCCCACAATGCTCAGGGCCAGGTGCTGCAGAAACCTACAACACAAACACAAGATAACGGGGCGATTAAATGAGGAAGAAAACAGCCTGGGGCCAAGCGGCCGTAAGAGATAAGCGGCTGGACGCTAAACGGATGGGTCTGCCCTCTCCTGCACATCAGGCCGGCGAGTAGCACACAGAGCTGTGTTTCCTCTCATTGGCTGGATGGGAGTGGGGGGTGTGGCTAGGGAGAGAGGCTCAGGGGAGTCAGCTGTGGTGAGTGTATTATAGGTCCATGTAATTTAGGTTAGTGTAAAGTTGTGTAGATCAATGGCAGAAGGCTTAGTGAAGTTGAGTAGAGACAGGGTGGCTTAAAGGAGCTGTGTATCTGTGTAATCTGTAAGAGGAAGAGGAGGATGCGTTGTCGGTAATGTAATGCAGTAGGAAATAGAATGTGGATTGTGGGTAATGTAGTGTTGGAGGAAAGAGAGTGCTCATTGTGGGTAATGTAGTGTAGGAGAAAGGAGCGTGTGGATTGTGGGTAATGTAGTGTAGGAGAAAGGAGAGTGCTGATTGTGGGTAATGTAGTGTAGGAGGAAGGAGAGTGCTGATTGTGGGTAATGTAGTGTAGAAAGAAGGAGAGTGCTGATTGTGGGTAATGTAGGACTGCAGGAATAGTTACGTGTCGAGTTCGGGCAGTTCAGCGCACACAGACTTCAGGTTGCCCCTGCGCTCTGACGCTGGGAGGGTGTGGCTCTCGTACAGCCTGTCCAATCGGGAGAGCCTGAGGAAGCAGGGAACACCAATCAGGAACCATCACTTTCCAACCACTGTTACAATTTAAAATTCCAACATTTCAAAGCAGATGCCTTTAGTCAAGTGGAACCTGCATTTCACATTTTACACAAACACCACCACCTGAGATATGTAAAGTTACAATCATATTATATATGGCACTGACTCCAAGGTACTTACACTGTGACAGTGTGTACTTAGTACCAGTGTGTAGTTACAGTGTGTATTCAGTGGCAGTGTGTAGTTACAGTGTGTATTCAGTGGCAGTGTGTAGTTACAGTGTGTATTCAGTGCCAGTGTGTAGTTACAGTGTGTATTCAGTACCAGTGTGTAGTTACAGTGTGTATTCAGTGGCAGTGTGTAGTTACAGTGTGTATTCAGTGGCAGTGTGTAGTTACAGTGTGTATTCAGTGTGTCGTTACAGTGTGTATTCAGTGCCAGTGTGTAGTTACAGTGTGTATACAGTGCCAGTGTGTAGTTACAGTGTGTATTCAGTGCCAGTGTGTAGTTACAGTGTGTATACAGTGCCAGTGTGTAGTTACAGTGTGTATACAGTGCCAGTGTGTAGTTACAGTGTGTATACAGTGCCAGTGTGTAGTTACAGTGTGTATACAGTGCCAGTGTGTAGTTACAGTGTGTATACAGTGCCAGTGTGTAGTTACAGTGTGTATACAGTGCCAGTGTGTAGTTACAGTGTGTATTCAGTGCCAGTGTGTAGTTACAGTGTGTATACAGTGCCAGTGTGTAGTTACAGTGTGTATACAGTGCCAGTGTGTAGTTACAGTGTGTATACAGTGCCAGTGTGTAGTTACAGTGTGTATACAGTGCCAGTGTGTAGTTACAGTGTGTATACAGTGCCAGTGTGTAGTTACAGTGTGTATTCAGTGCCAGTGTGTAGTTACAGTGTGTATTCAGTGCCAGTGTGTAGTGTAAAGGTAAGGGACACACATGCTTCTCTGCTCCAGTGTGAGCTGTTCACTGCCCACCATCTGCAGAAGCAGGCCCGCATCAGAGCTCTGCTGCCACACTGCCAGCACCTGCAACACACACACACGCACACACACACACACACACACACACTTAATGACCCCACAAAACACACTTCCAACACACATGCAGCATATACACAAACTCCATCATCTAAAACATACATACACTGTTGCTCACATAACTCAGATAGAAGCACTTACCCTTTCTTACACCGCTCTGGATAAATTAAATGCTAAATTATTGTACTGTGATGTAACGATGCGCCAGCCCTGTGTGTAATTACTGTACCTGTGAGTAAAAGGCTCTGTAGCTCCTGGACTTGGGTTGCAGGGCGAATGCCAGACAGTGGGAGGCGCTGTGGAGCTGGAAGGGCAGGTGGGGGAGCAGGGTGCCCTCGTACTCCACAAACAAAGATGTAGCAGAGCTGGATGAGTCCTGCACACACACACACAAAAACACACACACAAAAACACACACACACACACACACACACACACACACACACACACACACACACACACACACACACACACACACACACACACACACACACACACACACACACGCATACACACACACGCACACACCAACACACACACACACACACACACACACACACACACACACACACACACACACACACACACGCATACACACACACGCACACACACACACACACACACACACACACACACACACACACACACACATACACACACACACACACACACACACACACACACAGATAACAGTTGTTGAAAAACAGATACATCAATCTCGCAGTTGCATCAGATCTTGTTTGTCCACTTAAGGGGGTGGGGGGTGGGTCTCCACAGCCACACCCGTAGAGTCTCTCAGAGCATACCCACAATGCACTGGAATTATCCATTATGCCACTCCAGGCTCTGTGGCTCTTAATAGAGGTACCAAACCCTTTTCTGCTTCTCCACACAAACAGTAAGAACTGAGAGGCTATTTTAGCTGCCCCAGGGGCTGATGGGACAGACAGCTCAAGGTCCGCTATACTGACGCACAGTGATCCATCCCTCTCCAGGAAGAGAGGGACTTTGGGCTTTGCTTTGTCCAAAGAGCCCAGCGAATGACCCACCCAAGTGCCGTCTAAACAAACATTTCCCACAATGGGCCTACCCCCCCCCTCCTCCTCCCTCTGTTTCAGCGCTGGGCCTACCCCCCTCCTCCTCCTCCCTCTGTTTCAGCGCTGGGCCTGACCCCCCCCCCCTCCTACTCCCTCTGTTTCAGCGCTGGGCCTACCCCGTCGTAGAACTTGAGAGCGCTGATGAGGTTCTTGGACAGGGTGATGCTCCCGTAGTGAGGGTGTACGAACAAGATCCCCTCTGAGAAGAAACTGATTTTTCCTGCAAAGGTTCAGAAAAAATAAACAAATCTCTTTTCAATTTGGCTTCAAAAGAAAGAGACAGAGATGTAGGGATGTGACCGACATGTGAAATATGGGAATGTTATAGACAGGTAAGACATAGGGGCATTGGATATTGATATAGGGGTACGGATGATTGATATAGGGGAATAGGGGATTGATATAGGGCCATAAGGGATTGACGTAGAGGCATAGGGGATTGGTATATGGGAATATATGATTGATACAGGGGCATAGGGGATTGATATAGGGGAATAGGGGATTGATACAGGGGGATAGGTGATTGATATAGGGGAATGCGGGATTGATATAGGGGCATAGGGGATTGATACAGGGGCATAGGAGATTGATATAAGGGTATAGGGGATTGATACAGGGGCATATGGGATTGATATAGGGGCATTGGGGATTGATACAGGGGCATAGGGGATTGATATAGGGGAATGAGGGATTGATACAGGGGCATAAGGGATTGATATAGGGGGCATAGGGGATTGATACAGGGGCATAGGGGATGTGTGTATGGCAGTGTGGGGTCTCACCTTCCTCAGGAGCACACAGCAGGCTGCTGGAGAACACCACAGCGGTCTCTCCCACAGAAAGAGGGATCCCCAAACAAGAGCTCTCTTCCTCCTGTACACAGACAGGATATGAAATGAACTCCCGCCAACAGCCAGATCATCATGAATGGTATTTTATACTCTAGCAGTCACTTTGACAGATAACCAACCAGGGGTGCGTTTCCCAAAAGCATCTTAATTTACGACGCTCTTAGAAACGCTCTCAGATTAACGATTACTCCCGAACCAGTCGTAGACGGTTAAGTGCGTTTTAGAAGCACATAAATCACATGCTTTGAGTTTTCATGCTCGTGTTCATTACATTTTACGGTTACCAGAACCACTGATTGTGTTTTTTTTTAAGTGATGTCAGATGCAACAATATTTACATTTTTTTTTTTTATTTAAATGTACTTATCTTTATATATTTGGAAATTACAGATAAAAGCCATTCCTTAAATAGCCCTACAAATAAATAAGATTGAGACAAGTAAAATCAGTGGGAAAAATATTTTATTTCAAAATAAACTTTCTATGAGACGTTGACGTGCCGAACCTATTGGGCATCACAGTGGGGTTCACGTCTCCCCTCCTCCTCCCCACCACAGACAGAAGTACAGAGGTGTAAAATCCAAGAGTCAGAAAGTAAAGGTCCTGCTTTGTGTTTCTTCCACCCATGAACTCAGTCAGCTGATTTCACCAATTAGTTCCTACTCCTGGCTGAAGAATTGTGCAAATAAGCAAAATCCAGGTGATGGAAATATACTGGGGGGGACTTTTTTTTTTTTTCTTTTCCGATTTTTTTACACCTCTGGTTAAGTAGCTCTTAAGAGGTGACTGCGCGTTCACGCTTTAAGAACTGTTTTGGGAAACGCAAAATTTAAATTAAAGAGCCTTCGTAAAATCGCTTGTTTAAATCGCACTTAACCCTAAGACTGATCGTTATCGGGAACTGGAAATGGCTGGTGATTTTCAGAATCAGCAAGCCACTCTGCTCATGCCCGGTACACACATTGCACCACACTGCTAGTTCCTGAATAACCTTCCTTCTCTATATGCAGTACCCATAGGATTGAGCTTGTTAGTAATGACCACTGATCTGGGATCAGTATGGAAAAGAGGGGTAAACTACACTAGATAGTGACTGCTGATCTGGGATCAGTAGGGTTCAGGTGAGTGAGTCAGGATCTTACCTTCAGTAGCCGTTGAGCTTGCTTCGAGAGTCTCACATCCGACTCCTCAACCTGCAACACACACACACACACACACACACACACACACACACACACACACACACACACACACACACACACACAGGTCATCAGAAACTGGACAGCATGATCAAGCCCTGGTCACACACTGTGTGGAAAGAACATGTGACGCACACGGCCAATCACAATCTACAGCTGCATGTGTCAATCACAGCCTCCTAATTTCACCTCTCAAACCCTGAGCACTCACTCAGAGACGTACCATTCTGCTGGCCTCAGATACTGACCCGCAGCGTGTGAATGAACACACACACAGCTCATTACAACCAGCACTGTCACTCTAATAAAGCCACTCCCAGTGCTTAGTTGTATGAAACGTGTTATGTTTGATCTTTGCACTCGTGTTTGCAATTATAAGTGGCTCTGAATTAGAGCTTCCAGTAAAGTAATGTTTCCGGCTGCTTCTTATTTTGTGATACTTTTTAACTCATATTTAGTTAAACAGGTAAGTAAACTGAGAACCTGAGAGTCATTTGTACAGAGATAAGGAAAGCAAAGGATATCAATCCCATATGCCCCTGTATCAATCCCCTATACCCTTATAGCAATCTCCTATGCCCCTGTATCAATCCCCTATACCCTTATAGCAATCACCTATGCCCCTGTATCAATCCCCTATACCCTTATAGCAATCTCCTATGCCCCTGTATCAATACCCTATGCCCCTATACCAAGTCATCCTGCCTACATCTGATTGGCCAGAAGCAGAGGGAATCTGAGCAGGACACTGGGGTTAACACCCGTACTCATTCTAAAAGTGCCTTGGGATTGTAAATGACCACAGTGATTCTGGTTAATGTTTCATCCAAACTAAGCTGCAGCACGAGGCTTTATTTTTTATTGGGTCCAGGGAAAAGAGCACCCCCTACTGGTCCTCCAACCCCACAGATGGTTTAAGAGCGACTGACACACATAGGTGTTGCATTGTGACACTAACAACACTAATAAGTTCTCTTAGGTAAAGACATTATGGAAGATTGCCAAACAGGCAGATGACACCACATGGAAATAACAATGAATGTAAGCTATAATTATGAAAATATAATTTAAAGCACAACAATTAATTCATATATTTTAAAAAAACTCAAATGTGGCCCCCTATAAAATAAAGATGATATATAATTAAAATGAATGTCAGTTGGTGAGACTGCATTAGAAATGCTTGTTGTGGTCTTAGATTAGCACAACAGTGCTGCCGGTATCATTACCAGACTCATTATGCAGTGCGGCTCACGATTCACCCAAATGTACACTACCTGTCACTCATTCATTCAGGGCGGGGTTTACTCGGCTGAAACATTAATGGGCTCTGGTGTCCAGAGTCAAGCGCTCGAGAGGTCAGCTGTGGGGGTTACTCACCATCCAGGAGACGTAGCGCGGGATGGCGGCGGTCAGGACGGTGAAAGAGCTGTCTGGGGAAACGCTGCCGTCTGCAGGAGCGACAGGAATAACCGTTAGGGCACGGGTACTCAAATCAGGCCCAAAACGCTGCCGTCTGCAGGAGCGACAGGAATAACCGTTAGGGCACGGGTACTCAAATCAGGCCCAAAACTCTGCCGTCTGCAGGAGCGACAGGAATAACCGTTAGGGCACGGGTACTCAAATCAGGCCCAAAACTCTGCCGTCTGCAGGAGCGACAGGAATAACCGTTAGGGCACGGGTACTCAAATCAGGCCCAAAACGCTGCCGTCTGCAGGAGCGACAGGAATAACCGTTAGGGCACGGGTACTCAAATCAGGCCCAAAACGCTGCCGTCTGCAGGAGCGACAGGAATAACCGTTAGGGCACGGGTACTCAAATCAGGCCCAAAACGCTGCCGTCTGCAGGAGCGACAGGAATAACCGTTAGGGCACGGGTACTCAAATCAGGCCCAAAACGCTGCCGTCTGCAGGAGCGACAGGAATAACCGTTAGGGCACGGGTACTCAAATCAGGCCCAAAACGCTGCCGTCTGCAGGAGCGACAGGAATAACCGTTAGGGCACGGGTACTCAAATCAGGCCCAAAACGCTGCCGTCTGCAGGAGCGACAGGAATAACCGTTAGGGCACGGGTACTCAAATCAGGCCCAAAACGCTGCCGTCTGCAGGAGCGACAGGAATAACCGTTAGGGCACGGGTACTCAAATCAGGCCCAAAACTCCCAATCCGGCCCTGGTTTTCTCTTCTCCCAGGTAATTAACTGCACAATTAGTGCCACTGATTGGCCAGACTGTCTTCACACCTGACTCCCAGGTAAAGGGAGGGTGGAAACCCAGCAGTTCTCAGCCCTCGAGGACCGTGATTTGAGTAACAAGGCGTTAGAGCAGGTACGAGACCACGCTACTAAAGTAACATAACAACCCCAACCCCCCCCCGGAAGAGACAAGCCCTGCCTGGTTCCTGAATGTAAACGGTCGACTCCAGGAAGCACTCGGAGAATACCACGGATCCCAGGTCCCCTCGGCCGTACTGCAGGTCGGGAATGTCGTGAACGGTCATGGAAGCCTGAGAAAAGGAGGGAAAGCTCACGTATAACCGTGGCCGCACATAAAACTCGCCATCCCTCTCCAGTGACAAAGGGCTACACATTCAATTTGGGTTGTGAAAACCTTCGTAAGCGTGATCGTAAGCGTGCTATAAAGCCAAACAGACGGGACTTGCCGTTTTCACCAAGAATCGGCTTTCCTCGTCGTCCAGAGGGACAATACTAAAAGTGAAAAAGAGAAAACAATAAGACAATACGACTGAACACGGCCATGAAACTCTCCTACGGGAGAGCCAATTATCCTGGACAACAATCGCATTACAAAGACCTGCCCCAATGGACATTTGATACAGGAAGTGACCTTACCGCAAAGAAAAAACATCACACATTTCCTGTCTGCAACCAAGAATGGGCTTTTAATAGTTTAACTCACTTGTCTATAAATGACAGTTTATTACAAAAATAGGCCATTTCTACCAGAACACAATCAAACGTGGGGAACTTTAATTCACGATGCAATTTTTACAAATAGTCAGCATAAGATACCAAATTAGGGGAAAGTCTCTCTTTCCAGCTTTACACCCATCAAGGTCTTTAAAATGAAGGATGGGTGTGGCCAATGTTAAAATGGGAGGAGCCAGGACCAGAGTGGCCAGGTAACACTGAGGGACAACCCACAATTTACCTCTACGGTAACACTTTACATAAAGTTGCACCTATACCTGTTTAGTTAAATTGTAACTCATTTGGTAACAAGAGGTTATTTACTGAGTAACTCCAACATTTGTAACATGGATCAACAGTTAGCGGTATTCCTAATTACACATGTGAATGTTTTGAACTATTTTATTAACACTCATAGGCCACATCTTCATGATACACAACAAATAAACATGGCCAATTAATTTCATGATTATTATTAATTATATGATATGGAATGATTTCATGTAGATGTAGCAGGGCTGGCCTTGTTTCACATGTGTAATTAAGAATACCACTAACTGCTGTTCCACGTTACCTACGTTGGAGATACTCAGTAATAACCTTTTGTTACCAAATTAGTTACTATGTAACAACACAGGTATATGTGCAACTTAATGTAGTGTTACCAAAACGACATTACATTACGACTAAAAATTATCAATACCTCTGAGTAAATGTTTCATTCAAGAATAAAGACGATAAGGACAGTGCACTTATTTATTGAAAAATAACTACTCCTAGAGGAAGAGAGAGAGCAAAGTTAAAAAACCAACCTTCCTTTGTTATTCACTGCCTGGATGTCAAACGTGGTTCTGGATCTGTAAGTAAAACACAATTAGCTTTAAACGGTGTAAATTCCAAACAACAGTACAGGAAAAGCCCACGTTAAAAAGCAAGTTATAAGCTTCATTAATTTCATCACCCATTTTCTTGATTTAAATTTGGCTGATAAAAGATAAAAGATTATTTGTTGAGACCAGCCCTATTCACACCGGATTAGTTTTACCCCAGGAGGCCCTGTAATGTAATTTTTACTCATTATGTGGCTAATTGTAGCGGAGCATTCAGACGGGATAAAGTAACCCCTGCTTTTTCCACCCAGTCGCTGAGACGCTTCGTCAAACGTTTGGCGGCAACCAGCATCTCCAAGCCGTGAGAACAGGAACCCCACTCTGGGTATACCGCTAATAAACGGCTTCAAGCCGTGAGAACAGGAACCCCGCTCTGGCTATACCGCTAATAAACGGCTTCTTCTAATTGTGCAGAAGCTTCTAATCGCGCCACCGACCGCCATGGACTGTGATTTTTTTTCTCCCCTCCTTCGTTCTTGGTGAAGTCACACGCAGATTCTGAACATTTGGAACTTGATGCCGGTCTGATAAAGGGGGGGTGGGGGGTGTGGGGGGGTGTTAGAATGATCAAGCAACAGTTAACCGCAGCTTTTCTGTACCATCATATATATATTTATTTTAAATTCTGCTTTATCAGGAATCCCTGCTTTTGAACACAACACAACATCCCCATTAATTTCTAATGGAGATTAATATAGCGTATATCGCGAGCAGTCTTGCTAAATGCGGCTACACATGCAATCCATCGCTTGCGTTTGCATTATTTTCCTCTTCTGGCGCTTTGATTTTTTGTCCTTCTGTAAATTGGTCTCCATGCTGGGGCGGGTGAGTGTGGGATTAAAAAACAACCAAATCTCTCTGCTAGTCTGCACAACAGCCTCAATGGTGCCAACAAGCTAGCGAAATTAGCGCAAAAATGGCAGTGAGCAAACTGTATTCACAGAGATTCATACGGGATTAGTATTATCTATGGATCTCTGAGTTTGTCTGAAATACGTGCAAGTAATTTGGGCTGGAATTTTACCTCTCCTGATGTGTAAAATGACAGACATGGACGATTCGTACGGGATGAATATGACAGGAGTAATAGGTAGTATTTGCAGTAAGAGGACGTCTTGGGGTAAAACTAGTCCGATGCGAATAGGGCTAAAGAGAGAGAGCACTGTTACCTCAGAGCGTTCTTGTACTCGGTAAGGTTGAACATGTCCAAGGACATCTGGAATGTCCGCTCTGCTATGTCTTTAGCCTA
This sequence comes from Ilyophis sp. 1 JC-2022, assembly GCA_022702515.1. Classification (NCBI taxonomy): domain Eukaryota; kingdom Metazoa; phylum Chordata; class Actinopteri; order Anguilliformes; family Synaphobranchidae; genus Ilyophis; species Ilyophis sp. 1 JC-2022. The sequence continues at coordinate 4,242,964 of CM040400.1, read as the reverse complement.
TAAAATGGAAACGTTTGTGTTTGTGAACAAACATGCAAGCAGAGATCATACACAACTGCTCAACACAACACATACTTCATTTATAGAATGTAGTCCGGGGAAGAAAACATTACCAACAACGACATAGACTATAATAACTTAGCTACGTGAAAAAGGGGTGAAATTAAAAGTATTGACATGGCCTGCACTGTCGGCCGGCTTGCCAAGCTTCATTACTTTACGACTCATCCTGAAAGAGTGATGATGCCTGCATGAACCACCAGGAGGCGCTGTTGTGTTTGGCCTGTGTGTCTCCAGGTGGTTGTTGAGCTTTGATAGGTGGGGTACTCACCTTGGTAGCGCTGTAGGTACAGGTGTAGCACTTAATGCCCGCTAATACCGCCTCTACCGCCGCTGCATACAGCTGAGAGAGAAGCCTGGTCGAGAGAGAACACACATTTTACTGAATCAAGAAACAGTGCGACAGGTTATGAACACACACACACACACACACACACACTCACAGTGAACTTACATCAGTTCCGTCTTCTTGTGTTGCTCATTGTCTTTCCCTGAAACAAACAAACAGAGCAGGTAACTCTACGCACTGCCAGCATGTTCCTCATGATACCAAGCATGTCATGACACAACGGTCATGTTGTGATGTATATCATGACACAAAGGGTCACCGTACAATTCACACTGTGACAGAGCAATGCGTATCACCATAAGAGAAGGGGTCACAATGCAATGGATGTCATCGGGCAACGATCATGGTTTGACACTTATCGCAATATGATTCATGTCACAACACATATAACGATACTCAACATAATTCATCAAAAATAAGAGCATACAATTTAACCATGACTTCGGACCGGCTGTGAGCTTTGTGTACTGAACCAGGATTGTGCGTGCTCTGGCGCGCCGGCTGTGAGCTTTGTGTACTGAAATAGGATTGCACGCGGTCTTCCTGGGCCTGTCTGAGCTCAGTGGGCTGGGGTAGCCTCGGCTCCTGGCAGATCTTTCTACTGTGTCCCAGAGGGTACTCGTGTTTGGGCCCCCAGGGGCCAATGAGGAGAACAGGCACAGTGCGAGCGGCTTCCTTGTATTGTCCCGTCCTGAACCTTGGATACACATACTGTGCTGCCAAAAAGGCCCCACCCCTCCCGTGCCTGACAGGGCATAACATGCCGTGTTTGGGAACAGTCGCAGTACCTAGGTAAGGGATGTGGGTGGTGCCGAAGAAATAGGTTCGAGCGCAGGCCAGCGGCCCCTTGGGTCCCACACACTGGATGAGCTGAGAAAAAGAGAGGGAGAGAGAGATTATTATTATTAATCAACACATTAACAATATGTATTTTAAAATATGTCATGCCAATAAAGCATTTTAACTGTGAAATTAGATTTGAGGTGAAGAGAGAAGGCACAGTAGGTTCCCAGAACCCTCCACATGAGCGCTGATATAAGTTGACATGTCATGTGGGTTTTACAGAGTAATAGTGAGGACCGAAGGGGTGGGATTTTAGAGAGAGGGCTGGGCTGTGTGTGTGTGTGTGTGTGTGTGTGTGTGTGTGTGTGTGTGTTTTCTACACTAATAGTGAGGACCGAAGGGGTGGGATTTTAGAGAGAGGGCTGGGCTGTGTGTGTGTGTGTGTGTGTGTGTGTGTGTGTGTGTGTGGGTTTTCTACACTAATAGTGAGGACCGAAGGGGTGGGATTTTAGAGAGAGGGCTGGGCTGTGTGTGTGTGTGTGTGTGTGTGTGTGTGTGTGTGTGTGGGTTTTCTACACTAATAGTGACGACCGAAGGGGTGGGATTTTAGAGAGAGGGCTGGGCTGTGTATGTGGGTGTGTGGGTTTTCTACACTAATAGTGAGGACCGAAGGGGTGGGATTTTAGAGAGAGGGCTGGGCTGTGTGTGTGTGAGGGTGTGTGTGTGTGCGTGTGTGTGTGTGTGTGTGTGTGTGGGTTTTCTACAATAATAGTGAGGACTGAAGGGGGTGGAATTTTAGAGGGAGGGCTAGGCTATGTGAGTGAGGGTGTCCTCACCGTGTGCTTGGCCGGGGTACCCCGCGCCCCCGTGTTTCGGACCTGGTGCCCCTCCGAGGGGAAGGTGAAACAGTAGCTCTCCATGTCCTCTCTGGAGGAGTGGCTCCCGAAAAGGACCAATGGCTGCCTCTTTCTGCAACGGGACGCAAGTGGTGGGTGGTCACCGGGGAGAAATCCATTACACATCACATAGCAAACCCAGGAAGTGACACCACATTAAAACGGTTGACACGGTTCCTACCTTTTGCCAGTAATGTGGCTGGAGATGAGGCCGTGGGAGAAATAGCTTCGGAACGGCTGAGGGTTAGAGCAGAAAACAGTGTTAGAGTCAAACTACCCTCAAGAGGAGCAGCACCTGGCAACATCGTGTGTTCTGATTGGTCCATGACTGCTCCATTGTAGCATACGGAACTAAAGGTAAATCAATATGGTTAATGAAATGAATCTTTTAAAAAGTGTTTATGCATATGTAGATGAATGCAAACTGAAAAGCAGAGTGGCTAATTGTGTCCTGTTCCTGCAGGATTTGGCGCATGCTGATGATGCGTGCAGAAGTGTGGGGGGGGGGGCTGGTCACCTCCCCGGCTTGTGCCTCAGACAGCTCCAGGACGGAGGAGTGGCTCTCCGTGTCCATGCTGGAGAAGAAGCTCGCCCACTGCTTCTGAAACGCCTGCAGTTCCTGGAACCACAGAACAGCCCAAACACGTCATCGGTCAATTCCACCACCTCTCTATCATTCAGCCAATCAATATTCACACTCCACAGCTCCACCCCCAAACAGCCTGTACATTCCACAGCTCCACCCCTTCACTATGTGTCAACCAATCAGTATTCACTCTTCACACCTCCACTCACAATCAGCCTTCACACTCCACAGCTCCACCCCTTTCACTATGATTCAGCCAATCAGTCTTCAGTACCTCTGTATGGGCACACAGAGCAAAGCAGTGTTACCTCAGTCAGCAGGATCTCCAGGGAGACGGGATCCATTCTGCTGTAGATCTTCCACAGTTTCTCACTCACGTCAATCAGCTACAGCACAGACAGAAGACAGACGGGTTCAGAACATTTAAAACAGTATTTAAACAGTAATTAAAAGCATTTAAATGTATTAAACAGTAATTAAAAGCATTTAAATGTATTAAATGGTAATTAAAAGCCTTTAAATGTATTAAACAGTAATTAAAAGCATTAAGATGTATTAAACAGCACATTTTAGCTGTTTAATGGAAAAATGAAATGGCCCAGAGCTGTTTGGTACCTTGTGTTTCATAGTGAAAAACCCCCCTCCTCCAATGCCCTCCAGGGCGAAAGCCTGGATTATCGGCCACTTCTCCACCATGAACATGTCAAACGTCTGCGTGTGCCCTGCGTACACACAACAGCAGGGTTACAGCAGGGTTACTAACCCTAACCCTAACCCTGCGTACACACAACAGCAGGGTTATAGCAGGGTTATTAACCCTAACCCTAACCCTGCGTACACACAACAGCAGGGTTAGAGCAGGGTTACTAACCCTAACCCTAACCCTGCGTACACACAACAGCAGGGTTATAGCAGGGTTACTAACCCTAACCCTAACCCTGCGTACACACAACAGCAGGGTTATAGCAGGGTTACTAACCCTAACCCTAACCCTGCGTACACACAACAGCAGGGTTATAGCAGGGTTATTAACCCTAACCCTGCGTACACACAACAGCAGGGTTACAGCAGGGTTATTAACCCTAACCCTAACCCTGCGTACACACAACAGCAGGGTTATAGCAGGGTTACTAACCCTAACCCTAACCCTGCGTACACACAACAGCAGGGTTATAGCAGGGTTATTAACCCTAACCCTGCGTACACACAACAGCAGGGTTAGAGCAGGGTTATTAACCCTAACCCTAACCCTGCGTACACACAACAGCAGGGTTATAGCAGGGTTACTAACCCTAACCCTAACCCTGCGTACACACAACAGCAGGGTTATAGCAGGGTTATTAACCCTAACCCTAACCCTGCGTACACACAACAGCAGGGTTATAGCAGGGTTATTAACCCTAACCCTAACCCTGCGTACACACAACAGCAGGGTTATAGCAGGGTTACTAACCCTAACCCTAACCCTGCGTACACACAACAGCAGGGTTATAGCAGGGTTACTAACACTAACCCTAACCCTGCGTACACACAACAGCAGGGTTATAGCAGGGTTATTAACCCTAACCCTAACCCTGCGTACACACAACAGCAGGGTTAGAGCAGGGTTACTAACCCTAACCCTAACCCTGCGTACACACAACAGCAGGGTTATAGCAGGGTTATTAACCCTAACCCTAACCCTGCGTACACACAACAGCAGGGTTATAGCAGGGTTACTAACCCTAACCCTAACCCTGCGTACACACAACAGCAGGGTTACAGCAGGGTTATTAACCCTAACCCTAACCCTGCGTACACACAACAGCAGGGTTATAGCAGGGTTATTAACCCTAACCCTAACCCTGCGTACACACAACAGCAGGGTTATAGCAGGGTTACTAACCCTAACCCTGCGTACACACAACAGCAGGGTTACAGCAGGGTTACTAACCCTAACCCTAACCCTAACCCTGCGTACACACAACAGCAGGGTTATTAAATGCTGAACTAAAATCTACAAATAAAAGACGTACATATGAGGTAGGATCCTCTAAGTGCTTAGATATAAAATGTACCATGGCTATGGCCGCATCGTCTGTACCTCTATTACACCTATAGGCGAACTGAAAAGGATCTAGTGAGCAGCTGAGAATCAGCGTACTGAGATCCCTTCCTTTAGACAGCTGAGCTGGTGTCAGTCTGTTCAGGAGGTTTAAAATGTACGGCTCTCGTATTATGATCTGTGTCTGTACTGTGTTGATTTCGGTAGGTTTAAAATGTACGGCTCTCGTATTATGATCTGTGTCTGTACTGTGTTGATTTCGGTAGGTTTAAAATGTACGGCTCTCGTATTATGATCTGTGTCTGTACTGTGTTGATTTCGGGAGGTTTAAAATGTACGGCTCTCGTATTATGATCTGTGTCTGTACTGTGTTGATTTCGGTAGGTTTAAAATGTACGGCTCTCGTATTATGATCTGTGTCTGTACTGTGTTGATTTCGGTAGGTTTAAAATGTATGGCTCTCGTATTATGATCTGTGTCTGTACTGTGCTGATTTCGGTAGGTTTAAAATGTACGGCTCTCGTATTATGATCTGTGTCTGTACTGTGTTGATTTCGGTAGGTTTAAAATGTACGGCTCTCGTATTATGATCTGTGTCTGTACTGTGTTGATTTCGGGAGGTTTAAAATGTACGGCTCTCGTATTATGATCTGTGTCTGTACTGTGTTGATTTCGGTAGGTTTAAAATGTACGGCTCTCGTATTATGATCTGTGTCTGTACTGTGTTGATTTTGGTAGGTACCCTGGGAGCTGTATGGCACTCCAATGCGGCCGCAGTCCCGCACCATGTTGACGAAGCTGGAGATCTTGAACTCCTCAGCTGCCTCCTCATCTTCATACTGGACATGGAGAGAGACGCAGAGATGCAGTCAGACTGCTTCAATCTATCCGTCATGCCATAGACAGACAGACAGATAGACAGATAGATATACAGACAGACGGATAGATAGATATATAGACAGACGGATAGATAGATATACAGACAGACAGACGGATAGATAGATATACAGACAGACCAGTGGCGGCTGGTGAGTTCTAAAATTGGGGAGGACGGGAGAGACCTTCTATCCTCAATTTGAAAAAAACTAAATTTGAAAAGCTATTTCCACCACCTGAGTGACCCACCACCTACTACTCTCAATTTGAAAAAAAAAACTAAATTTGAACAACTATTTTACACTAGGCTATCTATTACATTCAACTGTCTCTCTCAATGTCTCAATGTCAAGCTCAACTCGATGTGAGCCAGCCAGGGCCAGGTACCATGGTTGCCAGATAATTTGTATGTTTCCAGACCAACAGCAGTAAGTGGTTAAAAGCTGCACTAATTGATAAAAACCAGACAAAATATTATATAATATAATATAATGATACATATTCAACCCACACAAAGCCATTTTTTCAATCTACAATGCAACCAGCCAAATTGTGTATGAAATCTACAAATAATGCAACCCTGTTGTGTAGGGACTCTCCAGGGAATATAAAGCACTCAACAGTAAAACCCTACAGCTCTGGCTAGGAAACTCCGATTCACTCACTTTAAAAACTGGGGATGATCAGGGATACGTGCTCTACGGAATGCTCATCTCAGATTTTCATTTCCGATCATGGTATATATTTTTAGATTCGCGATCTTTTGCTCATCAAAATAACCATGATCGGAAATTAAAATCTGAGATGAGCATTCCGTAGAGCACGTATCCCTGACCATCCCCAGTTTTTAAAGTGAGTGAATCGGAGTTTCCTAGCCAGAGCTGTAGGGTTTTACTCTTTTTACCTGTTTTTTAATACCGCCATGATTTTACTGCGCGTTTAGAGTCCTCTGTTCACACAGCGAGCGTCATGCTCTGTCTGCAATGACCCGCCTCTTCTCATTTTCTATTGGATGAACAGGACGTAATTCTTTTGTTCTGACCATTTTTGGCTTAGGGAGGACGTCCTCCCTAGCATGTTAGTTTTAACATGGAAAATATAGGAGAGGATAAAAACACCGGGTTAGGTTGCATTTGAATGGAAGTTTATGGAGCTGTAGGGAGGACGGAGAAATATTTCCTCCCTCATCCTCCCTACTCTTTGTTTTTATGCAGGTAGGGGGCGCTGTTGAGACTTTAAAATTGGCAATAGGGTTTTGTGCACTGTAAGCTAAATGCTTTGAAATGGATTTGAGAGATTTTTTTTAAATATATTTTTTAATAGAATCTTTTCTTTTTCTTTTTTTCCTTCAAATTATTGGGGAGGACCATCCTCCCTATCCTCTATGGACGAGCCTCCACTGAGACAGACGGATAGATAGATATAGACAGACAGACGGATAGATAGATATAGACAGACAGACGGATAGATAGATATACAGACAGACAGATAGATATACAGACAGACGGATAGATCGATATACAGACAGACAGATAGATAGATATACAGACAGACAGACAAGAGACAGACCTATAGCCAGACGGCCAGACGGACAGGTCTCACCTCAGTCTCGGTCATGCAGTGGAGGTGCAGGTTTCTCCAGTGGGAGACGTAGGGAAGGAGCGAGCCGTAGTTGACCGGGTTACAGTACAGGTGTACGCTCTCTGCTTTGATCAGCAAGATCACGTCTGGAGGAGGAAAACCGCTGTGAGACGAGGCCTGTTCTTTTTGTAAAGATTCATTATTGTATAACCGTGCAGGGAAAATTACAATCCTTATCCTGTTTTATTTTGGCTGCAGATCTCTGGAAAACCAAAGCACAAAGCACAAACCGCCAAAGCACAAACCGGTCTGCTCGCCACTTCCACAGCTGACATAAATAATTTCAGGAGAGAAAAAATTTCATAAAATTTTTCCTTAGAAAGACAGAACCTTATTTTCCCCAGGAGAGACAAAGTGTTTTTTTTATTAGAACATAAAGGGCAGCACTATTTTTTTCACAGAACTGCGTGCAATTTTCAAAATCCGTGCAGCCATTCTGTGAGGAAAATGAAAAAATCCCAGCATTCAATTCGGCCACATCGGCACCCTCTCGGGGGTTTGAGAAACCCGTCTAACCCAAGGGTCACAGCGCCATCTGCTGACGCTGCACAACACTGCGCCTGTCAGGGTCGTCGGAAAAGCTCCCAGCTAAAACCAGGGTAGCACAGCCAGAGCCCAGCTGCTTTTAACTCGGCTTCTGCCTCCAATTATTCAATTATCTCAATCAGTTATTTCAGCTGACATTTGAGATGAAGTCACGTGACGCTACCCCAGCAGACTGTACACGCTGTGTTCTTGGGAAAAACATTTTACTGTAGTCTGATATACGTAGGAGGGAACCCATTCCTGGGGTAGTACACAACCATTAAAAAAAAAAAAAATTTTTGTTTTAATTATTGGTTGGAACAAAAGCAGTACACCAGGGGTGGGCAACTCCAGGTCTCGCGGGTCGGTGTGTACGCAGGTTTAACTCCAGGCCTCTCGGGCCGGTGTGTATGCAGGTTTAACTCCAGGCCACACAGGCCGGTGTGTATATTGAAGTAATCTTATTACAATTACTTTTTTGCCATATGAAACAAAAAAAATTTATTTGCCAATGGGATAAGATCATTTCACTTGTCAAGCAAAAAAAGGCAAATTTTCTACTTGAGAGGAAAAAAATAAGATTGTAAGTCTCATAACAAGACTAAAACACTTAAGCTTAAAACGGATGTGTTTTGCAGCGGAGCTTTTAGACTCACCATCCAGCACCTCCTCGGGAAACTCGTCACAGAACTGGTCGAGCTGCAGCTGGCTCTGGCTGTACAGCCCAAAGAACAGGAAGTTGGCCAGCTCACTGCAGCCCTCGTTATACCTGCTGTCAATCCCTGCAGAAACAGGCCCAGACCAATCACAGCCCTGCGCTGACATCACAATGACATCACACTGACTGACCCTCAGCAATGGCATCACGCTGACTGAGCCTCAGAAATGACATCACACTGACTGACCCTCAGAAATGACATCACAATGACATCACACTGACTGAGCCTCAGAAATGACATCACAATGACATCACACTGACTGAGCCTCAGAAATGACATCACAATGACATCACACTGACTGAGCCTCAGAAATGACATCACAATGACATCACACTGACTGAGCCTCAGAAATGACATCACACTGACTCTACAGATAATTCAGAGGCTAGAGATATGAACAGATTAATTTTATAGAATGTATTCACAATTCTAAATGTAATTCTTGCAGCTACTTGTTTTATGTATATGAGTCATAAGAAATAATATTACAAATCTTATTATTTTTCTTTTGGGAAACATACACTAAAACTGAATTATTATTATTATTATTATTTTTTTTTAACCAGAAGTTGAATTATCCCTTTATTGCAGTGGTTCTAAAATTTTTGGTGACTGAGGGCCAATTAAGGGAGCCTGCATTGGATGAGAAATACACTCATGAAATATAAATTAAGTCCAACACCAACTAACTTTAGCTCTCACAAAAATAGCAACACTGATCAAATAGGCTACTAAGCTAGCTAGCAATTATAGTGTAAATATTAATGAAGATAAGATACTGTAGAAGTCCTGTATTAAAATGGATCATTAGTGATTTCTAATATAATATGTATTTCCTTTCACGCGGACTTAACGCGGGCTGCACTTTGAGAACCCCTGCATGAGTGCACTAAGAACAACCATGTGCTTCAGGAGGCCACCAGGGGGCAGGAGTGCACCACTGCTGTCACGTCCCTGTAAAACACACACACACACACACACACACACACACACACACTCGAGTGCACCACTGCTGTCACGTTCCTGTAAAAATCACACACACACACACACACACACACACACACACACACACACACACACACACACACACTCGAGTGCACCACTGCTGGTCACGTGCCTGTAAAACACACATCTGTCCTAAAGAGGCTGGTGTGAGGATGTGGGTTTGGGAGTGTGAGGATGTGGGTCTGGGAGTGTGAGGATGTGGGTCTGGGAGTGTGAGGATGTGGGTCTGGGAGTGTGAGGATGTGGGTTTGGGAGTGTGAGGATGTGGGTCTGGGAGTGTGAGGATGTGGGTCTGGGAGTGTGAGGATGTGGGTCTGGGAGTGTGAGGATGTGGTGAGGATGTGGGTCTGGGAGTGTGAGGATGTGGGTCTGGGAGTGTGAGGATGTGGGTCTGGGAGTGTGAGGATGTGGGTCTGGGAGTGTGAGGATGTGGGTCTGGGAGTGTGAGGATGTGGGTCTGGGAGTGTGAGGATGTGGGTCTGGGAGTGTGAGGATGTGGGTCTGGGAGTGGGAGGGAAAACCACTCTGAGCAGCAACATGAGAATATCCCCATCGTCACGTCACAGGAGGTACCCCAGCGTTAAAATAACACCAGAGTAACGTCATGCCTAACGTTCTCCCAGCGTTAAAATAACACCAGAGTAACGTCATGCCTAACGTTCTCCCAGCGTTAAAATAACACCAGAGTAACATCATGCCTAACGTTCTCCCAGCGTTAAAATAACACCAGAGTAACGTCATGCCTAACATTCTCCCAGCCTTAAAATAACACCAGAGTAACATCATGCCTAACATTTCCCCCGGCGTTAAGATACCAGAGCAGTTAAAGGCTGCTGTTGTTTTAACGTTGATGGAACGTTAAAACAACAGTATGATGGAGAGCCACCATGACTAACCTGAGGTATCAGAACGTGGCAGAGCAGGATTGGCTGGATGTTGCTTTAACGTTGGGGGAACGTTAAAATAACAGTATGATGGAGAGCCACCATGACTAACGTGAGGTATGAGAACATGGCAGAGCAGGATTGGCCGGCTGCTTTAACGTTTTGGGAGGGGGAATATGCAGGTACGGCCATAGATATCTATGGGTACGGGACTCACCCAGCGTGCACAAAATAGCGTCTGGAGTTCCTTTACCGCCAGCATCGCTCAGCAGAGATTGGACTTGGCGCAATCGGGAGCACCTGAAAGAGACGAGCAGGAGAGATCTTCATCAGGAGGGAAGGGGGAGGGGCCTCACAATGACTCTTTGTCACATTCTCGCATCATCGCAGGAAACGGCACATTGTCGAAGACATGCGCCCACGCCACACAATGGCGCGATTAACGGGCCCGCTACGGGCCGGGTCGTACCAAGAGTCACGGACAGTGCCGTCTTTGTTACAAGCGCTGGTTCTGAAAGAAATTATCTCTTGAAGGCATATTCTATTCATCAGTTGTGAAACTCAAGAAATGGACTAAAATTTTTTTTTTTTTTCATTTCAATTCTGTGATTTACGTCAATAACCATCTCATCTCGCCTTGAAAAAAGACTTCTTTGAAAATCTAAGTAGGCCAATCAATCAACCCTGTCACCTATGCAAGAAAAATGGAGAGTAAAATGAAGCCATATTTCAAAGATCACATGACCTGCTCTCAAACTAAATACTGGAGTCTGGCAGAGTATTAGAGAGGAGCGCATTCATCACTATATGAGGTGAAAAACCCCAATACACATAAATGACACGTCAGACTGTAACTGACATTCAAACCACTGCAAATCCAAGGGCGTAGATCTTATTTACATTTTTTTGGGGGGACCACAAATAGGATATTTTCTTTAAGATTTTCTTTGGGGGACACTAACAGTACCACCCAATACAACATGATAATATTGGGGGGGGGGCATTAGATGTTTTCCCAAAGTTTGAGGGAGGAGACCTGCCCCCCCTGTGCAAATCAACACGTCAGCTCCCATTTCTGACCAGGAAAACGCACTGGACACAGAGTGAGCTATGTGTAAGCTGCGACTTAAACAGGTTACATTTTTACATACTATCTATACAACAGGATATTCTCTTGAAGCAACTCAGGTTAGGTACCTTGAGTAATGGCACTGTACCAACAGAAATTCCCAATCTGCCACCTAATCATCCCCCAGTTTAATTGGCGGAAAAAGCATTGTCCCTCTCCACCTGAGCTGATGTGTGTTGAGCGTTCAGGTGCAAAATGGCTGCCGTGCATCACCCAGTTGGGTGCTACACATTGATGAAGATAATTTCTCATCACTGTAAACTGAGTGTGAAAAAAGTGCTCTACAGCATGAATGCAAGCCATTATTATTATTATTATTATTATTATAAACTTGAACCAGCAACGTATCAGTTACAAGAGCATTTACCTAACCGTCATGGCAACCGGACTCCTAATCATACTCGTGAGCGCAGTTGTGCCGAATGACCTACATTCTAAAACCAGGAATCTGCGATATCCATAAGAGCAATGTGAAACTGCCAAGCAAGCCTGCACTCCCTAATCTTAAGGAATGCCTGTAAATAAATAAATAAAAGCTCTACACGTGACTGCCCTCTCCACACGTGACTCTAGTGGTCTGTATACATCTCTCCGCCTCATGGGGTTGTCTCCGGAAGTGGGGGGGGGGTTAGGGTTAGGGAATATCAGTGGCAAGCGAGCAGGGCTAAGACAGACGCATTTTAGGTAGGCCCCCCTTTCTCAGCTGGTGAAGGAGAAAGGCTTTCAAAACACCCCCCCGCCCTCTTGCCCAATCTCAGCGTGGGACCACAGAAACATTTCACCGCTCCGGATGACTTCCCTAATCCAGCAAGCCAAGATTTATATTTTGGGGGCGGACGTTAGAGGAATGAGTGGGGGGGGGGGGGGGGGGGGGGGGTGAAACATAGCTGTTTCGGAGGATTGTGGGGTTTTTCCGGGGGGGGGGGGGGTTTCGCTTCTTAAACACGTCCGTTTGAGAGAGAGCAGGCCTGGTGAGAGACACACAAGAGCAGAGAACTGGCACATGGAGGAGAGGGGACACACTGCATTAACATTTCTACAGTGATCATGTCATTCTGCCTGGTTAGGGGTCACTCTGCATGACTCACTACCTATGACACTCGCCTACAGTCAACAACTAAAAATCTCATGTGAATCCATAAGTAAAGATCCTGTGTTATACACAATGCATAATGCAGCAGCTGTACAATTATGACCTTGGCAAGCTAAACAGTACAATAAGAGACTGCTGTGATTCATGTTGAGGAATTAATTTGGGTTTTAGCCTGTAGTGTTCTGACGGGCTATGGTCACAAAATTAAGCAGCCAAAACAAAGATGGACTGTCTACCAGTTTCAGTTCAGTTTCCAGAACAATGATAAGCGGTTTATGTAGACCACCGGGGCTCCGAGTCGCTCTCCCTCATCCAATTTACTCATATTAAGGGTCTTAAATCTATGGAAATACATTTTATACGGTGGGAGGAGAGTACAGTTTGCTGACCTCTGAACTGAAACAAAATATCAAAACTGACTTAATCCTAGTTTCTAATTTAGACAGGCAGATCTTTCTGAGCTGTATTTGAGTGGGTTTGCTAACTGACTAGCCCCCCCAGTGAACCCCTGTAATAGCTTTGACTGCAGTGCGTAGAGAACTCCCCCGCATTGACGGCAGACATGCATATTTCCCTCAGTGCTCATTGCAACACCCGCGCTCCGCCCACACCAAACCCAGCCTTAGCCCTTAGCTTGGGCTGTGCAGTCAATGCCTTCCAGGCCATGTACAGATTGCTCATCTCGAGCAGGTGGTCGCCATTCCGGCTCACCGGTGCCAAAATCACAGCTGTCTTTCCTAGTCTCTGCGCAACCAGTCATCTTGCAGCGTGCAGGAAACTGAGCCAGCCTGTTGCAGCGTGCAGGAAACTGACCCAGCTTGTAGCCAAGTTGCCGTTGCCCCAGTAGAGGTTATGTGGGAGAGAGGGCAAACACAGAGACTGCCCGTTGCTGTAAACAAAGTCACACTCTTTGTATATAATCAATGGGCCTGTAGACTAATCTTCAATACATAACAACGTGATTGGGCCCAGTCCAGTCTCCAGGGCAGCGGAAACACACTTGAGTGCAACAGAGACGGGTTCAGTTTCAAAACCGTTTTTTTTTTGCTTGGCTCAGTGGTGAAATGTGACCTATCGAATTGAGGAATTCATCCCTCAGATGACACATACAGTCTCCCTGTTTGATTCTGGGTAAATGGGCAAAATCAAAAGTCATTAGGGGATGAATGGACTGGCACTGAGTGTGATTACACAGTCAGGGTCACGCACAGCAATGATCGGAAACCAACTATCACACGGGCCAGCAGCTTCCGCCGACAAAAGTTTTCATCCGTCACATTGACAGGCTGAGGGTTAAAAATGGTCTGTCTGCATAGATTTTTTTCTGGCAATGTTTTCGTTGGCGTAGCACACTTACAGATGCTAAGAGGTACGGACGCTTTTAAGGTCATTTCGAGGTGTATTTTCTAATCTTTCTGCACTTTCATAGGTCAAACGAGCTGAAATTTCACTGCAATTGTTGTTCTATTGTAACAAAATTTTTGTTTTTTTCTCGTGTGATTTAGTTATATTTTATGACGAGCTTCAAAACAAACGTCCAAACATTATCCTAATGATTATGAATGACATTAATAGAAAACGGTCAATCTCTCCCCAAAGAGAAGTCACAAATCACCGGCTACTATTTTCGTTGCATGACATCGTCCCACGTGAATCGCGAATCAAAGGTTCCAGGCCTTTAGGTTGAATTGAACATTTAATACAGGTTACAGACAGCACGCGCAGCTCATTAAAATCCTGCCGATAAATCAAATTGAGAGCGCGCTCCGATGACACCGCGGGGGGAAACCCAGGCGAGTGAGAACATGCAGTCTGATCTGCGCCTGCGCACCACATCAGCTGGAATGACCTCATTGACGCTGCGGAACCAGGTCAACTTGAACTGCTCAAATGCAATTCAAATGCAATTCAAATGTGCGTGACCGCACTTAGGTGCCAAATTGTGAAATTTTCGGAATCTTACAAGCTGCCAGGGGGGAAAATATTATTCTTAAACAATTGTCAAATTCTTAAACAAAACAGCGCTCGAAACATAGAGAAGAAAAACGTACTTCAGCCAGCCAAGCTCCCTTATAACGATAGGGTAGGCTACTAATCTACAGTCAGGACAGCTCCTATTAAAACCACTTCGCAATTTCGCATATCTGCTTGGTTTAACGCGAGCAAGTTATAAATAACATTAAATAGCGTATTAATAACATTCTTTCCGTAACGACCTTATCCGGTTAACGTTACTTAGCTAGCTAAGCGAGCCAACAGTCAACGATATAATTAGATACCTAATCATCTCTAACGTGTCGTTATGCATATTTTAGATAACGTTTAGCTTATCTAACATTAACTATGATTTGTAAATTAGCTCGCTAGCTAAGAGGGTTAGCAATCAAAAGACAATGCAAATGTAACAAGCTAGCAAACGTTAGCTAAACCCCACACATCGAAGCATAAGGATGCTGTAAAAAAAAAAAAAAAAAACATGTAATAATTAGCTAGCGAGAGGGCTAATTAAGCTAGCTACCTAGTACTGGCCTACATTACATTACAATGCGCACATTTTCCCGTACGGAACAACCAAGCAAGCATTTGCCAAATCTGGCTTATTAGCAGGCTAGCTATTTAATCAGCCAGCAAGCTAATGTTAGACAATGTGTTGTATTCTGTAAGGACAGCAAGCTAACTGAGTAGGCTAACCGTTAGCTACGTAGCTAACGTTAAATTAGCAAATGACAATACTAGCACACCGTACAGATCACTGGCTGGCTTAGCAACAAAAACGACAACAAATGCTTCACATCTATCTGAATGAATAATCTCGTCCTACATTGAAATATAACCTTGATCTTCAAAAAGAAGGATAATTTTACCCGACGGCGGTGCTCATGCATTGATATTTCCCGTTTTTTCTCCGTATCCCGGCCATGTTCGGCTTTCATACATTCAAAATATTATAACGTTTTAGAGCCTCCTGCCAAAAGCCCAACGCAAATCCCAAAGCCAGTCCTGTATGACGACCGCGTAACCGACCAAACCATTCTGAGAGAGGGGAGAGTTTCAAACATTGAGTTTAAAAAAAATTAGATTCGCTGACTATTGTCTCAACAGATAACCATGTTTTACAATTTATGTTAATTAATATTGTTGAAATATTTTGTGTTTATTTGTGCTTTACTGGTGGTGTCAGCCGCTGTGTTATATTCAGCGTGTATTTAGTGTTCCCTAAATCGCTAATGGTAAAATCCTGTCCCTTGACAGCGGTCATGCAATTTGAGTGCAATCCTTCCCTTACGCAGGAAATGCAATTGGTTTTATGTTTTGCTGCTGCTTGCAGTAAAAATCTTAGACTCAAAACTACCTGCTTTAACCTAAATATGACTACATCGGTTCCACGAACGAGTTAACGACCCATTTGTTCGCTGTATGTACTACATATTCATAATTAGATTTATAGCTTGAATAACGTTATCATAGCTATCTAGCATCAACATAAAATAAATAGGCTACCAACAGGATGGCTTGTGAACGATGTGAATATTTTTTCGATATCATTGCTCAGTGTTCTGCCTCCAGCTTTGTAAAATGTATTTACGTCCCTTGCCAGCTGCAAAATGTATCTTCTGGTAAATGAAGCGGGCGTGAACAGTAAAACTTTGAACCAAAATAATACTCAAGTCTTCTGAGGATAAAGAGAGTGAGGTAATGGGAAATACTAAGAAAGGACCGTTTTTGTTCGCTGACCAACTCGGCACTATCATTGTTACTGTACAAGAGAGAATACATGTGATAGCAATCAAAACGACAAAAATAGATTTTAACAATAAACATAATCACATGATCATGATATCAATTCGACTCTCTAGTTAATGGTTTTTTATTATTTCTTACGTCTATTTATACATTATTGCCTATGTGTATTGATCCTAAATGGCTGAAGTGCGTTTAGAGACGAAATTGCGAAACGCTGAACTATAATTTCTACAACAGCATTATGGCGCACAGTTGCTGGATATTTCGGTTATGTAGGCATTTTGCTGAATTTTTACACAAGTCCGGACCGGATGAATTGGCATTTTCAGAGATTGTAATGATTTCAGGGCTACTTAAATGGTTGTGATTGTCTAGACGAGCAGAGGAGATTGGAGAGAATCATAATTAGGCTATGTTTACATTTTGCTCAATAACTGTTTACAGCACCACCCATCTTAAACTGCTTTAAAAGAGACACAGTCATTTTCTACATGATTCAGGGGTAAAGTTGTATCACTTTTATAAGGGTTCACACATCCCCTTGTGTGTTCACTTTCCGGTGCCGGGGACATGTGCCGACGGCTCACGTGCAAGAATGTAGGGCAAACCAACATTCCTTTGAATGTGTTTATCCTGCGGTCTCACCTATTAATGTTTACCTGTCTGAGAGTGGTGCTGTTGCTATTTCAGCAAGCTGGAAGAAGTGACCATACAGCAATTAAGATAGGCTGGACTGATATATTTTCATGTGGCGTACTCACAGAAATCAAACAATCACAGGACATGAATACAACAGCCTCTCTGGGAAAAATAAATAAAAAGCTAAACCCTGACTAAATGGAAAAGTGTGTAAACAGGAACTGTGTTATATACCCCGGTGCCTGGTGAGGTGGCCTAAGAGAATGATAAGGATCAAGCTGGCGATGGGAGATGGGAGAGGGGTTCCTGAACTTCCAGAGGGCCCCTGGTGTTAGACGGACTCTTTTGTGTTCTCTTCCGTCCTGAGGAACTGCCATCTCACTCGAACCTGTGTGTGTGTTCCTCAGGCTCTTCCTGCTCTGCCCTGGACTGCACTCCGACTGTTAGTGCTCTCTCTCTCTCTCTCTCTCTCTCTCTCTCTCTCTCTCTCTCTCTCTCTCTCTCTCTTTCTCTCTGTTTCTTCCCTTCTCTCTCCCCCTCTCTCTCAGTCTGTCTCTCCTCCCTCCCTCTCTGTCTGTCTCTTGCTTTCTCTGTCTCTTTCCCTCCCTCTCTCTGTTTCTCTCTCTTTCTTTCTCTCTCACTAACTCTGTCTATCATTGTCTGTTCTCTACTCTCTATATCTCTTTCCCCCCTCTTTCTCTCATATGCTGTCTCCACCTCTCTTTCTGTCTCATTCTCTCTCTTCCTCCTCTCTTTCCCTCTCCGGTTCTGTCTCTCTTTCCCGCTCACTCTCTCTCTCTCTTGGCTGAGCAGAGCCTGCTGGAATGCCTGGGAGTAAGGACATTTACAGTGTGGTGAAGGCCAATGCATGACACAGCGCTGAAGTTATTCAGTCTAAAGTGCTGGGATTGGACAGAATCCAGTTTTACAGTTCCGGGGTTGGATTGGCTATATAAAGCTGAGTTTTGGAGTGAATCCGGTGTTAATGTGCTGTTGTTAAAATGGAACTGGTGTTGAAATGCTAAAAAGATGTTGGGAAAAAAGGAACAGTGCTTTTACACTTCTGTACATATCTGTAAATCCATCTTGTCTGTGGCATGACATCATCACACAGTCATTCTGCCCGAAGGATCACTGCTTCCCTTGGGCCAGGTGTGTCACCTGGGTCTAAGAAGGTCACTCTTTCTACCAGTGAACCAGTGATTGCTCACCCTTAGCCCATATCCTGCAATTTGCTGACAGAACATCACAGCACTGCATCACTTCCTGTCATGTGACTTAGTTTTGGGATAAAGGACTTGTGGCTCTGTGACTAAGTTTAGCCTGTTTTCATCTGAGTGTTTTTTTGGGTTGTCAGTATTGCAATTTTAGGAAGTTGGCCTATAACTCGATTGCTATATTTTACATTTGAGCTTCATAAAAAGGTTATGTTTAGATCAGCTGCCTTTGACAGTATGGCCAGGTCAAATTACGCACTGTTTCGATAAGAGTAACATAGCAACAGTGAATCTAAACACTTGTTTAGAATTTCTGAATCTAAAAACTCTTATATTTCACATACTACTCTTTATTATTGCTAAAATACAAATGAACAAACATGGTAATAATACATAGTACAATGTATTGTCATTCATTTTTAGTTATTAATTATTAATTAAGATCCACATGGCCAATCTGACACTGACTTGCTTCTCACAAACATATTTACCAACATTTATCGGTGCTGGCTGGCCATCGACAGTGTGATTGTGAAAGATATCGCTGTATAATTCAGCTGTTCATTATTTATGGAGCATTTATAACCGCACTGTAATCTGTAAAGTGCAGCCTTAGATTGTCAGGCCACCTTTAGGCGCTTTATTTTTATTATCATTGATTTATTTATTCAACAATAAATAAAGATTTATTACATATTTGCATAAGGAGTCTCAAAGGGCTAAGTTTCAACAGTGTCTGACTATGATAGATGGGTCTTGCTAAAGGACTCAAAGCAGGGTTATAACAGCTGCAGCTTGGGCTATGATGGATGCTGAAAACCTTCTTGTGTAGAGTGTGGATGCTTTTCAGTCTAACCAATCTTCAGGTACAGCCAGCTGTGTATAGCTTCTCCTGTCTAAATTGTACCACTGTACCCCGTACTATATTTTTAATTATTTCTCGTTACCAGATAAAACTTCCACATTTGATATTGATATGAATTTGGTATGAATTCACCACAGACTTGCACTTGCATTAATGGAATATTTGGAATGAGTTCAACTGAAAATTATTCTAATTATTATCCTCTGTAATATATGTAATATATCCTCTAATATATGTCTTCTTCGTATCTCGTGGGGCCATTTGTCATGTTTCTGTGTATTTGCATACTGAGGTGAGTGATGCCATTTGATTAAATGTGATCAATCCCCCATAGTTCAGCTGGCTTTGGCCATTTATTTAGTTCTACTTGGTATAATTGGTTTCTGAAATTATAATGACTTTCTCATAATTTCCACTTTATGTCTGTCATCAGCTTACTGGCAACATTTTTGTTTTTGTTTTAGGTATGTTTTGATGTGTGAATCTCTGCCGATTCCCCTCGGAATCCTAACTTTGAGTCTTCTTTTAATTTATAAAAAGTTTTGTCTTCAAATTTAGCATATAGTAATACACAGAAAAATACTGCCACAAAGGGGCATTGTGGGTAATGCATGAATATTTATGCATTTTATGTTTACTGTGGACAATCAATGACCATTTGGCTAAAGTCTTGATTTTGCTGATTAGTTCAGTGTGTTTTAAAAAAATAATATATATGTTTTAACTAAACATATACATTTATCCCTATTATCGCATTTCTTGCATTAAAACAATATTTTAAAAAGTTAAACAAACAAACAATACCGTGACAATAAACCCCTTTTTCTCAAGTCTCAGAATATCCGTCTTTCTCACCTAAACTTAAATAACTGGAGCTTAAACTATGGATTTACTTAATGAAAACACAACACAGCATACACATTAGGCCATTGGACAATTTTAGCTGATGTGGGTAAACCTTTCTGTAGCGTTGAACTCAACACTTGAGGTACAGTATGTCACAGGCCGACAACACGGCTTCCGACAACACCTTACTGTTGTAACTGAAATGCCACAGCAGCGTGCTGCATATAACCCCACTATCTTAACAGTTCGGGCATGAGCCCGAGTTACGTGAACTCCTGTGAGGTTATGTTTAGGTAGGGATTGGGGGTGGGGTACGGGAATCACATATGTTGAATTCAACAAATATTTTGGCAGTGGGATCCATAATAACGCCTGACATCATATCCTACTACACACATGATGTTTTCGACCTATCACAGCCCTAGCCCTTATACTGTTGTAACTAAGAAACAGGGGCTGCGTCCCAATATTCTTCACTCCCCACCTCCCCACCTCCACTCCCCCACTAGCACTCCTCTCCTACCCGGATGTATGGAAAACTGTGAATGTTTCGAGTACAAGTATTTGCATGTACAGTATACAATGTACTTGACATTGCGGTTTGCGTCGAGACATTAATTAATATGTAACCATGAATACAAAATGAAGATGTAATCAGCGACATTAGATTAAAACACAAAGATCCGTTTTCGGGGCACGGAGTAGAGGAGTGGTAGTGGAGGAGGAAAGGTTGCATTTTTAGACTTGGGAGGCACCCAGGGTACCATACGTAGCTCCAACACTTTGTATACACATCAATGCTGCCACCTAGTGGTGATTTATTTTACCAGCGCTGTGTCAGAATCAGTGCCTTTCCATACTATTGAATATGCTTGTCCAGTAAACTGGATGAGACAGTAATTAAGTCGGCAAAATGTTTTCTAAATGTAGTCCCATTGAGATTAGTATCTCTTTTGCATGGGTGTCCTGGCCATTAAGCAACATACAATACAAGCATAAACACAGAGGACAACATACAATACAAGCATAAACACAGAGGACAACATACAATACAAGCATAAACACAGAGGACAACATACAATACAAGCATAAACACAGAGGACAACATACAATACAAGCATAAACACAGAGGACAACATACAATACAAGCATAAACACAGAGGACAACATACAATACAAGCATAAACACAGAGGACAACATACAATACAAGCATAAACACAGAGGACAACATACAATACAAGCATAAACACAGAGGACAACATACAATACAAGCATAAACACAGAGGACAACATACAATACAAGCATAAACACAGAGGACAACATACAATACAAGCATAAACACAGAGGACAACATACAATACAAGCATAAACACAGAGGACAACATACAATACAAGCATAAACACAGAGGACAACATACAATACAAGCATAAACACAGAGGACAACATACAATACAAGCATAAACACAGAGGACAACATACAATACAAGCATAAACACAGAGGACAACATACAATACAAGCATAAACACAGAGGACAACATACAATACAAGCATAAACACAGAGGACAACATACAATACAAGCATAAACACAGAGGACAACAGATAGAATACAAGCATAAACACAGAGGACAACATACAATACAAGCATAAACACAGAGGACAACATACAATACAAGCATAAACACAGAGGACAACATACAATACAAGCATAAACACAGAGGACAACAGATAGAATACAAGCATAAACACAGAGGACAACATACAATACAAGCATAAACACAGAGGACAACAGATAGAATACAAGCATAAACACAGAGGACAACATACAATACAAGCATAAACACAGAGGACAACATACAATACAGGCATAAACACAGAGGACAACATACAATGCAAGCATAAACACAGAGGACAACAGATAGAATACAAATAAATGGTAAAGCAATTGTCGGGTTGCTGCCAACAGCTGACCTGTTGCAGTGCAATGGAGTTAATTTCAGAAAACTTGCTTCAATACTTCAACTGACACATCCTTCATGGCAGTGTAAGCAGGGCAAGATCGCTAAAAAGAGCGTTTGTAGTGGGACATTCTACCTCGCCAAGAGGCCTGGTCTTTTGGCCATGTGGAAGAAACGCCACATTGTGAAGTGGGAAGGCAGGCTTCCCGCCCCACGTCTGGCAAATAAGCTCTTCACCTCCACCAAGATCTTCCATTCACCACAGTGGTAAAGATAGTTCCTACACACGGTTCATCCATTCACCACAGTGGTAAAGATAGTTCCTACACACGGTTCATCCATTCACCACAGTGGTAAAGATAGTTCCTACACACGGTTCTTCCATTCACCACAGTGGTAAAGATAGTTCCTACACACGGTTCTTCCATTCACCACAGTGGTAAAGATAGTTCCTACACACGGTTCATCCATTCACCACAGTGGTAAAGATAGTTCCTACACACGGTTCATCCATTCACCACAGTGGTAAAGATAGTTCCTACACACGGTTCTTCCATTCACCACAGTGGTAAAGATAGTTCCTACACACGGTTCATCCATTCACCACAGTGGTAAAGATAGTTCCTACACACGGTTCATCCATTCACCACAGTGGTAAAGATAGTTCCTACACACGGTTCATCCATTCACCACAGTGGTAAAGATAGTTCCTACACACGGTTCATCCATTCACCACAGTGGTAAAGATAGTTCCTACACACGGTTCTTCCATTCACCACAGTGGTAAAGATAGTTCCTACACACGGTTCTTCCATTCACCACAGTGGTAAAGATAGTTCCTACACACGGTTCATCCATTCACCACAGTGGTAAAGATAGTTCCTACACACGGTTCATCCATTCACCACAGTGGTAAAGATAGTTCCTACACACGGTTCTTCCATTCACCACATTGGTAAAGATAGTTCCTACACACGGTTCTTCCATTCACCACAGTGGTAAAGATAGTTCCTACACACGGTTCTTCCATTCACCACAGTGGTAAAGATAGTTCCTACACACTGTTCACCCATTCACCACAGTGGTAAAGATAGTTCCTACACACGGTTCTTCCATTCACCACAGTGGTAAAGATAGTTCCTACACACGGTTCATCCATTCACCACAGTGGTAAAGATAGTTCCTACACACTGTTCACCCATTCACCACAGTGGTAAAGATAGTTCCTACACACGGTTCTTCCATTCACCACAGTGGTAAAGATAGTTCCTACACACTGTTCATCCATTCACCACAGTGGTAAAGATAGTTCCTACACACTGTTCATCCATTCACCACAGTGGTAAAGATAGTTCCTACACACTGTTCATCCATTCACCACAGTGGTAAAGATAGTTCCTACACACTGTTCATCCATTCACCACAGTGGTAAAGATAGTTCCTACACACGGTTCATCCATTCACCACAGTGGTAAAGATAGTTCCTACACACGGTTCATCCATTCACCACAGTGGTAAAGATAGTTCCTACACACTGTTCATCCATTCACCACAGTGGTAAAGATAGTTCCTACACACGGTTCTTCCATTCACCACAGTGGTAAAGATAGTTCCTACACACGGTTCATCCATTCACCACAGTGGTAAAGATAGTTCCTACACACGGTTCTTCCATTCACCACAGTGGTAAAGATAGTTCCTACACACGGTTCATCCATTCACCACAGTGGTAAAGATAGTTCCTACACACGGTTCATCCATTCACCACAGTGGTAAAGATAGTTCCTACACACGGTTCATCCATTCACCACATTGGTAAAGATAGTTCCTACACACGGTTCATCCATTCACCACAGTGGTAAAGATAGTTCCTACACACGGTTCATCCATTCACCACAGTGGTAAAGATAGTTCCTACACACGGTTCATCCATTCACCACAGTGGTAAAGATAGTTCCTACACACGGTTCTTCCATTCACCACAGTGGTAAAGATAGTTCCTACACACGGTTCATCCATTCACCACAGTGGTAAAGATAGTTCCTACACACGGATATTTCATTCACCACAGTGGTAAAGATAGTTCCTACACACGGTTCATCCATTCACCACAGTGGTAAAGATAGTTCCTACACACGGTTCTTCCTCTCTGTCAATGTCCACATACCTCACATTTCCACATACAATTGTACTGAGGAATCTAAAGACCCACAAGTTTAATTACTTTTAAAACTGTTAGCATCCCCTCTTATTATGTTTGAGGATTAATATACCTATTACTTCACGCAGGCACTTATTTATATTTATCATTGAATATGAGATCAGTCCTGCAAATTATGCTATAATGGCTAAATTCTTGTAAGAATGACATTTCACTCTTAAAAAATGCCAGTAAAACGTTTGGAAAAGACATTATTTCATGGAGCAAACAAATATGTAAATTTGTGGTACATCACTCAACAATACACAAGATGGCGCTGTTTAGCGTGGTTGCGTTCACTGTGCTTATCAAGCCATCCGTTTTACAATCAGTATTTTCCAATCCGAGCCCACATAGAACGGTCACAAACGTCACGTGCTTCCTTTGGGATCGTCAAACTGACGGTTGAGTTGAACTCTCTTGAGTTGAACTCTTTTGAGTTTAAATTAAATTTGGCTTAAAAAAAAGCAATGTTGGACAAAGATGAAATTAACACCTGCAAAAATAACTGTTCTAAATCACAAATCTTCTTAATTCCCGAAGCTACAAATGCACAATTTCAAATTCAATTTTCCCAATGTGGTGTTTTAATAGTGACAAAGTACCAAAAAAACCTGATAAGCATAAAAAACCTTTTAAATGCTGTAATTTAATAAAGATTACATCCATGCTCTGATAAAGGTTTTTAAAAAGTACAAATGCAAATATGGCTTCAGTAATTCTGTTAAGGTGAGATAAATGGATTGGCCAGCAACAGCATTTATTCCTCCCAAAGCACTTAAAGTTCTTGTCCAGATGACCGATGACAGTCAGCAGGATATGGAAGATCCCTGCTGTGTAAAATTACTTGTTTGTCATACGCTCAACAGCCCTCAGACTACAATGTACAGTCATAATGAATGAAAACAAAGTTACATGACAACACACACACACACACACACACACACACACACACTTTCCAATGTATTCTTATACTTGGTGTTCCCAACCATGATTCTGCAGGCTTCTGTTTTTATGTTAAAATGGCAATCAATTTAGACCCAAGAATCTAGGACAAGTCACATGATTTTATCATGAGTGGGAAATTCCGGTTCTGGAGGGCCGGTGTGTATGCAGGCTTTTGTTTCCACCAATTACCCTGGCTAAATGAGTTAATTGGCTGTATACATCAACACTGGTTCACTCGATTAGATCACTGTAAAACGTTTCATGTAGAGTCTTTGGCTGTCATTCATGTGCTTATCACGAAAGTAAGCTAAAATGTCAGATGGAGTAAATGTTAGGATTAATTATATAATTAAGCCCTGGGGGGTATACTATAAAGCAGGATTACCGAGTTAGCTGGATAACTGCACTGAGTAAAACCCGGAACCCTCCCAAATCTGGAACATGGACATGGAGCTGTTCCGGGTTTTACTCAGTGCAGTTATCCAGCTAACTCAGTAACCCAGCTTCTCCTACTCAGTGCAGTTATCCAGCTAACTCGGTAATCCTGCTTCTCTCACTCAGTGCAGTTATCCAGCTAACTCAGTAACCCAGCTTCTCTTACTCAGTGCAGTTATCCAGCTAACTCAGTAACCCAGCTTTTCTTACTCAGTGCAGTTATCCAGCTAACTCGGTAATCCTGCTTTTCTTACTCAGTGCAGTTATACAGCTAACTGAGTAATCCTGCTTCTCTTACTCAGTGAAGTTATCCAGCTAACTCAGTAATCCTGCTTCTCTTACTCAGTGCAGTTATCCAGCTAACTCAGTAATCCTGCTTCTCTTACTCAGTGCAGTTATCCAGTGAGCCAGCTTCATAGCATGTACCACCAGGGGGAGCTCTCCTACCACCGCTGTTATATGCTTAGCATGTACCACCAGGGGGAGCTCTCCTACCACCGCTGTTATATGCTTAGCATGTACCACCAGGGGGAGCGCTCCTACCACCGCTGTTATATGCTTAGCATGTACCACCAGGGGGAGCTCTCCTACCACCGCTGTTATATGCTTAGCATGTACCACCAGGGGGAGCTCTCCTACCACCGCTCTTATATGCTTTTATGCTTTTTTCATCATATAGAAGAATTCATTTTCACTCCATTTCACTTTTTCAGAGCAGTTGACCTCGCTTTCCCATGTTTTGGTATTTGTTCCTGAATTTGAACTATCCAGGTGTAATTAAGATCATCAGTGTAGTATAATGGTCAAGGAACTGGACTTGTAACTGAAAGGTTGCAGGTTCAATTCCCAGGTCGGACACTGCCGTTGTACCCTTGAGCAAGGTACTTAACCTGCATTGCTTCAGTATATATCCCGCTGCATGAATGGATAAATGTAATAAGATGTTGTGTAAGTCGCTCTGGATAAGAGCGTCAGCTAAATGCCTGTAATGTAAATGTAATGTAATGATGTCCTCACTCCTCAGTAAATTGACAGTGTGGCTTTAAGGCATTAGGCAGACGCTTTTAGCCAAACAGACTCAAACGAAGGTACCTTTAACATGGTGAGAAAACAGCACTAGAGCTGAAACTAAAATTAAGATCAAATCAGTTGTCAAGATGTGAAGAAAAACTTCAGCGGAAAGGACAAATAAAATGTACTTTCTGGTTTTGCAGTTTTGGTAAACCTGCTCACTGTGTCAGAAATCCAAAAGCCATTTTAACAATATTAGTTTTTACATCTTCTGTTCATAGAGCCCAGTAATATGGGCTTGAATAATTGTTGGGAAATTATATAGCAGGTTAGCGGATCAGATAACCCTGTTTGTAGTTTAGGGTTAGGGTTGAGGGCTGGACTTTATCCCAGTATGCAATGGGCAAAAGGCAGGAATACCCCCTGGACAGGTTGTCAATCCATTGCAGGGCACACACACCATTCGCTCACACACTCACACGTGCATGCATGCAATTTATAGAGTCTCCAATTGGCCTAACCTGCATGTCTGTGGTCTGTGGGAGGAAACCTGGAGGAAACCCACGCGGACACGGGGAGAACATGCAAACTCCACACAGAAAGGCCCTCGGCTGGAATTAAAACCCAGGACCTTGCTATGAAGCGACAGTGCGTTGTTGTAAGTGGTTAATGTGTTTATTAAAATTATGTATTACTAGCAAAGCCAGCAACACACCCACTCATCTGTTCCAAAATGTAAGTAAACTGCCCGAGTAAATAAACACAGCTATAGCTCCAGTTAGCAGTAACGTCACGGACTCGCGGTCTGTCCTGACCCCCTTCTAATCACCCCGACTACTTAGCGGTGGACTCATCAATTTTAAATTGCAGGGCAGAAACTTTAATCGGCGCAGGATTGGCGAACCTTAGCAAACGGTTCAATTCGTTGCTCATGATGAGCGGTAGCCTACATTACTTTACGCGTAATTAAAATAAATGCCACTCAGCACCTCAAGTTGACTTCAGCCATGCACGTAGCTTTACTTCAGCAATTAACCACGTGACGGAATGTGCGCACTATGGACGTTTAAAGGGGGGATTGGACGCAGCGGACTCCTGTCCGATAAAAAAGATAATTAATTTAGTGGCTCATTAATGACCTTCCCAATAATTAGTGAATTCTTTGAGCTCAAAACTCAAATGCTCATTGGCTATAGGCCTACTTGTGGGGGTTCTAGCTTAAAAGTTTAGACGCAGTGGCTTGCCGCTCACTAAATTATTTTAACAAAGTATTGACAGATTTGGCACCCTTAGGCTGCAGGCAGAAATCAATTCAGCTGATGCATGGTATAAAGTTTTTAGGGGTGGGGGGGGGTTCTCTATTTCTCTTTCAAAAAGCTATTTTGTTGAGCCATAATAGATGATACGGTTAGAACATTTAATTAGCCACCTCTAGTTCAAACTCCAGAAGACATTTGGTTGAGTTCCATGATCACAGCAATGGAAGATATCACGACCAGGGCATAAACCCACCTTCAAGTGAACAGTTATTTTGGTACATCACTTTGTGAGAACCTACGTATATCAGGCTATTCAAAATACTCAATATTTATAACAAACAAACATGATAAAAATGATTAAGAAACTGTGAGCAGCAGCTTAGATGGTAGGCCTATATCTCAGTAGACAACCCAAATATGGTGCAGTGGTTAGCACTGTCGCCTCACAGCATGAAGGTACCAATCAATCAATCAATATTTATTTATATAGCGCATTTCACAACTAGTTGTCACAATGCGCTTCACAGAAAAAACCCAGCCTAAACCCCCACAAGAGCAAGCCAGAGGCAACAGTGGTAAGGAAAAACTCCCTGAGGTAACTAGGAAGAAACCTTGGGAGGAACCAGTCTCAAGGGGGGAACCCATTCTCCTCTGGTCGGCTCAGGGTCTAGATCAGGGGTGGGCAACTCCAGGCCTCGCGGGCCGGTGTGTATGCAGGTTTTTGCTGCCGCCAGTTAACAATTATTGAATTAGCCCAATCGTTTACATGATCTGATATTTTAATCTACAAATCCGGATATGAACAGCAGCTGATGAATGTTCTTGTGCCGGTATGCGTGTATTGTAGCATTTTATCGTTCTGTAATTTACGAGTGAATCGGTGATTGTGTGTATGACTAATTAGCTGATTGAGCCGTGGTAACTGGTGGCAGTAAAAACATGCATACACACCGGCCCGCGAGGCCTGGAATTGCCCACCCCTGGTCTAGATCTTAATGACTGAGTTCTCCCCGTGTCTGTGTGGGTTTCCTCCGGGTACTCCGGTTTCCTCCCACAATCCAATGACGTGCAGGTTAGGCTAATTGGAGACTCTAAATTGCTCGTAGGTATGAGCGAGTGAGTGAATTGTGTATGTTATATTAGGGGTGGGGGGGTGTTATATGTAGGTTATGTATGTTATATTGTACCGACTAAAAACGTCATTAGTACAGGGGCTACAAGCTCCCATGTGCTTTTGATGTTAATGACCAAAGGAAGAGCAATAAGGCAGACCACCAATGTGACCAAGCTTCACAGGTCAATGTCAGCAGTTTGAATCAAGCACCATTTACACACACTAAAGGTCCTTGCATTCTGTCTACCTTTAGATCCTTCAATTTCTGGAAGCATCTTTCACCTCAACATTGCTATTTGGGTCGACTCGCTATCGTATCAAAGTGCAAATTTAACATGGTTTCTTTACACTCCTAAATATGTGTTTGGGAAATTAAAAATACAATCATTTAGATTGCAAATCACATTGAAATCAGAGGTGAATCTAATCTAGAGGCAAGGCAAGCAACTACATAGGGCCCCAAGCATTGGGGAGCCCTGAGGCCTGAGTTTTGGGGTATCATGATGATGATGAATCCAATGGGATTTTCTTTTTTCTTGTTTAGAAAACCGTGACTTGTTTTGCAGTTGTTTCGAACAGAATGGACTAAACGTATTTGTAGCCTGTATCCTATGGATTGGGGTCTTCACTATATTCACAACTACAATCCGATTAAATAAATGGAAGCTTTCATATCGCCGGTGAGAATTTTCCATTTTTGTGAAAATGTATTATCTCTAATCTCACACTGCGTGTGCTTCTTGCTTTCTGTAAACTGCCTCAGAAAAATTAAATCCCCCGCGCTATAGCTCACAATCATGCGGCTCATCCCATTTCCGCGCCCCCACTGATGTAGACGTCATTTCCAGGTGTCAGTAGTCTCGGCGCTGTTGAGGATTAAGGAGAATGTGAACGAGGTTGCAAGAAAACTAGTCCCGCGGAGATATAGGGACCGAACCGGGAGTGCTGTCTGAAATTCCCGGGAACTTGGAGCACCTCGGTAAAAATAGATTACAGCTCAGGTCTGTCGAGCAGGAGTGAAGAGAGTGGGTTCATTTTGTTGGGAATTGAACCCGATCATTCCAGAGTAGTGTGTTAAGGCTTTTTTTGTAACTAGCAAAGACTCGAGAAGAGAATACACAAAGACAAAACACCGCTTGTGAATGGTTGCGAGGATGGACGGTGAGATGCGGCGGGCCTGGTCGCGCTTTGGCCGCAGCACGAGCCGCGGTGTGTACCGGGGGAGTCCTCCCGGCTCGGCGCTGCGAAGCCTGCTGCTCTTGGTCGCGGCTTTGGTCTTGCTTGGTCAACCGTCTTCCACGGAGGCGAAGGAATGCGACAGAGTGTGTCTGAATGGGCAGTGCAACCCCGCAACCGGCAGCTGCTTGTGTGATCCTGGCTGGGCTGGGGAGCAGTGCCAACACTGCGGGGGACGCTTCAGGTAAGATGCAATAATTACTGAGTTTCCCGTCATCCAATCGCTTGAAAAGCACCGCTTTGGATACTTGCAACAATGTGTCTACAAACAGAACTAATAAGCCATTGGTTCTTCTGCCTCGCTTGCATGACCTTATTTAAACTGATGAGCAAGTACTATACAATTATTAACAAACAAGCATTTTTTTAAATGTATTTTTGGCTCGCAAGCAAGCAACCCCAACTGTCACATCGCGATGGCATGTTCCCAGCTAGCTGTACGTGTTTCTGAAATCTAAAACAAGAATGGTTTCCCATTATTTATCGTTGGGCTATCTGTGCGTAATTTGTATGTAACAGATTTCATTTCTTGAAAAAGAGAACTCATGTTAAGATTATTTTTTTGACAAACCACATTTGTTCGTGTGGCAATCTTCTGTAGCATAGGCTAATACTGTCACATCTATAGCCTAGCTACCTGTCACTCGGGACTGGGTTTATGTGCTAATGCTAACATGGACATTTTCTCAATCTCTTCTTCGTCATCAAAATCGTTTGAGGGAAAGGTGGCATATGTTGGTCCCTTGCCAAAGTATGTTGACTTCAGCCGAATATTACTTTAACTACACATTTGGAGTCCGTTTGTGATTTCCATGATGCACGGTAGACTATTTTGGAGGATATAGCAATAGTATAATTCGTGATGGTCTGAGGGAGATCTGGAAACTATTTAATTAAAAGCAGCATTTTAAGGCAATGCCTGCCTGCTTTTGAGACTTAAATTATTGTAGGAAGGACAAACGCAATGAAACACCTGGTTCACCCACATAAAAAGTAAAACAAGGTAGTCAACGTTGAAACCACGGCAGGTAATGAGGGGGGTGATGTTTGATTTATTTTAGTGGAATAGGATGCACATTAGATCTTCCCCTACGGTTTCTGTAAAAAGCACGTTGTCAAAAGCTGAAGAAAACCACCGGTTCCTGTTTATGTAGGCTACACCACAATATTTAAAAAGTGTATGAGCAAATATATTCCATTGAATCATTCCTCATCTTATCTTCAGACGTTGGTTTATCTGAGCTATTCCTGATTTATAGGCTTATCATTGTGGATTTAATTCGGCGTGATTATGTGCAAATATGTACACACACACACAGACGAGTGGTGTGGTGGTACGATACCAGCTGTAGGCTTAAGGCTAGTCTTGCCCCAATGTTTGGTACATTGATCTAATCAAGGAAATTAGTTTGGTTGGATCGGTTTTGTTTATTAAAGGAATTCTCTATTCTGTTTCGGACTTAATGGCGCCCCTGTACAGTTTAGCGCGTCACACGTTGAAGACCGAGCTGGTTTTGCGGGAGGGATGCACGCATTCCCCGGCCTATCATGCCATTTTATTTAATCAGCTGTAAAAGACTAGCGCTTTCATTCATAATTCCAGCTGTCTCCGCGTTGCTGTGTTCCTGACCACTGCTTACGTAGTTCAGAGACACAGGGCCTGTTTGACCTTTTGTGTGTGTGCGTGTGCGTGTGTGTGTGATGTCCAGGCACCCCTGTGGATTTTGCTCACAGGTGTCAATGCCAAGGTAGGGTGCTCAGGGCAAGGGCTTCGGTGTGAGGGAGGCAAAGGACAGCAAACACGTACAGATATATAAAGGACACGCATATATACACACACACACATACATACATGCATGCACACACACACACACACACTGACGTACACACATATTATGAAGGCAGAGAGGGAAGACGACGAGCTTATGGGAGGAAGCCAGCTTATTGCCTGGTAATGTAAGGTCAGGGGTGCTTTTTTATTGAGAGAGTAGGAGAGAGAGAAAGAGACATAGACAGAGAGAGAGAGGGAGATGGAGAGAGGGACACAGAGGGAGAGAGAAAGAGACATAGACAGAGAGAGAGAGGGAGATGGAGAGAGGGACAGACAGAGGGAGAGAGAAAGAGACATAGAGAGAGAGAGGGAGATGGAGAGAGGGACAGACAGAGGGAGAGAGAAAGACATAGACAGAGGGAGAGAGGGAGATGGAGAGAGGGACAGACAGACGGAGGGAGAGAGGGAGATTGAGAGAGGGGAAAGACAGACAGAGGGAGAGAGAAAGAGAAACTGCTCGTAGCTATTGTGCTTTTCATATCAGTAACGCTGCCTAATCATCATCATGCTGCATCTCTTCCTTTATCCGCCGCTGTCGGGCTCGTCCCGTTTGGCTTTGATCGGGCCCTGCGACGGACAGGCGCGGAATCAGGCCCTGCGACGGACAGGCGCGGAATCAGGCCCTGCGACGGTCAGGCGCGGATGCCTGGAGCGGCCGGGTTATTTTCGGATGCATTTTTACTCGCTCTGATTTCTCATTTCTGCCCAGACTGTTTTTTTCTTCCCGGCTCATGGCACGCTGCTTTTTCCCGGTGCACGGCTCGCTCGATGCTCCTCTCATTCCTCCGCCAGTTTTTTCCTGAGTTCTAGCGTCGGTAACAGACTCCGTTTTGAATGCAGCTCTACTCCCCTGAACGGTACAGGCGCTTGTGGGAGAGGGTGATGGGAGTAGCTGAACGGTACAGGCGCTTGTGGGAGAGGGTGATGGGAGTAGCTGAACGGTACAGGCGCTTGTGGGAGAGGGTGATGGGAGTAGCTGAACGGTACAGGCGCTTGTGGGAGAGGGTGATGGGAGTAGCTGAACGGTACAGGTGCTTGTGGGAGAGGGTGATGGGAGTAGCTGAACGGTACAGGCGCTTGTGGGAGAGGGTGATGGGAGTAGCTGAACGGTACAGGCGCTTGTGGGAGAGGGTGATGGGAGTAGCTGAACGGTACAGGCGCTTGTGGGAGAGGGTGATGGGAGTAGCTGAACGGTACAGGCGCTTGTGGGAGAGGGTGATGGGAGTAGCTGAACGGTACAGGCGCTTGTGGGAGAGGGTGATGGGAGTAGCTGAACGGTACAGGCGCTTGTGGGAGAGGGTGATGGGAGTAGCTGAACGGTACAGGCGCTTGTGGGAGAGGGTGATGGGAGTAGCTGAACGGTACAGGCGCTTGTGGGAGAGGGTGATGGGAGTAGCTGAACGGTACAGGCGCTTGTGGGAGAGGGTGATGGGAGTAGCTGAACGGTACAGGCGCTTGTGGGAGAGGGTGATGGGAGTAGCTGAACGGTACAGGCGCTTGTGGGAGAGGGTGATGGGAGTAGCTGAACGGTACAGGCGCTTGTGGGAGAGGGTGATGGGAGTAGCTGAACGGTACAGGCGCTTGTGGGAGAGGGTGATGGGAGTAGCAGCAGTCTGGGCCTGTATGATATGTTATAGTTGATGCGTTGGGAAACACAATGTTATGCTGATGATTGCACCTGAAGAGTAGTTAATGTTTGGGGTGCCATCATGCTGGGTTGGGTCCCTTCCTCTGGCTGTATATTTCTGAGGTGGACGGAGGTCTTGTCTGCCGTTTCGGGTCCGACACTCGTTCCCCTCCCCCGTGCCCTTTTTGTCCCACTTAGAACCCCCCCCTCCCCCTTTTGGCAGGTGTGTACGATTGCTACGAATCGTTCGCTGCGCGTCGTTGGCGGTACGTCGATTGCTGCACACCGCTCGCTGTGAAAACACCAGTTGCCATGGTGATGGAAAAGCACAGGAGGAGAAAGTTGTGAAGTGTGTTTTCTTTTCCCATTCTGCGCACTTTTGAGTTTGAGTCAGCGTGATTATGGAGGGGGGGGGTCTGAACGGCCCACAGGGGACCTCACATTTTACATTTGTCACCTGCAGAATAATCACCGTGGGTCCTCCACTGTTTTGTAGAAAATAACATAAAAGGGCATAAAATTAACCTGAGTTTGAGGTAGCAGGAGGGAGTGATTTCAGTCTTACTTTTTGCCTCATTGGTTTTGTATATTATAATAATAATAACTGATTGGTTTTATATCCAATAATCTCCATTTACAGTGTAGGGGAAGCCTTGCCTCAATCGACACCGCGTTTCATGCCACCATCTGGGTGATGCACGGCAGCCATTTTGTACCGGAATGCTCACCACGCGTCAGGTGAAATGGGATGGAGCGCCAATTAGCCAATGAAATTGTTGCATGTTACATGGTGTTAGATTGTCTGTTTACTCATTCGCTAAAAAGGCAGGGCTTCTAATAAAGGTCACTTCTGCAGCAGCAGAAGCCAGAAAGAACCGGCTTTTGTTCTACCCCTGGAGTGGGCAACTGGCGCACAAGATGCGTTTCTGCATTTTCTTCTAGTGCGTGGCCATTCGGGCTCCGTTTTGATAACCCTGTGCTGGAGGTACCCAGCGTGTCGCCATTCCGGCTCAGATGTTTCACGATCGATTTGTGTGCTCAAGCTGAGAGGCCAGAAATGTCCGTGGCGCTCCAGGACCAGAGTATCTGACCTGCGGGCTAACCGATCGACGTTTCCTCTGCTTAGAGGAGCGCTCGGCGTTTGTTCTGAAGATAAGCAGAATACTCCGGTGTTCTGTGATGCAACATGTACATTTTGAATGTGCAACTCTGCTTCAATAAGGCTTGTAGTTCAATGAAAGTGCAAAGCCTGGCGCTGTTTCTTGGACAAGAGTCTCGCTGTTACCATCGCACACATATTTGGGGGTTTTTATTGCACTTGTGCAGAGGAATATGGCAGTAGAGAGTATTTTTAGGCGTGTGTTTATTTGTGTGTGTGTGTTTGTCTTTGTTTGTGTGTGTGTGTTTGTCTTTGTGTGCTTGTGTTTATGTTTGTGTGTGTGTGTGTGTGTGTGGTTGTGTTTGTTTGTGTGCTTGTGTGTTTGTTTGTGTGCTTGTGTGTTTGTGTGTATGTTTGTGTGTGTGTGTTTGTGTGTATGTGTGTGTTTGTGTGTTTGTGTGTATGTGTGTATGTGTGTATGTTTTTGTGTGTGTGTGTTTGTGTGTGTTTGTATGTGTGTATGTGTGTGTGTGTGTGTGTTTGTATGTGTGTATGTGTGTTTGTGTGTTTGTGTGTGTGTGTGTGTAAGTGTGTGTGTGTGTGTGTGTGTGTTTGTATGTGTGTATGTGTGTGTGTGTGTGTGTGTGTGTGTGTGTGTGTGTGTGTGTGTGTGTGTGATACCCGTGACGCTGAAGTCTGGAGAGGGTTTGGCAGTGTGTAATTACAGATGGCGAGGTTAGGCAGGGAAGCGGCGGTCTCGGTGTGGCAGGGTCATGGTTGCCCGGGAGATGTGACAGAGGAGCGTGTGTAAAAGGTCTGATGTCACTGTAGAGCAGGCGACTGGGACTGTGCCAACAGAAGCCCAGGCTGTGCTAGAAGAGACCTTGACTTGGGTTCGCTCGGGGGTGGAAAATGGAAGCGTAAGCACTTTGTGGCTACCATGCTGAAAGCTCGTCTGCCTCGACTCCCTGTGTGGAAACAAGCTCGATCGAAACCATTAGGCCACATCTCCAGGAAACGTACCGTCAGGTCCAAGAGTTCCAAGCTGATGTTGTGGTAGAATTAAGCTGGAAATAAGCAAGGTCCTGATGGTTCTACTTGTCTGTGCACCCAATGTTCTTTAGCATTGAGTTTGTGTAGTATCGGTCAGACACACACATGCACACACACGCGCACACACACACACACACACACACACACAGATTGTTACTTTGCCCTATTTCTCGTTGTGAGTTGTGGGTGGGTGAGTGAGTGAGTGAGTGAGTGAGTGAGTGAGTGAGTGAGTGAGTGAGTGAGTGAGTGAGTGAGTGAGTGAGTGAGTGAGTGAGTGAGTCCCAGCCAAATTGTCAAAATTATTCCCGCAATCTACAGTTTCAAAGTAGCCAAAGTCTAGATTTAATCCACATTTGTCCATTACATTAATTTGTAAATAAAATCAAGCAGCAATCATTTATTTCCTTAACCGCAGTTTGGAATGTTCATTGCAGTGATTACAGACTAAATGTGTGTGAGGAGAGAAAGAAACACAATTTAACTGTGCCTAAAAGTGAAGGATAAATGGTAATGACTCATTTCAATTTAATCCAGACTAAAGTCCCATCTTCGTGCTGTTAAACATTTATTATGTGCAAATCCAATAATCTTCATTGAAAATGGACGGGAACGGCCTTGGACTTCCTGAGGCATGCAGTTGGGGGGGTTTGGGGGTTTTCGGGTTTTGGGGGGGGGGGGGGGGGGGGGGGGCGGCGGGGGGTCTCAGTGACATGAGTTTACAGATTTAATCCGCCACCTCTCCGCTCGGAACATAAATCCAAACGGCGAATCTGTCAGATCATACTGATTAAGCGATGAAGAGATTCCGTTATGAAAGTGCGTGTGCGCGTGTACGCGTGTGTTCATGTAAATTCCTGTTGGCACAAATAATGCTCAGCCCACCCATTTCTCAACCTCACCTGTGTGACATCATCGGCCTTTTAGGCATTCCCGTGTGGTAATGACATCATAATGACATTACAGCTGCGCAGTAGCAGGCAGGCAGGTGAGAGGACTACAGGCTGTCAGAGGGAGCTGTAAAATTAAGCCATCTATAGCTCACTATATTAAAAGGAAAAATGAGGAGAGGGAAGAGGAGTCCACTGACTTAATATTCAGATCAAAACATTTAGCATATTATGTCAAGTGTGGAGTCGAATCACTATCAATCTTTACATCAATGTACTAGGGTATGCAAATTAAGATAACTTCATCAGCGTGCCATGCAAGGTCATTGATTAATAACGTGCTGTGACCAAAACATCTGCTGCTTCGACCAACTTTTCTCAACTGAGATGAGAAAAGGGCCCGTCTTAATGTTGCTGCATGTAGGCAAATGTTGCTGAATGTTGCCGAATGTTGCCGAATGTTGCAGAATGTTGCAGAATGTGGTTGAATCTGGCTGACTGTTGCTGACTGTTTCTGGGGGGGGGGGGTAGGTGAAGACCCAAGGCTCTCAGAAAGCAGCTGATTGCTCTAAAGACCTGGTGAGAAGGGCAGAATCTTTGTGGTGGGGGTCTGAGTTTAAAATGTATGGTCTGGGGCTTGGGACTCATTAGTCCTGAGGTTGTTGTAAGGAGAAAATCTTGGTTATTGGAGGTACATGGGGCCTCTTGGCAATAAGAAGACCATTACTGCTCTGTTGAGTCGTTATGAAAAACAAAGCAGGACTGTCTGCCGGCGTTGGGCCCTGGCTTGTTTATTTAGTTGTACAACAGCCCCTCTGATAGTCTACACAGGAATCTCGCTGTTGGAATCGGGACAGCTGGCTCGCAGGAAGACTGTGTTTACAGGACGGCTCTTCCCATGGTCATGTGACCCAGAGGGGCGACTTAAGCTCCTGATCGTCAGCCTTGTTGTTGTCAGGTTGTTGTGGAATCCTTACCTGCCGTGGCCACACCTGCGTAGCTGCTCGCTGTATATGGGGCTTTCCCTCCTAAGAATAAGCTCTCCGATTGTTTTGTAGGCCACGCAGAACAGCACAGTTCTGTGGCAGATTTGATCTGCTGACTAACTCGGGGGACGGCAGTAGATGACCCCAATAATTACCTTCTTACACTGAGACACGACTGACCAGCAAGGCCTGCCATAAAAACAACCAAAAAAGGAGCCTTTTGTTGTTTACAAAAGATGTGAATTCGTTAGCTGTCAAAGTCCAGAACCGCGGAGCCTGTCGTCAAGTTCCTGTCAGGACTCGCTCTGGAAATAGCTTTCTTCAGCCACACACATGCACTTAAGCAGTGTTACGTACACTGCCAGGTTGGGTCTGTTATCCAGACACTGCCTCTGGCATCCACACCTGCCAGACTCACCTGCACACACTCATAATTAATCATTCTGAAATTAAGTAGATGGTGAGGATCTGCAATTAATCAACTTGTAGCTTGTAAAGGAGGCGCCTCTTAGTTAAACATGAATGTGTTCATTGCTCAATTAACATTCCATTACAAAAGTAAAATGCACATTTCTGACCACTTGACGCACATTCTCAGTCTGCGCGCTTGTACCCGTTCGTTTGCACACTGTTAAAGACGGCTCTCAGGCTCATTCTCACTGTGACATGCGTCTCCACGCAAGACCGTACTCTCTCTTAGAGAGCGGAAAGAATGCTTGTGCAATCTCACGTTCATTACCGTTTCCTCAACCCCAAATTTAAATAGAAAATGTCTTCTCGCTTGAGAGATATATAATTTGGGTTCAGTGGGAAATTAATAAGAGCTTTCTGCAGTGTGTTTCGGACAAATGGCTAGATCCGCTGTGCAAAATCTCAGGCTTTTGTCTGAAGAAAATAAGTGTGAAGGTGTCATTTAAAGGAAGGCTTTATGAGACAGTGGTTCTATTGGTCTATATTTTTTACAATATATTTCTAGGGCTTTTTCAGTTTTATTGCACAGCGTAGTGTTGAGAGACAGGAAAATTGGGGAGGGAGAGAGGGAGAGAGGGAGAGAGGGAGAGAGAGGGAGAGAGAGGGAGAGAGGGAGAGAGGGAGAGAGGGAGAGAGGGAGAGAGGGAGAGAGGGAGAGAGGGAGATGAGTCAAAGGTCGTGGTGCCAGATTCAAATCGCTGACGTCACGGCTCGCAATGAGCATGTGGACGGTGTTCTACAGGCCACGCCCCCGACACACCCCTGAAGAAAGTATGTGTTTGGGTGTCATTTAAAGCAAGAGTTCTATTGGTCTATTTCTGACTGGTCTCGCAAACCGTGGCATTTCGTTCCTCATTAATTCCTTTGCTCTTATTTGGATTTTTAGCCAGTTACCGCACCGAAGATCCCTGTATGAGCCATTAATGAGACGCCAGTGAGAGATGGCTCAGTCTGTGCTGAGCTCTACTGTGAAACCGCTGATTGTATGAAACCAACAGGGCCGATATGTCTCTGGGGTTTTAGATTCTGAAGTTCACCCTTAGGGAGTCTGGCTGTTCCAACAGTCACCTCCCACCCCACCGCCCCTGTTTGAAAAGTGTTCATTTGGGCGGCCGGTAGGGTAACCTGCATTTCCTCTCCTGGGTGTTGACGGGTGAGCAGTTTGGCGGTTTGGAACACTCTAATGTTGACCCCTAAGTGGGTTAGTGTTTGTTCTGCTGCTGTTGACCGTTTGACAGAGTCTACCGATTGGTCCAGCCGACGCCCTAGTAGGGCTGACCGAATACACCGCAGTGATAATTATCAAATGCAATAAAGATCATCGCCACAATGTGCTTTATTGTCTTTCTATCACCACTGATCTCTGTTGGGTGTTGATAAGACAGCCTATCAGCAATGAGGCCTTGCAACTTCCATGTGACGAAAATACATCACGTGATGACATGGTAGCTGTATGACCTTGCTGCTGATTGGCTGTCTTATCAACACCCAATAGATATCAGTGGTGATGTTTTTCCCCCGGAAGCATTTCACACGGTGTCTGAGGTTTGAGTAAATCTTAAATAATGAAAGAAAAGGAGACTAGAAAGGCGCTACACAACCTTGTGGCGATGATGGTCATTGCGGTTTATCACCCAGTTGATGTCCTCGGTTGGTCACCCCTCGGTCCTCCGGACTGACCAGGCGCAGACGGAGGGCGTGGTCGGATGTCGTTTTTTCAGATTCGCCCCTCTATCAGGACCGGTTGCCTGGAGACCACGAGCTGCTGCCGTGGGTTGGTTTATTGTTTTGTTCTTCCTGTTATTTTATTTCTCAATGGGCGCATATCCTGTTCCAGGCTTTGTGTGGAG
Source organism: Ilyophis sp. 1 JC-2022 (assembly GCA_022702515.1). Taxonomy (NCBI): domain Eukaryota; kingdom Metazoa; phylum Chordata; class Actinopteri; order Anguilliformes; family Synaphobranchidae; genus Ilyophis; species Ilyophis sp. 1 JC-2022. The sequence continues at coordinate 4,203,096 of CM040400.1, read as the reverse complement.
GAGCCGTTTGCGCTCTTTATTTGCCCGCTGGTGACCCCCACGCTCATATTTAAGCATTTTAACGTTCATTCTCATGACTGTGTGCATAGAAAAGGAATCGCCACGTTTTCCGTTGTCACACCTCAGGCTTCAGGCACTCCTTCAGGCAGAATCCTCTTCTCCGTTATGGCAAAAGAGGCAACCCTGCTCACAGTGTTTCACATTTAAACCTAGTAATCGAAATTGTTCTCATGTTATTTAAAAAATATATATTTTTGAACTCAAGTGAATTTAAGCTGATGTCCATGTTGCCTAGCTTGTTCTTGGGTGATCTGGACCGAATTAAAACCGAGTCATTGTCTGGTGATTAGGACCTTTAAAAAGCACATGCAAGCAAGAGTGGATTAAACTGCGCTTGGTGCACAATAACACACCAGTGCATCAGTTTTGTGCATAAAATGGGGAATATGAAACTGAAGATGCAGGAGATTTGCACCATTGGCTGATTGGCTGCTTGTGTTGCTGCTAATGCCAGCAGAATTTTGAGAGGATTTTGTACATAATATTAAACCATGACAGTGCACCCTCCCTGCCCCGCCCAAAGTGAAACGGTGAGCCTGGCCGTGACTGAATATGGTCCCTGTTCCATGCCCCCTGCCCCCTGCCCCCTGTCCACTCAGACCTCTGTCTAATATGTGCCCTCTCCCCTCACTTAGCAAGCAGTGTGCGAATTAAATCCTGCAAAACTCTTTCCAAACTAGTGAGGAAGTAGTTTGTAACATGTCCCACTCTTGTACTAGAAGTTGTAGTTTTTACTTCCGGTTTACTTCCTGAAGATGAGTGTGCTCCTGAATCCCCTCAACGAAATCCCGGAAATAAGGGCTTCATCCGGGGATTTTAAGTGCCCCCATTTGTGAGGAAAAGTCACCCACTCAAAAACATTTTGACGAAGTTGACTCAAATAATCACCAAAATGCGCCCTCAAAGGGATCATATTCGGTCATGGCCCCTGTCTAAAATGATAACTCTTAACATATAAATACTTCAAATTTACCACGTTTGATTTTGTTCATCTTTTGATGAGTTGTTCTATAAGCTGTGTTGCTAGTTTTCATGAACACAAACAGCAGTACATGGTGGCTATGCCAGTGTTACGGATAAACAGGCCTCTATTCCAGCTAAATTCTAGTAAAGAAAGCCAAATAGCCACTGAATCTGCAGCGTCTAAGCGTAGACAAACATTTAACCGAGATTGTTGAGATAAAGAAAGCCAGAATTCCAACCAGAACATTTTTTTTATTTTCTCACATCACCATGCGAGTGAATTCAGGAGTGGGCACTTTGGTTTTGTCTGCCCTATAGTGTGTTGTGGGCCTAATTTAATGGAATACAGTTTTTCTCGGAGAATCACCAGGGGGCATCTCGCGGTCATCTGGGGTGTCATCGGGCGGTTATCGGGGTGATATGTGGTTTTTATACCCAGCGGCACCAGAGCGCGACCCGGCAGTATGTATAAACGCAGGCGGGCGGCGCTTCTGACTGCAATGGCGTGGCTTTCGCTCGATACGCACGCTTCGTTTCACTGCCCAGGTCACGCCATCCGTCCAGTGAACCTACAAACCCACAAAATATATCTGTAATGATATTGACCAATTGATTGTGTTAATCTACTTATAATGGCTTCCCTGTAGTTAGTATTGAGCAGTGAGAGCAGAGGCCGCTGGTGAAATCTTCCCAAAGCATGTTGATGGGATGCTGTGAGATACAGCCGCTGTAGATAACCAGCCAATCGGCAGGCAATGTTCCCAAAGGCTTAAAAATCGCTATCTCCTTAATGCTGCGGGTTAGCTTCAAGTCTTTATAAGGTCTTTTAAATTCAGAACTTCATTGCGACAATTTGTCTCTTCCAACACGCTGAAATAAATGGACTAATTTGTCTCCCCCCCCCCCCTGCGCCTTCCAGTGGGGGGATATGCATGTGTAAAAGTTGTAATAGGTGGAAGGGTATAATTTGTATATATTTTAGCAGACATTTGTATTAAATTAACATAGATTCCAGGTGGGATTTGTTGGATTTAGCTTTTTGAACACACATAACTTTGATGAATAGTAAACAAAAAAGATTTTGTATGATGAAGTTACAGAAAGTGTCTTTCTTATTTCAGAATCATATACTGACTGCTACATTATATAAAGTGGTGTTATTATTTGTACAATAAAAATTTCCCATTCCTGCACCTTTTACGAGTGCCCCTTTAAGACTTGTGAAATTCTCATCAGCTGAGCATTGTATAACCTATACATAGAGATAGAGGCCTTTCATTGTCTAGTTTCACATTGAAGAAAGCTTGACGCTGAAATGTCTGTGTTGATCGTTAATTAAAAAGTCAACGCTAATGCGAATTTAAGGCATATTATGGGATGCAGAGCCTCCTTTATTCAGTGATCACGCACCCAACCAAGTCTGAGCGCAGTGCCTTTTGAATTTTTAACATTGTTGAATTGTAAAATATTCCTAAATTTGTCCTCTCCAGTTCGAAATTAGCATTCAGCTCTATAGCGCAATCCACACAAAGCCTCCACGCTTTACAAACGGTCATTGTGAAAACTTGGCTCTGTGTCAGTGTAGTTTGTTGGAGAAACTAGCCGTTGTCGCGGGAATGTTTAATTTGCCAGAGTTACTGAACCGCGGACGTGTGAATTGCAGGTTCTTTTACATGTTTAAATGAGCCTTTTTAAAACGGTCTCGCCCCATTTTTCCCCGTCAAGATGAGTCGGGATTGCTGTTTCCACAGCAACCATTGAAACGGCTGTGCTGCGCTTGGGGATGGGCGGCGAACCGCAATACTTTCGCAGCCACCAAAGTCTTTGAAGTTTGAGTCTTAAAAATAAGTAAATAAATAATTGAATAAATGAATGGATGGAAGGGGTTTGCCGCCAAACCTCATCCCGGTCACAGATTGCCCACGCGGAGATGGTTCCTGATCGGCTCCATGATAAAATCTGGTTTGTTGATGGAGAAACGGCCTTTTTCATGCCCTGTTCACGGTAATGCAGAATAACATAGACAGCTGCGAGCGTTTAATAGGCAAGACATTTTGAGAATCTCTTGAATATTTTCTTGGAATATCTAATTAGCGTGGTCGCAGACTCGCTGTGTCGTAATGATGTCCGACCATAAAGCCTCTTATCAACGGAGGACAAACTTCCCCGTCCTTTCACAGCGCGATTTGTGCGGCTCAGTGTTGTGTTTGTGTTGGAGAGGGAAAAGAGTTGGCTCCGTTTGTGTGGTGAAATCATTTGAATGCGTTTGTGTTGAATCTGGGCTTAAGCGCGGAACTCGTGCCTCTCTGGTAAAGCACGTGCCGTACAGGTTTGGAGATGTCTCTGCATTTTGGGGAAGTGTGTGCATTGTGGAGATATCTGCATTGTCGCCAGTTCACTTACATTGACAAACAGTCAAAATGACTGGCTTAGATGTGCTGAATGTCCCGCTCCCTTCATTGGATACTTTAATGTTCTCGTATGATGGTACTCGACCCATTCCCAGGTAATTCCCCTCCGTAATTCAGGTGAGAATAGTGCAGCGTGCGAGGGACCAACCAAAAGGTCTACAATGCGGTCGTCACCGTGGATACAGCGCGTTGACGGTGGTCAACACAAACCCGTACCCCGCTTTAAACCATACAGTCAACACAAACCCGTACCCCGCTTTAAACCATACATTCAACACAAACCCGTACCCCGCTTTAAACCAGACAGTCAACACAAACCCGTACCCCGCTTTAAACCATACAGTCAACACAATCCCGTACCCCGCTTTAAACCATACAGTAAACACAAACTCGTACCCCACTTTAAACCATACAGTCAACACAAACCCGTACCCCGCTTTAAACCATACAGTCAACACAAACCCGTACCCCGCTTTAAACCATAGTCGACACAAACCCGTACCCCGCTTTAAACCATACAGTCAACACAAACCTGTACCCCGCTTTAAACCATACAGTCAACACAAACCCGTACCCCACTTTAAACCATACAGTCAACACAAACCCGTACCCCGCTTTAAACCATACAGTCAACACAAACCCGTACCCCGCTTTAAACCATAGTCGACACAAACCCATACCCCGCTTTAAACCATACAGTCAACACAAACCCGTACCCCGCTTTAAACCATACAGTCAACACAAACCTGTACCCCGCTTTAAACCATACAGTCAACACAAACCCGTACCCCACTTTAAACCATACAGTCAACACAAACCCGTACCCCGCTTTAAATCATACAGTCAACACAAACCCGTACCCCACTTTAAACCATAGTCGACACAAACCCATACCCCGCTTTAAACCATACAGTCAACACAAACCCGTACCCCGCTTTAAACCATACAGTCAACACAAACCCGTACCCCGCTTTAAACCATACAGTCAACACAAACCTGTACCCCGCTTTAAATCATACAGTCAACACAAACCCGTACCCCACTTTCGCTTTAAACCGTACAGAGGTGTAATGGTTGTTAGAACGTTCTGTAACAGTGTATTTGTGGTTTGTGATGTGGCTCTTCTTATTCTTCTTCCCCCTCATCCTTCTCCTTTTTCTTCTTCCTGTTCTCCCCCTCCTCCTCCTCCTCCTCCTCTCCTTCTCTTCTTCTTATGTTATGTTCAGTTCAGGGCTGTGTGTGTGTGTGTGTGTGTGTGTGTGTGTGTGTGTGTGTGTGTGGGGGTGTGTGTGTGTCTGTGCGCAGACGTGGTTCTGTACAGCAGTGTGTCAAAGTATTTGGAGATGTTCTGTGTCCCTGGTGTAAATTCATGACACATTGTGGGGGGGTCATTTGAAACCGCGCATTGTGTGACCCCCACCCCCACCACACCAGAACACAGCAGGTTCCATCCATCACAGCTAATTAAGGTAGCGGCGCATATGCAGATAGCTTGCTGCATTACACACACCTAGATTCCATCCATCACAGCTAATTAAGGTAGCGGCGCATATGCAGATAGCTTGCTGCATTACACACACCTAGATTCCATCCATCACAGCTAATTAAGGTAGCGGCGCATATGCAGATAGCTTGCTGCATTACACACACCTAGATTCCGTCCATCACAGCTAATTAAGGTAGCGGCGCATATGCAGATAGCTTGCTGCATTACACACACCTAGATTCCGTCCATCACAGCTAATTAAGGTAGCGGCGCATATGCAGATAGCTTGCTGCATTACACACACCTAGATTCCGTCCATCACAGCTAATTAAGGTAGCGGCGCATATGCAGATAGCTTGCTGCATTACACACACCTAGATTCCGTTCATCACAGCTAATTAAGGTAGCGGCGCATATGCAGATAGCTTGCTGCATTACACACACCTAGATTCCGTCCATCACAGCTAATTAAGGTAGCGGCGCATATGCAGATAGCTTGCTGCATTACACACACCTAGATTCCGTCCATCACAGCTAATTAAGGTAGCGGCGCATATGCAGATAGCTTGCTGCATTACACACACCTAGATTCCGTCCATCACAGCTAATTAAGGTAGCGGCGCATATGCAGATAGCTTGCTGCATTACACACACCTAGATTCCGTCCATCACAGCTAATTAAGGTAGCGGCGCATATGCAGATAGCTTGCTGCATTACACACACCTAGATTCCGTCCATCACAGCTAATTAAGGTAGCGGCGCATATGCAGATAGCTTGCTGCATTACACACACCTAGATTCCGTCCATCACAGCTAATTAAGGTAGCGGCGCATATGCAGATAGCTTGCTGCATTACACACACCTAGATTCCGTCCATCACAGCTAATTAAGGTAGCGGCGCATATGCAGATAGCTTGCTGCATTACACACACCTAGATTCCGTCCATCACAGCTAATTAAGGTAGCGGCGCATATGCAGATAGCTTGCTGCATTACACACACCTAGATTCAGTCCATCACAGCTAATTAAGGTAGCGGCGCATATGCAGATAGCTTGCTGCATTACACACACCTAGATTCCGTCCATCACAGCTAATTAAGGTAGCGGCGCATATGCAGATAGCTTGCTGCATTACACACACCTAGATTCCATCCATTACAGCTAATTAAGGCAGCGGCGCATATGCAGATAGCTTGCTGCATTACACACACCTAGATTTAAATATATCCACGCTTTGTATGCTGAGGCATTCCGGGTGTGGAAACTGACCTGATGAGGTCGTGCAGCAAAATGAAGAAGTTCAGGAGAATACCGGCGGATGAGCAACTGTGACTCAGCTGTCAGTCGCATAAAATGTTTCATGAGATCGCGTTTGGCTCAACGGCCCCCAGCCTTTCTGGCCAATGAGAACGGCCTGCAGTAGGTTTAATAGTATACGAGTGGCACAGCCTTTCTGGCCAATGAGAACGGCCTGCAGTAGGTTTAATAGTATACGAGTGGCACAGCCTTTCTGGCCAATGAGAACGGCCTGCAGTAGGTTTAATAGTATACGAGTGGCACAGCCTTTCTGGCCAATGAGAACGGCCTGCAGTAGGTTTAATAGTATACGAGTGGCACAGCCTTTCTGGCCAATGAGAACGGCCTGCAGTAGGTTTAATAGTATACGAGTGGCACAGCCTTTCTGGCCAATGAGAACGGCCTGCAGTAGGTTTAATAGTATACGAGTGGCACAGCCTTTCTGGCCAATGAGAACGGCCTGCAGTAGGTTTAATAGTATACGAGTGGCACAGCCTTTCTGGCCAATGAGAACGGCCTGCAGTAGGTTTAATAGTATACGAGTGGCACAGCCTTTCTGGCCAATGAGAACGGCCTGCAGTAGGTTTAATAGTATACGAGTGGCACAGCCTTTCTGGCCAATGAGAACGGCCTGCAGTAGGTTTAATAGTATACGAGTGGCACAGCCTTTCTGGCCAATGAGAACGGCCTCCAGTAGGTTTAATAGTATACGAGTGGCACAGCCTTTCTGGCCAATGAGAACGGCCTGCAGTAGGTTTAATAGTATACGAGTGGCACAGCCTTTCTGGCCAATGAGAACGGCCTGCAGTAGGTTTAATAGTATACGAGTGGCACAGCCTTTCTGGCCAATGAGAACGGCCTGCAGTAGGTTTAATAGTATACGAGTGGCACAGCCTTTCTGGCCAATGAGAACGGCCTGCAGTAGGTTTAATAGTATACGAGTGGCACAGCCTTTCTGGCCAATGAGAACGGCCTGCAGTAGGTTTAATAGTATACGAGTGGCACAGCCTTTCTGGCCAATGAGAACGGCCTGCAGTAGGTTTAATAGTATACGAGTGGCACAGCCTTTCTGGCCAATGAGAACGGCCTGCAGTAGGTTTAATAGTATACGAGTGGCACAGCCTTTCTGGCCAATGAGAACGGCCTGCAGTAGGTTTAATAGTATACGAGTGGCACAGCCTTTCTGGCCAATGAGAACGGCCTGCAGTAGGTTTAATAGTATACGAGTGGCACAGCCTTTCTGGCCAATGAGAACGGCCTGCAGTAGGTTTAATAGTATACGAGTGGCACAGCCTTTCTGGCCAATGAGAACGGCCTGCAGTAGGTTTAATAGTATACGAGTGGCACAGCCTTTCTGGCCAATGAGAACGGCCTGCAGTAGGTTTAATAGTATACGAGTGGCACAGCCTTTCTGGCCAATGAGAACGGCCTGCAGTAGGTTTAATAGTATACGAGTGGCACAGCCTTTCTGGCCAATGAGAACGGCCTGCAGTAGGTTTAATAGTATACGAGTGGCACAGCCTTTCTGGCCAATGAGAACGGCCTGCAGTAGGTTTAATAGTATACGAGTGGCACAGCCTTTCTGGCCAATGAGAACGGCCTGCAGTAGGTTTAATAGTATACGAGTGGCACAGCCTTTCTGGCCAATGAGAACGGCCTGCAGTAGGTTTAATAGTATACGAGTGGCACAGCCTTTCTGGCCAATGAGAACGGCCTGCAGTAGGTTTAATAGTATACGAGTGGCACAGCCTTTCTGGCCAATGAGAGCGGCCTGCAGTAGGTTTAATAGTATACGAGTGGCACAGCCTTTCTGGCCAATGAGAACGGCCTGCAGTAGGTTTAATAGTATACGAGTGGCACAGCCTTTCTGGCCAATGAGAACGGCCTGCAGTAGGTTTAATAGTATACGAGTGGCACAGCCTTTCTGGCCAATGAGAACGGCCTGCAGTAGGTTTAATAGTATACGAGTGGCACAGCCTTTCTGGCCAATGAGAACGGCCTGCAGTAGGTTTAATAGTATACGAGTGGCACAGCCTTTCTGGCCAATGAGAGCGGCCTGCAGTAGGTTTAATAGTATACGAGTGGCACAGCCTTTCTGGCCAATGAGAACGGCCTGCAGTAGGTTTAATAGTATACGAGTGGCACAGCCTTTCTGGCCAATGAGAACGGCCTGCAGTAGGTTTAATAGTATACGAGTGGCACAGCCTTTCTGGCCAATGAGAGCGGCCTGCAGTAGGTTTAATAGTATACGAGTGGCACAGCCTTTCTGGCCAATGAGAGCGGCCTGCAGTAGGTTTAATAGTATACGAGTGGCACAGCCTTTCTGGCCAATGAGAGCGGCCTGCAGTAGGTTTAATAGTATACGAGTGGCACAGCCTTTCTGGCCAATGAGAACGGCCTGCAGTAGGTTTAATAGTATACGAGTGGCACAGCCTTTCTGGCCAATGAGAACGGCCTGCAGTAGGTTTAATAGTATATAATATACGAGTGGCACCATCTGGAAATATAAATAATAAATACTGCTTTTCCAGTCGTAATGTGTACTCGGGGAAATTAACCGTGTTCTTTTCTGGCGTACTTAGTTTGAGTCAAACATACGGTTCTCGTGTGCAGAGGGAAGTGGTTTTGTGTGAACAGACATACAAGGCCGTATATTAAACTCATTTCACTTCTCCAGAGCGACATTGTGAACAGCAATGAGATTAGATTAACGACTGGTCCTGTCAGATATAAAACCGTGGGATGATCTTGCGCATAGTGCACTGCTATTTTTGTCTTTGGGGATGGATTGTAATGGCTGGATGCGTGTTGTTTAATCGAAGGCTCGCCCTGGGGTGGCTGGTTGCCACAAGGGTCGTTCTCTAACAGCAAAGCTCTCTTTCTCTCACTTTTCCCATGTGGCTGATCTCAGATCAGTGTCTACCGCAGTATGTAGCTCATTCACAGCGTGTTTCTCAAGCCGCCGCTGACCTGAGACCAGAGGACGGCATGCGGCCTAGCGACAGAAATCCCCTGCTGCGTAATCTGCGCTGACGTCATGCGCTGTCGGTCTGAACGGAACGCCATTTTATTCTTTTTCTGACACTGAAGAAATGGCCCTTGGGTGCAAATACCTCGTAATTCATTAATTACCAAAAAGACAAAAAATAACCCAGAATTAATTACCAAAAGGGAAAAAATAACCCCTCCCACAATCCCACATCCTGTGAGACACAGAGCTCAATTTTCAACGCATGAGACACCAGATGTTTTTAATAAATAAAGTGTTTGTATAAATATAATAAAGTTTTATATAAATATACAGTGTATTTCTATAAAGGTACATAGGCTTGTCAGGTTAGATGACTATAGTAATTGTAAGGTTATTGACTGTTAAGAGAATAGTTTTTTAGCCTGTTCTGTCGTAATGCAGATTTTTTAAAATCCTATTTGAACTGAGTTATTTTTTAGTTTTGTTGGTGTCTGCTGAGTTAACAGATCATAATTAGCGGTGCCTAGCTAGCCCACCTGACAGTCATTCTGTTGACTGGTCGTCCATCGTTCCCCCACAGCTCCTCCTGGTGGTAGAGGGTAAAACCTCATCTTTGGTGTCATCAAGGTGAGATCTCTCTCGGATCTCTGGTGATTGGTGAGATCTCTCTCGGATCTCTGGTGATTGGTGAGATCTCTCTCGGATTGCTGGTGATTGGTGAGATCTCTCTCGGATTGCTGGTGATTGGTGAGATCTCTCTCGGATCGCTGGTGATTGGTGAGATCTTTCTCGGATCGCTGGTGATTGGTGAGATCTCTCTCGGATCGCTGGTGATTGGTGAGATCTCTCGGATCGCTGGTGATTGGTGTGAAACGTGGGCAGAACACTAGGGGAGTGGGGGGGGGGCCAAGGTCCTGTAGTCCGCCCCGTTCTTTATTTAAACAGGAAGTCTGACTCCGCAGCTAACTTTAGAAGGAACGTGTTCTCTTCCGTTTGCCTGACCTGGCGAAGCTTGTTTAGCTTATACAGGCTGTGTTATGGCTTTGCATCTTCTGAAGGTGAGCAGCGAGAATGATTTTAGATTTCAACATTTGCCCTGAACCCTTAAACCTGGAGAGATAACATTCTTTGGCTCGACTCCCTCTCCTGAAGTATAAAAATCTGGCTTCATTCGGCACAATGTTTCTTCACCCACGAGAGGAAATGGGTTTGGGGTTTGTCTTTATCGATGACAGGCGAGCGTGGGGCCCCACGGTTAGTATAGGCAGCGGCGATACTAAACTAGCTGATAGTTGTGGAAAGAAAACCCCCGTGGGTTTCAGGAAGTTAATGATTAGCAGCAGTTTCTACCAGGGATGACTGAATAAAGAATAACACAGTTCTGTGGGCTGAACCCACCTAGGCTGGCAAGCGTCATGATTAGAGGAGGTTTTCTACATTTTAGTTTGTGTGTAGCACAGGCAGGAGTGTAGTATGATGGTTAGAGTTGTGTAGCACAGGCAGGAGTGTAGTATGATGGTTAGAGTTGTGTAGCACAGGCAGCAGGGTAGTATGATGGTTAGAGTTGTGTAGCACAGGCAGCAGGGTAGTATGATGGTTAGAGTTGTGTAGAACAGGCAGGAGTGTAGTATGATGGTTGGAGCTGTTTCACGTTCTCTTCTCTGCACCCAGCGATGGCGCAGAGACGCTCTCCGGACGGGGGAGCCCCGCCTCTCTTGCTTACATCACAGATCTCACTCCTCTGGGAGACGCACATGGACTCCGGCCTACGCTGCCTGAGTAAAATAAAGTGCCTACAGCCAAAGCACTTGTGTGGCGTTCAATCATCTCAACTCCAGATAGAGCTATTTATATACTTTGTCGCTAGATTTAGCAACCTTTCAGAGCTACCAGTGACTTCTTTTCCTAAAATCTAGAGACTGTCAGAGACATTGTGATTTAGTGTGTTTAAAAAGCGCTTTGTGTGGCCAGGAACGAGTGGGAGTGGGAGTGAGCTGTCATTCTGACGAGAGTGAAAGAGAGTGAAAGAGAGTGAAAGAGAGTGAAAGAGAGTGAGAGAGAGTGAGAGAGAGTGAGAGAGAGTGAGAGAGAGTGAGAGAGAGTGAGAGAGAGTGAGAGAGAGTGAGAGAGAGTGAGAGAGAGTGAGAGAGAGTGAGAGAGAGTGAGAGAGAGTGAGAGAGAGTGAGAGAGAGTGAGAGAGAGTGAGAGAGAGTGAGAGAGAGAGTGAGAGAGAGTGAGAGAGAGTGTGTGAGAGAGAGAGTGAGAGTGAGAGTGAGAGTGAGAGTGAGAGAGAGAGCGTGAGAGAGCGTGAGAGAGAGAGCGTGAGTGAGTGAGTAGAGCCTGCCCCAGTGTATGCTGCCTAGCATTAGCTGCTGTTCACTCTGAGCTGCTGCAGCTGATCGTTTCTCTGGCTCTTCCTCCCATTTATCAATACCTTCCATATTGTTTGCATTGGCCTGTAAATAGTATCAATCAGGCTCCCAATCTCATCAAGTGGCAATATAATGAGCAAATTATATGCAAATGTTTATGCAAATTAGGGAATGATGTCATCTAGTGACAAATCTAAAGCTGTGCAGCTGTGAGAGGGTTGACATCGCTATCTGTCTCTCTCCGCAGAGCGACGCTATGCTGGCTTGTCCGTGAACGCACGCTCTCTCTCTGCCGTTCCCTGTTTGTGCGCATAATGCAGGGTCTACATGACCATTGTCATCCTCTAATATGTATGGATTATCAGCTAAATCAAATATATCAGCACTATAAAAAATATATATAGGCTGGTCTGTTTTCGTATGACATTAATTCTGATAATGTAGAATACCTGCCTTGGTAGTGCATGTGGTTATCAATCAAGGGTAGATTGATTGACTTAACTTAACTCTGGCTTTTTATTGGTCTGGAAAGCAGGTATGATTGGTGCATAGATTCACTAATATGCACAAAAGAAATGATAAAAGCAGTCACGAGTGCACGCTTTATATTCAATTTATTTAAAAAAAATAATGTTTGCCTGGATTTAATCCACATTTGTTCTTTACAGACACAATTGTCACAATTCATACAATTCTTTCATTGCTAAAAAGAAAACGTAAAGGTCCAGTTAAGGACAGATGTTAGACGAGACGAGAGAATGAGCCGCATTCGGCCAGCGAGCTTGCAGGCAATCTGCTCCTCGCTAATAAAATTCGATCAACGAGGAGCTTACTTGGAAGCGTTAAAGCAGAAGCGTACTCGCAGTAGCGCTTGGCGGCTCGCTAATTTCATTAAGACAGCGACATGAATAGATCTGGTCTGCTACGTGTGTGGCGCATTAATAGTCTGCCAATGTGTTATGTCAGATAACCCGCTTCATTTGGACGTGTTTTGGTCCTCAGTCTCTCCCCCCCAGTGTGAATTTAGACAGTTCTGCTCATCTGCCGCATGGTTCTTTGTGTTTTAATAAAGGAAAGCGTTTGACTGCATTTAATCACATTTAATAAACTTTATATAGAGGGGTGATTAAACTCTATTTCAAAGGGCTGCTGTTTTTGGTGCTAGTTTCTTTCCGATTTGAAAAGACTGCCCTGCACATGACCGAACAAAATAAAGAGCATCACAATTATTATTGGCTTCATTCCACGTTTCAGTGAAATACTTAAAAGGGCTAAAAGGGGTCAAAACTCATTTCCTGCAGTGAGTAAGTATTAAAAGTTTAATTAAATTTTTTCAGCTACATTGTATCAAATGTGGGTCTGTACAGAAAATGAATGCTGGCTTTGTTCCTGATTGTTATTTTAATTGACTGTGCAGATGGATGGACATGCGTCTCCAAGCCCTGGCGTCATAAGCTCGAAAATCAGCCACAGTTTGCGGCGGTCAGGAGGGTCCATGATTGTACCCTAACGGTGAAGCTGTGCATGCATCTCTGCACTCTATAAAAAGACACTCATTTGTGTTGATATCTCAAAATATGTACCCTAAAACAGAGACACTATGTAGTGTTGTTACTCAAAGCTTGTACCCTAAAACAGAGACACTATGTAGTGTTGTTACTCAAAGCTTGTACCCTAAAAGAGAGACACAGATTCGTGTTGATATCTCAAAGCTTCTACCCTAAAAGAAAGACAATAAGTTGTATCCTGTGTTTACAATCAAAGAAGTCTCCTCCTTCCCTCCTCAACCCCGTTCAGAATTGGATTCAAAAGGTACCTGACTTCAGCCATCCAGCTACCTAATGTAGCTCGCTGGATAGCTATAGGTAACTTTACTTACAGGTCCAACAGAAAACACACCAACTCCGCATTGCTTTTCATCCTCTTGGATGAACTTCAGCTGTGGCTATCAAGGAAAAACTATTCCAAGGTTGACTCGTTTTTGAATGCGCCCTGTCTTGTCGTTTTACTTCGCTGTACTTGTGCTCATTCACCGCTACCATTGCAGTAGCTAGCTAGCTACCTAAAAACGCTCTGCTGAAACCTGATCCCACCCCACAAGCTCTCTAGCCACACTCACCCTTCCCCCACACTGAGAAGAGCGTCACGCCCAGAAACGTCCCAAGCACATCGTAGAAGAAGAAATACAGGCAGAGGATGGATTCTGCAAATGTTCGCCAAGACAGAGATTACCAGTGCCATAGATATGACTGAGCATGGTCATCTTATAATAGGTAGAAATATGCAGGATTTATATTCAAGGCAGAAATCCTACATAGTATACCTTTAAACATTTTTCAGGGACATGCCCTTATGTTCTAATTTAGGCCTACTTGTTTGCGAGATCTTGGTCAGCTGAAACGCTTTGTGTGAAAAGTTTTGTATAAATTACGCAATTAGAAATTATTTCTTAGTCCGATACTTTCTATCGGAATAAACATTGTGAAAATAATATGATATGGTTGAGAGGTTTTCAGAGAACAGAATTTTTTTTTTTTACAAAAACGGGTTTAATTGGTATAAGAATCTTTGGAATTTCGTCCTTGAAAGGGCTGTAAAAGTTCTGTAATTGGCGGCATAAGTTTAGTGGACAAGGGCAAGGACGGGGAGTCGCGCGCACAAGTCCTGAGTTCAGAATGACACAGGAGGCTGTGTGCACCATCTGGGAGGGCCGTCAAAGGGCATGTGACAGAATATTCAGATGAGCTGATTATGTTTTTGTGTGTACTTCCCAAGAGTCAAACGCTTGTCACACTCTTAATGTCGTGCATATGTTTGTTCATGTCCGTATGTGGTTGCATGTGAGTGTGTGAGCTCTTTGCTCGAGAGCATGTGGTCCGCTGGTGTATTAAAGGGCAAAATATGGATCGAGATCCATTCCATATGTTATTTTTTTTCGGGGGTGGTGGGGGGGTTTCTGCTCAACAGAAACTGAAAGGAAACAGCTTCCTCTTCATTTACAGTTATAAAAGAACCACACTGCGTTTTTTTATTAGAGTTGGATGCGTTGGAGATTTGGAAACACTGCCTTGATGTTTTCCGTAATCATAACCTGGCCCTGATCCACATCTCATCTCTAATAACCCTGTACTCCTGTGGTGACATGATTGGTGCAGGGGTCCCCCAAACCTGTTTCTTAGTCTGCTCGTTTGTGTTTTTATTCAGCACTTAATAGGGGGTTGGGCGTGTGGAGGCTGTGTGTTAGAGTTTGGGTTTAGAGGCTGTGTGTGTTAGAGTTTGGGTTTAGAGGCTGTGTGTTAGAGTTTGCGTGTGGAGACCAGAGGTTTGGGTGTGCTAGTCAGAGGTTGTTGTCGGTGTGTAACCCCAGTTCACAGCGGCCTCTGCCTCTTCATTCTGTAACGTGTTCACACTTTGTAAAGCGCTGGTGCACAGGGGGCCCAGAGTTGGGAGCTCCACAGAGCAGCCTGACAGAAAGCTTAGACTGTCCGGATTCCGGGCATTATTTGGTATTGAGACAGCAGGCGGCTTTCCGAGCTCAAGATCCTGTCGTTCTTTTTCCCCCCTCTGGCTGTTTGCTTCCCTGCTGGATGACTGGAAATTTCTAGTTTTCCGCCTGACAACAAAAACACCCCACAGAGTCAACAGCAAAAGAATCCGGCGGGTGAGAATTGCCATGAGGTATCGTGGGCGTCCAGCTAAAAACCATGTCAATATATATAAATGTCCGCTGTACACTGGAGACTGTAACATTCTCACTCTGCACTGGAGACTGTAACATTCTCACTCTGCACTGGAGACTGTAACATTCTCACTCTGCACTGGAGACTGTAACATTCTCACTCTGCACTGGAGACTGTGACATTCTCACTCTGCACTGGAGACTGTGACATTCTCACTCTGCACTGGAGACTGTGACATTCTCACTCTGCACTGGAGACTGTAACATTCTCACTCTGCACTGGAGACTGTAACATTCTCACTCTGCACTGGAGACTGTGACATTCTCACTCTGCACTGGAGACTGTGACATTCTCACTCTGCACTGGAGACTGTGACATTCTCACTCTGCACTGGAGACTGTGACATTCTCACTCTGCACTGGAGACTGTGACATTCTCACTCTGCACTGGAGACTGTGACATTCTCACTCTGCACTGGAGACTGTGACATTCTCACTCTGCACTGGAGACTGTAACATTCTCACTCTGCACTGGAGACTGTAACATTCTCACTCTGCACTGGAGACTGTGACATTCTCACTCTGCACTGGAGACTGTGACATTCTCACTCTGCACTGGAGACTGTAACATTCTCACTCTGCACTGGAGACTGTAACATTCTCACTCTGCACTGGAGACTGTGACATTCTCACTCTGCACTGGAGACTGTAACATTCTCACTCTGCACTGGAGACTGTGACATTCTCACTCTGCACTGGAGACTGTAACATTCTCACTCTGCACTGGAGACTGTAACATTCTCACTCTGCACTGGAGACTGTAACATTCTCACTCTGCACTGGAGACTGTAACATTCTCACTCTGCACTGGAGACTGTGACATTCTCACTCTGCACTGGAGACTGTGACATTCTCACTCTGCACTGGAGACTGTGACATTCTCACTCTGCACTGGAGACTGTGACATTCTCACTCTGCACTGGAGACTGTAACATTCTCACTCTGCACTGGAGACGGTAACATTCTCACTCTGCACTGGAGACTGTAACATTCTCACTCTGCACTGGAGACTGTGACATTCTCACTCTGCACTGGAGACTGTAACATTCTCACTCTGCACTGGAGACTGTAACATTCTCACTCTGCACTGGAGACTGTAACATTCTCACTCTGCACTGGAGACTGTGACATTCTCACTCTGCACTGGAGACTGTAACATTCTCACTCTGCACTGGAGACTGTAACATTCTCACTCTGCACTGGAGACTGTGACATTCTCACTCTGCACTGGAGACTGTAACATTCTCACTCTGCACTGGAGACTGTAACATTCTCACTCTGCACTGGAGACTGTAACATTCTCACTCTGCACTGGAGACTGTAACATTCTCACTCTGCACTGGAGACTGTAACATTCTCACTGCACTGGAGACTGTAACATTCTCACTCTGCACTGGAGACTGTAACATTCTCACTCTGCACTGGAGACTGTAACATTCTCACTCTGCACTGGAGACTGTAACATTCTCACTCTGCACTGGAGACTGTGACATTCTCACTCTGCACTGGAGACTGTGACATTCTCACTCTGCACTGGAGACTGTGACATTCTCACTCTGCACTGGAGACTGTGACATTCTCACTCTGCACTGGAGACTGTGACATTCTCACTCTGCACTGGAGACTGTAACATTCTCACTCTGCACTGGAGACTAACATTCTCACTCTGCACTGGAGACTGTGACATTCTCACTCTGCACTGGAGACTGTGACATTCTCACTCTGCACTGGAGACTGTAACATTCTCACTCTGCACTGGAGACTGTGACATTCTCACTCTGCACTGGAGACTGTAACATTCTCACTCTGCACTGGAGATGGTAATACAGTAATATGTTTATAAATTCACTGATAGTCATTAAGTGCATCTGTGAATACGATGAATACATCTACAAATGCAGAACTATATAAGTAGGCTATATTCTAGGCTAAAATTCTCTAATGGTAAATCTTAAAGTAATCTATGAATACGTCTTTATCTTCAATAACCTATGAATGCAGTTCTCATTGCAGTGATCTGTAAATGAACCTGCGAGAATATCTACACTTGGTCTATAAATATTAGAAGCATGAGTACGTGACGTAGCCTTGTTTATAGCCTTGTTTATAGCCTGCAGATTAGTTGGTCCAATCCTTTGGCTGTAAACACCTTTGTATGGGGCGTCTTAGCCGTTTTGTTTTGTCTGCGCGTTGACTGTGCCTTTGTGCTCTGTAAGGGTGCGTTGAGCGAGCTGTTTACCGCCAAGTCTGGCAGGAGTGACTCCACACTGCAGCTGTGTGTTTGCGCTGAATCAGCTCGCTAAATTGCTGTTGGTTTATTTCCAGGGCCGTTCCAACTGATTTACACCACAATAGGGATCACATTGGATTTACGCCAGACCTGCTGAGGCTTGGGGATGGTGGAGAAAGAGGCAGACACCTGTCACATCGTCCTCTGTTAGCAGGTAGCTCAGTGTTGGGGGACGGTGTGGATGGAGACAGACGCCTGTCACATCGTCCTCTGTTAGCAGGTAGCTCAGTGTTGGGGGACGGTGGAGAAAGAGGCAGACACCTGTCACATCGTCCTCTGTTAGCAGGTAGCTCAGTGTTGGGGGATGGTGTGGATAGAGACAGACGCCTGTCACATCGTCCTCTGTTAGCAGGTAGCTCAGTGTTGGGGGACGGTGTGGATAGAGGCAGACGCCTGTCGCATTGTCCGCTCTTAGCAGGTAGCTCAGTGTTCTTAATAGTCTCTCAACGGGCTGTTTTTAGATTAACTTTATTAAAATTTGTTTAGCACAAGCAGGCAAGTTGCATCAGGCATGAATTGAGATGTGTTCCCACTGCTGTGGTTGCCTCAGTGTGTGTGTGAGTGTGTGTGCGTTTCAGTGCGTGCGTGCGTTTCTGTGCGTGCGTTTCTGTGCGTGCGTGTTTCAGTGTGTGCGTGCGTGTGTGCGTGCGTGCGTTTCAGTGTGTGTGTGTGTGTGTGTTTCAGTGTGTGCTCGTGTGTGCGTGCATGTGTTTCTGTGTGTGTGCGTGCGTGCGTGTGTGCGTGCGCGCGTTTCAGTGTGTGTGGAATGCACAGCTCTGCTCATCTCTGTTGTCACTGAAGCCTCAGACTAACGGGTCTGGGTGCTCGTCTGACTTGCTGATGACAACAGGCGGTTTAGAGCTGCAGTTAGCACCACACCCTTGACCTTTGACCTCTGACCCCCGTTCATCGTTGCTCAGGCTGTTTGGTTCACATTAATCCAGGAAGACGGGCCCCATTCTGTGTGGGCAGGGTTGAAAAACAGCTGAACAATACGATCTTCACACTCTTTTAACACCAATGTGTAGAGCAGGTAGAGCAACTGAGAACTCAGTCGGGAATAAAAATGGGAGGGAATTCAAGAAATTGTCCAGCCAATCAGATTTGTGGTACGATAAAGTGATGACTTGCCCACAGCCAGGTTTGATGGGGTTTGACCTGGCAACAGGGGTTAATGTTCCCGCTTTTTCTAAAACTGGCACTGGGATCTTTAATAATCTTGCCAATGATTCCGGGCTTCATTTCAGGTCTCAGTCAAAAGATATTCCAAAAATCTTTTTTATGTTGTACATGAGCCATTTTTGAATAAAAATAAAAAAAATGTTTTTTGAATATGTATTAAGATGTTATAATTCTGTAAAGGCACAACATTCTATCGTTGCAACTGAACAATCTGACAGTAGTAATATCTCAGTACGATGTTGAGAGCATCTTGAGGGATGTGTCTGTTATGGAGATGTCCAACGAAATAAACACATTATTCAACTTTGAGGGATTAAGTGCATGACATGACATGACATGACATAACATTTTTGATGCCAGGAATTGTGGAGACAGCCCATTGGCATTCAAAGTGCTATTCTGTGGTCAGGCTTTGAACAAAATGGCACCATGGCTCAAAGGCGGGACACGTGTTGTCGTTGGTGTTAGCATTAATGGTAAATTTGGGAATGCTGATGGTTTACTGTGACTTGTTTGAAGTAGCAGAGGCTTATATCTTCAAGATATTCAATTTGATTAATAATTTGTAGCTTGCTGCGGGCACAGCTGATCAAAACAGAAATACAATGCTAGGAATCATGTGGAAGTGAGTTTGCTAAAGGAGCACTTTCTTCACTTGTGAGAAAGAGCTAGCTGCGTCTCTTATGTTCCCTCCGGAGAAGACGGTGTAAAGTTATGAGACAGGACTCGCGGTCATGTGTCACACGCTCTCTCCTGTGGGGGAGAACCCAGCCACTACACTCTGTGAGCCCAGCTGTAATTCCCATAACTTGATTACTTTTCAGTACGACTGCATGTAATAAATGGACTGCTCTACTCGTCAGCGTCGATGGTGAAAGAGATGCCGTTGCCGCTGTGCTTATTTGTCCACCGGGTGGCTCCCTGGAGAGCGCCATCTGGGTTCTAGAGCACATCTTGTTTATGCCAATTCTCCATCTGGGTTTCAAGGCAGGGCCGTTACACTCTGAGAGCTCCTTCTGGGTCTCTAGGCTACGCTAATGCACGCACACTAAGAGCTCTGTCTGGGAGTCTGGGGTAGACTTCCACATCGAGAGCTCTTTCTGGGAGTCTGGGGTAGACACATCGAAAGCTCTTTCTGGGTGTCTAGGCAAGGATGTCACTTACCCAGAGCTAATCCTAGGCTCCAATGCTAGGTTTCTGTGTAAAGTTGTAAACCAAGAACTCATCATTGGTTCCAAAGATAGGCTTCTGTGTAAACCAAGAACTCATCCTTGGTTCCAAAGCTAGGCTTCTGTGTAAACCAATAACTTATCCTTGGCTCCAAAGCTAGGCTTCTGTGTAAACCAATAACTTATCCTTGGCTCCAAAGCTAGGCTTCTGTGTAAACCAAGAACTCAACCTTGGTTCCAAAGATAGGTTTCTGTGTAAACTAAGAACTCATCATTGGCTCCAAAGCTATCTTCTGTGTAAACTAAGAACTCATCCTTGGTTCCAAAGCTAGGATTCTGTGTAAACCAAGAACTCATCTTTGGTTTCAAAGCTAGGATTCTGTGTAAACCAAGAACTCATCCTTGGTCCCAAAGCTAGGATTCTGTGTAAACCAAGAACTCATCTTTGGTTTCAAAGCTAGGCTTCTTTCTAGGCTCTCTGCCATTTTGCTATTTTCTGCTAAATTCATAATGAATAGAAGTAATCCAAATGAAATGGCACTGGTTGTAAGAGTGAATCTGTGTAAAATTCATTTCTAAATCAGTCGTGCATGGGAGTGTGTTTAATTAATAAAATTTGTCCTGTGGTTCTTTTTCAAATATGGCCTACTTACCCCCCCCCCCCCTGCAAAAAGCACATCGCTTTGTAGAAGTCTATTAGAACTTTGCTAGAATGACAAGCCCAATATTGCTGAAAACATTGAGCACATGAAAGTGAGTGTTCATTGAAATTCTCTGAATGTGTTTTCAGATTTCCCGTAAGGAATATCACAGAATGTATAGAAGCGCGTCTGATACCTGCTTGCCATTCATTGAAGGCTTTGCCATTTGGTGCAACTCATTGAAATTCTGATGTTGGAGAAGGCAGCAATGGAGAAATGTGGAAACAGGAATTGTTTTGTAAAGTATACACTTATTCTGTAGACCTCTGGCCTAATAATGATGTGTGTGTGTGTGTGTGTGTGTGTGTGTGTGTGTGTGTGTGTGTGTGTGTGGTCTCAAACCACATGTACGTACGCTCGATGCCTTTTGGCTGATTTGGAGTGTACATGTTCAGCAGTAGCCTATGCCTGAAGGCGGTTGTGCACTGAGTGTGGAAGTTGGTTGTAGGTGTATGTTTTATTTTGTTTATACCACGTTAAATGTCATATTTTCATAGTGAAAAAGATACTGCGTCTTTAGACACTCTTAAGTAATAGTGCAAACACAGGTTTACTTTGCTTCCATTCAGCCAATTCTATATCCTGTTCTTGTGTCGTGTTTATTTATGCATAATAAAAACTAGTTATTAGCGTGTGAAGTTGTGTTCATTGTTTTGTATATCAGGTTGGTGTGAATGCCTTTTGTGTGGTTTGGAACCGATAAAAATAGCGAAACGCTTGCTAAACCAGAAGGGTATGAGTCAGGCGCTGCATTCTGAAGGTGACACTGTGGTAAATGTGGATTTTAAGGACCTGCAGAGTGAGAAACAGCAAGGGTTTTTCCCCCAGGCCTGGTCATTGCCCTGTGACTTCTATACAGTGTTATGCTCTGGTATTAACCCGCTCGGCGAGCTTGTTCTTAGGCAGGCTGCTGGAATATAAAGGTGTGTTCTGTGTACCTGGAGCGCTGTGCAATCTCTGCTGCTGACCTTTGACCCCGACACACAAAAAAAAAAGGACTGCAGTATTTCTAGATCGCAACAAAACCATTAAAAGGAAACGGTACAACGTACATTTTAAATAACGTATCGAATGGCTGAAATACACGCACTGCTTTGGGCTGGCTGGTCTTTTCTGGCGCGTTTTATCTGTGTTTCGAGTGCGGTTTGTCACTGCCCCTTGAATACTAATGAGCCTGAGCTAACCGTGGCATGTTGTGCTGGAACATCCATGTTGTCTTTATCAATTAATAAATGATTAAAAAACAAGGCGTGTTGCTATAGCGGCGAGTAACGGGAACGGACGCACTGAAGCCACCGGCCGCCATTTCCACACTCCGGGTTACTGGCGGAAAAGAAGAGGCGCCTTTTCTAAATGAGCACTTGCTGTCAGCTGTTGATAAGAAGCCATTCTGCCACCTGCGGTAACAACCACACGATTTTTAAAGGGAGCTGTGGGGGTGCAGTTTGCAAACTGTCTGAAGTCTTCAGAGAGCCAGATGGGCCTGTTGGACTACGGCCAGGTGCTGGAGGTTTTACACAAGCACTGCTCCTAGTTACCCGCAAAACGTTGATGTAGAGCTGAGGCGGAGTGATTAGGACCACCTGTCTGTGATTGGAGCGTGGCAGGGGCAGGCGGAAGAAGTGGGTGGGGTTTGGCCAGAGAGGTGGGGGGGGAGGGAGTTGGGGTAGGAGTGGCTTGGCAGGAAGAGTGGGCAGTGCTTATTGGGAGCAGTGGGCATAGCTTGGGAGTGAGTGTTGCTGGGAAATGTAGTTTGTATCTGCCAAGCTGTGACTCATCTCCACATGCATTCCGTCTTCCTCATCTCCAATATCCTGTGCCTTGGTGGACATATTCACCCCCAAAGTGCTTTTCCAGATGGTGTCTCTGCATGCGTTTATTACATAAAAAAGCATCTTGTGATTCCTGGCGTGACGGAATAAACATGCCGTACGTTATTATGTAACCGCGCCGGCTGTTCACTTGGACAAGGACACCGAAAAGGACCCTTGGACACTCAGACCCTGCGTGGCTGAGAGATCATCTGTGCCATTACTGGTTTAGGTTACCACAGGAAAATACAGCCATTCAGCTTCTGAATGTTCCAGAAAACTGAGTGTCTCTTCCCACATTTTTAGGATGCACATGCCAAATCGTAAGGACTTTTGCCCAAATGAGACTTGCTTTTCTGTCTAACTACTTGGCCATGTGTTCAGTAAAACTTTTAATTAAAAATGAGATTTGTGCATTATCACCTCATCACCAGTGGCCCAGTGCACTCAAAAGTGCTATTTATGAAAATATTTTAAGATGTTTTAATAGGAACAAGCTCAAGAATAAAATATTTATGCTAGTTAGCCTAACTGTGTATCAAATCTATAGCTTATGAGCAGCTATATGAGGTTGTTGTCAAAAATAATCTCTGCTACAAATAAAACTTGATTAAATGCAAACTTGTTCTTTAACAAACTTTAGCCTTTTGTTGAATGTGATTATTTGTGTGTTTTGACTGCGTAACTTCGGGTCGGTTCCTGCTACGTGATTGCTTTTTCAGGAATACAGGCATCCCCATGGTAACAAGCTGACCTTGAACTCTTAAACCAGTGAAATAAATCAATTTGTGGTGCAGCAGGTTAAGTATAATTTTTTTTGACTGCAGCAGTTACAAAGGGACTGAACTCTTCTCGTTCACAGCCTCTCAGCACCTCACACACGGGGAAGCTTTGTCTTGTTTTACAGGCCGCTGGGAATTTTACTACGCTGTGTAATTGGCTGACCTTTTTGTACGGAACGTCTCGCTGTGAAGTCTCCTTCCCCTTATTTTCTCCACTGCGCAAACATGTGTGTGGACTGTGGCATGCACACACTACTGCACAAACATGTGTGTGTGTGTGTGGACTGTGGAATGCACACATTACTGTGCAAACGTGTGTTTTGAAGCCTTGCGAAGCCTTTTTCGTGTTTTACATTTTTAAATTTTCATTAAAAAATGTTTTGGACTTTTATCAAAGCATATAGTCCTAAGTAATGGTCGTCCAAACTATTTGTTTGGGTTTCCGTCTCTCTCTAACAATCCTAACACAGTACACAGGAAGTTTGTTACAGAAGGTGAATGATGTCTCTTGTAAACAGGAAGTGTGCTTGACTCTATTACAGAAGGTGATTAATGTCTGTTATATAAACAGGAAGTGTGCTTGACTCTATTACAGAAGGTGATTAATGTCTGTTATATAAACAGGAAGTGTGCTTGACTCTGTTGTAGATGCTGAACAGTTTTTCTCTGCTTTCTCCTTCTCTCAGGATGACTGGCACCTCTGGGTTTCTGACCGATGGTCCTGGGAACTACAAATACAAGACCAAATGTACATGGCTAATTGAAGGAGAGTGAGTACAGCCACGGGTTTCCTATACCAGGGATACTCAAATCTGGCCCTCGAGGCCAGGAGTACTGTCTGCTTTTCATTCTTCTCCTCTAATCAGGACTAATTTAAACCTGGGACGCAAAGTCGGTTAAATCTCTGGCCGTTAAGTGGCATTGATCAATCAACTAACTGGAGTAGAAGAGAACCAGCATTAGGGCCCGATTGAGTATCTCTGGCCTGTACTAACCAGAATCATCATTCTTGTGTTCTCAGTACTGAATATCCTGCCTGTGTCATTCCTGAAGCTCAACATGTTGTGATTGGCTGGCACATTATGAATATTCATACGGATCCCTCCCCCTCTCCCCCGCAGGCCCAACACCATCCTACGGCTCAGGTTTAACCACTTTGCCACCGAGTGCAGCTGGGACCACCTGTATGTGTACGACGGAGACTCCATCTACTCCCCCTTGCTGGCTGCGTTCAGGTACGGCATGCGGCTGTAGCCGAGTTTGGACACGCAGAGTGCGCTGTCATCCCTGGAGAAGCAGTAAGCGTGTGATTAGATCACTTCTCTGTGACCGTGGTGTTTAGCTGGATGCACCAATCACATCTCTTGTTGTGCAGAGAAGCCCACAGTTGAGTTCCATTTCTGAAAGAACAGGTTGAAGCTCGGACACCGTTACGTAGGGAACGTGAAAACGCCGACGCGCTGATCTCATGGAAGGTCGATAATGCTGTAATACTGACCGATAATGCTGTAATGGGGCTCGGTTGAGTGGTTGATGTAGAGATGGCTACCAGCACTGTTGGTGGGTCACGCTTCCCTGTGTGGCTACGGTGGTGGAGAAAAGATATTTATGTTTAATAAATGTATGTTTTTTTTTTTCCCTCTCCAATGTGGAATACGCTAGTGCTCACACTCACATATGTTAGCGCTCCTTGCTGGAATCCGCGCCATCGATTGGGAGCATGTGATGAAGCATTGCTGCGTATCACACCACAGCTTGTGAGTCTGGCTCACGCAGAGATGAGTCGGAGGAAGACATTTCACGTGCGGCTGAACAGTTTACAGGACGTGCAGGCCCCCGCGCGTCCAGTAGGGGACGCTAGAGTGTGATGGGACGCGGATCTATAGCTGACGAAACCTTCTTAACCCTGGGTGATGCTACCATCAATTACGCGTCAATCGGCCGCAGTCGGCAATGATACGGTTGGGAACCAGACCAGAGTGGGACCCATCTGTACTTTTAGAACAGCGCCTTAACCGGATGAGCCTCCCAACAGCCCAAATCTCAGTGTTAAAAAGGCCCTTCTTTTTGGCCTCTGAGGAGGGCTGCATCCCCTTGTTTTTGCGGCAGGTGTGATGCTGTCAGGCCAGTTTGATGGCAGGCAGCCTGAGGTTCTCTGATGCGGCTGAACCCTCGAGAACAGCAACAAAATGATTTTGTGCGCTCCGTGACAGTTTTTTGCTGTGGGGCACGGGATGATATTTTTTTGTGCTGCTTTTTTCAGCTTCAAACGGCTCAGGATATCACAGTCGCTTAGAGTCTATGGCGCTGTCATGGGCCGATGCTTCACCGCCCAATATGAGCGCAATGAAGGGGAGGGGGGCACGCTGATCGAATTAGCCTGCCCGTTCCGTGCAGATAACGACGTGCCTTGGCGTAAGAAAAGAGTAAACCGCCTCTGTGTCTCTTGTCCTCTACTCTAGTGGTCACCCCTGTCATCGGACGTCTGACCACCTGGATCCAGGGCCTGTGTGCGTCCCTGGAGGGGCAAGGTGCTTAATCCACACTGCACGCACAGTCTCTCATTGCGGCTGCATCCGCACTCAGTCTCTCAATGCGACCGCACCTGCGTTCAGTGTTGATTTTGGGGGCCGATGCAGAGTCGGAGTGAATCTGAGGTGCTCTGCCTGTGTTTCTCGTAGCTGGCTAACTGTGCTGAGTAAAACCCGGAAACCCCCCGAACATGGAGCATGTGAGGAAGCAGAAGCACTGTTCAGGGTTTTACTCAGCACAGCTATCCAGCTACAAGGAACAGGGCCCTGGAGCTCAAATTGATTCTGCAGTAAGTGCATTATGGGTAATGTACTGTTTATGTGGTCCACACAGTGGAGGGTGGGGGGAGATGTTTGTAATTGAAAAAAAAAGCACAGTGGAGAGAGAGAGAGGAAGCCTTAGGGAGTGAGAGAGAGGGATTTGAACCGCCGATGACGCGGTCGCAATGAGCATGTGCTCTAAAGGCTACACCACCGAGGCGCCCAATTACTTTTTAAAATTCCCATAAGTCCACAGTAAAATAAGGTGTGGCTACGAGGGACACGCCTCCTCACGCTTTCCCCCCGCATAACTGCTTTCTGATTGGAGAACCTCCCCAAGCGTGCTCCTCATCTCGCGCATCATTGGCTACTAGTTACAGCTCACATCAAGGTAAACACCTTGGTACCAACCTACAGGTCGGCGAGCTCCACCCTACCTCCATAGGGTGGTGTGGGACATAGTCTTTCACTTCTATACTTGGATGTTTTTTTAGGTTATAGGTGTTCTGTTGTCAGATCATCTGATTGACATCAATGGCTGCTGCCTTTAGTTCACGTATACATTATTTACCTGTGTAAATCGGCAGTGAGGGTATCGAAGAATTGTGTGTTTGTACTTGTCAGGGCAGAGGTGAAGATAATGGTAGGTGTGCTTGTGTGAACTTCCTGTCTTTGTCTTTCGCCCACCAGTATCTCTCACTTAAACAGTTGTTTCGGATTAAGTACTGTTGAGATTTGAATTACAGTGATTACCAAAAATATATTTGTGGTGGGAAATTAGTGGGTTAGATGTGGACTAGGGTTCTCTTCTCTTCACTCAGCATTGCCACAGTTCACAAAATCGGCAGTTACATTTGAACTCGTAAGGTTGTCGTGACAACCCTTCCAGTACTGGTGTTGTGCTGTGAGCTTGAATGTATTTAAGCTCTTTCTGCAGCACCGTAGCCATGGAGACCCCCCGCCTGCCCGTACAATTCACGGCTTTGATTGGCTTTCTGGTGTTTGCACCACGGCCCGGTTGTGAGTTGGAGTCTTGCCACAGCCGTGTGTGGGGGAAAGAGGGGAGACGGGACGGCCTATCCGGTAGTCTCTCCGGCTCCTGATTGGAGCTCCGTTTTCAGAAGCGACGATGCTGAGTTGTGTGGGCTGTGTTTTTTATTATTATTATTATTTTTTTTACTGTGCTGTCATCGTGCCTGTATGTACTGTGCTGTGTAGATGATGCACAAGATCACTTGGCTCAAGTCAGGTGGGATGCATCCGGTATATCGTCCTGACTAGAGCCCGACCGATATGGGATTTTTGAGACCGAAAACCGATTTTAGAGGGGGAAATTCACTGATTACCGAAATGGTTTTCGAGCTGGAAAGAAAATAGATCTTTTCTACGTGGATTGTGCCCAGATTTAGGACCAATATGACTATGCAAACATACTCAGAAGACTGCTTTCTTAAACAAATAACTTTGTTACAAAAATTTGTACATTATTCAATTATTAAAATATTAACACGATTAACATCAAGCAATTTTAGAAATTAACAATGTGATCAAATAAAGAATAGAAATAAAATACATAGCAAAATAAACATCAGTAGGCTACTTAATGACCATTTCAATAAAGAATAAATAAAAATAAAATTAATAGTTAAATAAATGCAAACTGCATGAGTTCAGCTTTCTGTCTGGTCACATAATGTTGGCGAACTAGGGGAAAAATAGCCAATCTAAATGCCTCGTTCACTGAAGGACGCATCAATTTAAAACCCCTCGGAGCTAGGATAGGTTTTAACTGGTTTTAGCCGTGAGTGTGTACAGGATCAGTTACCGAAACCTACCTGTACAATCATTTTACTTGAGTCATAAATAAAGAATGGTACCCCCAAGTTTCGTCCGAATTTCAAACATCTTTGCAGTTAATTTGACAGTTTGTGTTGACATTTGTGTTTATCTTATTATTATTATCATGTTATCTCTATATTATGGCTCCCGATTGTGGCTTAACTTGGACGGAGGAGGAGACTCATTGTATCTCCGTAAACACTTTGAAAGCGGAAAATGATCCATATTGTTTATTTTATTTTCAACTGTAACGTTAAATGTCGATAGTAACATTTATACCAAGGAATGCAGGAGGGTTCCGGGGTTTACTCAGTGCAGTTATTCAGCAAACTCCATAAGCTTTGTGAAACAGGCCCCAAAGCTGTCATTAGCTAGCTACCGTTAGCTAGCTATTTAAACCGTTGTCGTCACCTTAAGTCGGTCACGTTAATCCCATTAATTTATTCGATATGAAAATAAATGCCTCAGTTAAAATACGGGGGTGAATCTACATGCACACTGTTATATCTCAGTCAGTAGCCTAAGTCATGAATGATAACGTTAGCTAAGTAATGGTGCTAAGTAAAAGAGGACAACGAGATCTGTGGATGCATCTCACGTGACTGGTAGCTGATTAGCTTGCCGATAGCTAGCTAGCAATGTTATCATTCATCGGCAGTTTGCAAACATTTATTATGACTGCAATTAAAGAATGACTGGCATTACTGTTGTGTAATACAGTATTATTATTGATAATATTAAATGAGCTAATAACATACATTATTGTTCCTTCCTTTCATTCAGTGAGTCTTCCTCCAGCGGCAGCGCTGCTCTGAGACTCTGACTGAGCGAAGATTCCCTGTCACATGATATGTTGTGGATAGCGAGAACCACTAGATGGAGTGCTAGGAGCGCCCACGTGTCAGTGTAAAAAAAAAAAAAATTTGCCTATATCGGTCGTTCATATCAGCCACATGTCATCTTTGACCACCGATACACTATGGTCCAGAAAGGCAAATGTCGACCCGATATATTGGTTGGGCTCTAGTCCTGACTAAGAACGGTGAGCAGCGATCAGATTTGGCTCCCATGCATTTGCAGGGCGGGACTGAGGTATAACGCTCAGGGAACTGGGCTTGCAACTCTAAGGTTGCAGGTTCGAGTCCCAGCCTGGGCACTGCCGCTGTACCCCTGAGTAATGTACTTGACCTGAATTACTTCAGTAAACATCTAGCGGCATAGATTTATCGTTACACTCTCTATAGAGAAGGTACATGAACATTTTAGACATTTAGCTGACGCTCTGAAGATATTGCAACCTGGCATTGCCTGTCCTCCCTGCAGAGAGGGAGAGAGATGAGATTAGATCTGTTTTTGTCCTCTCTCACTCTGTGCTCTGTTATGTTCAGCCACAGACACCTGCATCCCAGGAGGTCTGAGTTTCACGTGCGTCACAAACATTTCACACACCAGCGCACCGATCTCTCCCAGCATGGGATTCAACCCCGATCTCTCCCAGCATGGGATTCAACCCCGCAACCCCTCAGTGACTAATAAACGGTCTGAGCAGCATTAATGAGCCCCCACATTTAATGCATTAATCTTTGTTATAAAAAATGTTGATCCCTGGGGAAGATTTTTCAGGTGGTACTGGAGGAACAGGAACCAGAAACGGCATGCTTGGAATTGTAGGCAGTTGAATTAGGAGAATAGGAAACCTTGGATGTTAGTACGGTGATAGTGGTGTAACGCAGATAAGTGGGAGTCGGCAGTAATTACTTGCTAATCCTCAGATCATCCCTGCTACACTCACATGCATGCATGCACACGTGAACACATACACACACACGTGAACACATACGCACACGTGAACACATACACACACGCGCAAACGCACTCTCACACACAAGACACATACACACACATGCGCACACACACACACACATGCGCACACACACATGCGCACACACACACACACACACACTAAGGTCAGCCCAGGTTTTTTCCCCCAGTGATGAACAGGTTTTCCCTTGGGTCTCTGCACCCTGGGGGCCGAGCTCTGTGACCCCCTGTGACCCCCTGTCCTGTGGCCCCTGTGGCCCCTGCCTTGTGAGAGCTGTGCGGATCATTAGGCCAGTCGAGCCTGTTTACACTGGTGTGGGAGGAAAGTGTTAAACTCTCAGCTTATCTCCCTCAGGGAGCCGGTGAACCATAAAGCGAGAATAAACATCCATCTGCATGCTCATATCGTACAGCTTAACAGACGCGCACACACACAGACGCACACGCACACAGACGCGCACACACACAGACGCACACACACACAGACGCGCACACACACAGACGCGCACACACACAGACGCGCACACACACAGACGCGCACACACACAGACGCGCACACACACAGACGCGCACACACACACAGACGCGCACACGCACAGACGCGCACACACACAGACGCACACGCGCACAGACGCACACGCGCACAGACGCGCACACACACAGACGCGCACACACACAGACGCGCACACACACACAGACGCGCACACACACAGACGCGCACACACACAGACGCGCACAACCTGGGTGGTGTTCATCTTCAGTGAACCAATCAATCAATCAATCAGACAAGCAAATCAATCAATTAATCAGCCAGTCACATGTGCTAATATATGAACGTAGAGCTCTGCTCTGCTGGGCAGTACTAAAAGTTCTGATTTATTCATTCATTACATAACTCTTATATTTTCAATTTGTAAAGGTGAAAAAAGAGCAAAAGAAAATGGAAAATGAATCTGTGGAGGGAACAGAATGAAATGAAAAATAGGAATAAATTACAGTTTATTATAAATCAATATCAGTGTTCCACAGCATTATAAAGAATTATAACCTTCCTCTTGTTGATCATTTTGATTATACAGTCATTCACACACACACACACACACACACACACACACACACATATATATATATAGTTTATTGCAGGGATAGGCAACTCCAGGCCACGCGGGCCGGTGTATATGCAGGTTTTTCACCAGCTGCTGTTCAAATTGCGCAATATAGATACCAGATCATGTAAAAGATTGATTATTGGGCTAATTAAATAATTGGTGGCAGCAAAAACCTGCATACACACCGGCCCGCGAGGCCTGGAGTTAAACCTGCACACACACCGGCCCGCGAGGCCTGGAGTTAAACCTGCACACACACCGGCCCGCGAGGCCTGGAGTTAAACCTGCACACACACCAGCCCGCGAGGCCTGGAGTTAAACCCGCATACACACCGGCCCGTGAGGCCTGGAGTTAAACTTGCATACACACCGGCCCGCGAGGCCTGGAGTTGCCCACCCCTGGTTTGAGTGGCTGGAATAGATGGGCTGATTCTTGCACACAAAGAAGTAGCTTTTATGTCTGGCTCAGGCAAGCACACCTGAGAACTGCAGGCACTAGATGGGTATGGTTTACAGATGCCGGTACTAAAACGGTAGTGGTGCTTAAACGGTGCCTGAACCAATACCTTCTTTAAAATGATAGTTTAGCCGAAGATTGAGCAACCTCCTGACATCACAGGCCTCCTTATAGAGGTCCCTCCAGGTGCCGCCAATCCTACAGTCAACGCAAAAGCAAGAACAACACAGAAGGGCTTAAGTGAGGATGTAACAGTGATGCTGTGGTCCTGTTGGTGGTCCACAGTGTCTGTATATCTGTCTGTCTGTCTGTCTGTCCTTCCAGCCACGTTTCCTGGCGGCTGCAGTGGCGGCTCCCATAGAGACTAACCCGCCGGCCAGGTCCTGCGTCTATTCTCTCTTCTCGACTTCCTAACAACAGGAGCTTTCAGTTCGGCAAACGGGACTTTCGGCTGCTGTATCACAGTTTATGAATATGTATTAAAAAGCTGCAGTCAAGGACAGAACATTCCTAGCCGCAACGTTGTCCTTTTTATCGCGCACCTTTGTTAATATTCACAAGGCGTATCTGGGAGTTGAATGTGTCGGTTGCAGTGGGAGGGAGACGGAGTGGTCAGTGTTAACACTCGAGAGCCGGGTATCTGGTGTGTCTGCTGGGAGAGGAAGGGCAGGCTGAGGGAAACAGGCCGAGGTCTGGTGGGAGGGCAGGCTGAGGGAAACAGGCCGAGGGCTGGTGAGAGAGAGGGAGGGAGGGCAGGCTAAGGGAAACAGGCCGAGGGCTGGTGAGAGAGAGAGAGAGAGAGAGGGCAGGCTGAGGGAAACAGGCCGAGGGCTGGTGAGAGAGAGAGAGAGAGGGGGGGCAGGCTAAGGGAAACAGGTCGAGGGCTGGTGGGAGAGAGAGAGAGAGGGAGGGCAGGCTAAGGGAAACAGGCCGAGGGCTGGTGGGAGAGAGAGAGGGAGGGCAGGCTAAGGGAAACAGGCCGAGGTCTGGTGAGAGAGAGAGAGAGAGAGGGAGGGCAGGCTAAGGGAAACAGGCCGAGGGCTGGTGAGAGAGAGAGAGGGAGAGAGAGGAAGGGCAGGCTGAGGGAAACAGGCCGAGGGCTGGTGAGAGAGAGAGAGAGAGAGGGCAGGCTGAGGGAAACAGGCCGAGGTCTGGTGAGAGAGAGAGAGAGAGAGAGAGAGAGGGAGGGCAGGCTGAGGGAAACAGGCCGAGGGCTGGTGGGAGGGCAGGCTAAGGGAAACAGGCCGAGGGCTGGTGAGAGAGAGAGAGGGAGGGCAGGCTAAGGGAAACAGGCCGAGGGCTGGTGGGAGGGCAGGCTAAGGGAAACAGGCCGAGGGCTGGTGAGAGAGAGAGAGAGGGAGGGCAGGCTAAGGGAAACAGGCCGAGGGCTGGTGGGAGAGAGAGAGAGAGGGCAGGCTGAGGGAAACAGGCCGAGGGCTGGTGGGAGGGCAGGCTAAGGGAAACAGGCCGAGGGCTGGTGAGAGAGAGAGAGAGGGAGGGCAGGCTAAGGGAAACAGGCCGAGGGCTGGTGGGAGGTAGGGATGGCTCAATGGATGATGTCTTCGTCCATCGATGATGGTTGAGACATGGTTGAGACATTGTGATGTTTGTTTAAATAATAGTGCACATGTAGGCTTTTGGTATTACAGTTGGTATTATATTTATATGTAAAATTATGTAATTAATTAGTCCCTGTCACAGTTGTTTTCCATATTGCGTCCCTTATTATAAAATAAAAGGGTTTGTGAAGAATTCACATTGGCAAACGAGCGAGATAAACAGCATCTATTGACTAAAAAAGTTATTTCTTAATTAAACACTCATGTAAATGATTAACACATTTTGAGTCGCTAGGCTATGTGTCATAAAACTACAGATTATAATTTACCTACAACTAAGCGAGCATTATCTCCTTTGAATGATGTTCAACAGCCCGTGCGTAGTGCATTCAATATGAGCAGCCATAACTTATGCCTTTGGATTCGACTTCAACGATTTCATCAAACTTACTGTGATTACTGCAAAATAATCACTGCGCTGTCACAATAATATAGCCTAATTATTAGGTGCGATTTCTTAACTTTTGTTCATCACAAATACCCCCTTCCAACTCTCCTCCAGCGCATTGACGTGTTTGAATTGCCGCATTGAGACAAAGCCTAATATCGAAAATATTTTCACTGAATAATCTTAGAATTACTTAAAATGACATGCATAATTTTATACTTATAAACTTAGGCTAACATGTCACGGAAACATGTCTCGGGTCTTGTGCATTAGGCCTAAATCCAAAGTATTGCCAGATTGGCAAAGTTGTGTCTTTTTTCACGACTAAGTCAGTTTTTTAAATTAATTTTCTGAAACTGCATTACCATGAAATAATTATTCATATTTAGTTTAGAATAGATAAAACACAAGTTAAACGAATAGCCTACCTGATATAAATAATAGGCCTATAAAATAATGAAAATTAGCATTTTATAATAATGTATTAATTAAAACAAACCACAATAGGATGATGTCATCGTCCATCACGATGTTTGGATGTGCACATCGTGATGTCACATTTGAGTAGAGTGGGAGGGCAGGCTGAGGGAAACAGACTGAGGGTGGGTTGCTCCGATTGCTTCCCTGTTTAAACACTGTGGGCTGTGTGATTGATTGGCCTCCTCCGTCGCTGACAGCCAAATGGCCTTGCTCCGCGGCCCAAACCTGCCGCTAACGCCGCCCACCCAAATCTCTGGCGGGCTCTGCAGTTTCAGATAAGGACCCGGGTTTGCTTCCGCCGTGGAACATGGCTACGATAAGGCTAGCCAAGTTTTTGAAGATGCTCTGGCTTTTTAAAAACTTCCCTGGACTGTTTTTGTATTTTGCCTTCATGACCAAGTTCATCATCCTCTGTCTGAAATCGCTTATTTTTCTGGCTGCATTATGTAGATAGAAGCTGCTACCTTGGAATGTTTGGGGTTTAAGCACTCCGTATAAACAGCTGAATGTGTTCTCTTTTTTTCTGCTTTTATCCCAAATGTTTCTGTCTATTGAATAGCGGGAAATGTCCAGGAGCAATCAGGCCTGATTTCAGCAATCAGGCCTGTTGGAAACCCTTTACCCTTATGTTACTCAACATAAGTATTGTTACTTTAGGGCTTTTTCAGCTTTTATTAGACAGCACAGTGTAGTGAGACGGGAAGAATGGGGAGCGAGAAAGAGGGAGCGACATGAGACCTACGCTACGAGACACCCCAACAGAAGTATTGTTAATGCCACAGTGTCATAACACATAGCCATAATAATCTTTACCAATAATCACAGTGAAACCTTGTTTTAATTAAATGTAATTGGCAAAGTTGATGAACAGTTGTAGTGTTCATTGCCAGGATTTTTTTGAGCATCTTATCTCTTATTATTTCTTTGGCTGGATTTGTATTTCCGTTCTGCCCCCTGCTTTAGTTCAGGAGAGGGCAGTCTGTCACCTCTTCAACCAGCTGCCTCCATTCCCTCTGCAGTCCACCTGTGCAGTCAGTTCCACCTGCGCAGTCAGTTCCACCTGCGCAGTCAGGTCCACCTGCGCAGTCAGTTCCACCTGCGCAGTCAGTTCCACCTGCGCAGTCAGGTCCACCTGCGCAGTCAGTTCCACCTCCGCAGTCAGTGCGCTGAAGGGCTGCAGCTTCTGCGCATCTGGTGCAGGTAAATTGCATGTGGCAGTCGCCCAATCGGCTGGGGGAGCTGCTGATGATTGATGATAAGGGGGAAATGAGGCTGGCATAATGAAGCTGTGATCAATTAGCCGTCACAGTGACTTCCTGTATGGATCTCACACTGTCATCACAATGGTTTTTAAAAAAAATGGTGCCCAGATGTGTTGCTGGATTAATTTCAGGATGAACAAAAGTCCACACAGTGCCCCCCCCCCATAATTGCAAATTGCTTTTGTGCAACATGTTTGCGTAATGTATTTTTCTGGGTCTGTGTTAATACACATTAAGTTGCATGGGGTTGCCAGTGTGGGATGTAGACTGTATTTATTCTTTTAGAATTTCTATTTTGGTTTTGTACATAGCAGATAGTGTGTGTGTGTGTGTGTGTGTGTGTGTGTGTGTGAGATCATATTATTTTAATGAGAATAATCCCGGTAACGAGTCTTACGTGAAGGTTGCATCAGCATTCGTTCAGCTGAGCTTTGAGTCTGATACTCTAAACATTTTCCTCTCAGAATCAGGCACTTGTGCCGTCCTTTGCAGTCTCAGGACTGAATTATTAATATTCCTTTAGTGTGCCTATCCTTTCAGGGTGTACAATAGTCATTTAGTAGGCCAGCGTGTTTGACTACCACATTGGGGCAATTTGATTGGGCCATTACCAGATTTGACTGGGGGTGATCAGCCTTGGATGAACGGCTTGGTGATTTGATTGGCCAATTATCAGGTTGCAGGGGAACTGATTGGGTGAGCAAACCTGGTGATTCCTTGAGTGATTATCAGCTTGTGGCAATTTAGCTGGGTGGTCAGCCAAGTAATTTTATTGGGGGATGATTATCAGCTTGGCCAGTTTTGATTACCAGTGTTTGGTGATCTTCCCGCCTGTTTGATTTGGAAGATGTGTGGAATGTGACTCACAAGCGGAGGGGTGGGCGGAGCTTCGGTTCACTGCGGGTGGTGGGGGGTGGTGGTGGAGCTGTCAATCACCCCGCTGAGTGTGAGAGGGCCTTAATTAACATCATCGACTCTCTTCGTTAACCTCAAGTGACTCCCTTAATTTAGATTTCAGTTCCTCTTACAACCACTCTCCAAGACTGGACCTGTAAATGAGTAGACATTTTTACCAGTGAACTACAGTCACACAACCACAAAGGAGGGGCTCAAAGTGAAATATAAATCAACACCAAGCTGCGCAGCTTGTAATTTATTGCCGTTGGCTGTTTACAGTTTGAGTAAACCTCAGCGTATTGCTTATTGAGAATTGACTTTAAAAAACTCAGTCGCTCTAATTATTCTCTCCTGAGTTATGAAGGGCTGTCGGTCTTAATCGATATGTTGTGTATAATCTGTTT
Organism: Ilyophis sp. 1 JC-2022; assembly: GCA_022702515.1. Lineage (NCBI taxonomy): Eukaryota > Metazoa > Chordata > Actinopteri > Anguilliformes > Synaphobranchidae > Ilyophis > Ilyophis sp. 1 JC-2022. The sequence goes on along the minus strand of CM040400.1, from coordinate 4,166,792 downwards.
CTAATGTGGCTGTACTTTTCTACTCATAAATAAGTATCGGCTTGCAACAGGATGCACGTCCCGAGTCTACGTGTACTCAGGGGGAGAAAATGTCTGGACTTCCTGTGTCGAGCACATCATGGAACCCTCTAGAAAGTCCTTCTGATTTAAAATGTAGAATTCATGAACTTTGAACGCTAGCTGTGCTGATATGCTCTCCACAGTAGGTTTGAGCCAATATCCACCTGATATATATATACCACATACTGGGGTCTAGAAAATACTTTATTTTGCAATACCTGGAGTTTATTGCTTTTGCTTTTGCTTTTGCTTCTGGGGTTTTTTCTGCTCAGAAATGATTTTGGAACAAACTGGAGCTCAGAGGAGCAATCGCCTGTTTCAGTCGTGAGCGCAGTTTTCTGGCTGTGTCGCTGCTGATCGAAAACGCGTTCGTCGCTGGAGCGGACGGCGACTGTGTGGACCGCGTGTTGCTAAGCGATCATATTATTTCAAGTCACGGAAAAAGGTGCTTCTCCAGTCTGTTATATTGGATTTGCATGGCAATTATTCAAGGCAGACATGATTATGGACGGTGATGACATTGTCAGTTGAGTTTATAGTTACATTGCAGTTTCTGCTTTTGGGTAATACAACAAAAAAGTCCTGAATTATATCTAGGTCTCTGTGTAACCCCTAGAACACAATAAAATCCCCCAACTTTGAAGAATAGTGAGGAAGTATTTTATGGTTTAGAGACTGAAGAACAGTGTGGAAGTATGGGAAGTAGTTTATGGTTTAGAGACTGAAGAACAGTGTGGAAGTATGGGAAGTAGTTTATGGTTTAGAGACTGAAGAACAGTGAGGAAGTATGGGAAGTAGTTTATGGTTTAGAGACTGAAGAACAGTGTGGAAGTATGGGAAGTAGTTTATGGTTTAGAGACTGAAGAACAGTGTGGAAGTATGGGAAGTAGTTTATGGTTTAGAGACTGAAGAACAGTGTGGAAGTATGGGAAGTAGTTTATGGTTTAGAGACTGAAGAACAGTGTGGAAGTATGGGAAGTAGTTTATGGTTTAGAGACTGAAGAACAGTGTGGAAGTATGGGAAGTAGTTTATGGTTTAGAGACTGAAGAACAGTGTGGAAGTATGGGAAGTAGTTTATGGTTTAGAGACTGAAGAACAGTGTGGAAGTATGGGAAGTAGTTTATGGTTTAGCGTTGCACTGTTCTGGGCTAACGCATCTGCAGGGCTAATTCAGCTTGCTAATGTTTTTTTGCTAGCTTGATAAAGCCTACTGATGTTAGCTAAGCTAGATACACAAATTGGACAAATTACAATAACTTCTTGGCTATCTAAGTAGCTAAGATGTATGCTTACTGTTTGGTATACTACGAAGCAGGATTACTGACTTAATATAGATAACTGCTGGATAACTGCAATGAGTAAAACCTGGAACTCTCCCAAATCTGGAACATGGACTGAAGTAAAAAGAGCTCCAGCTAACTCGATAATCCTGCTTTGTGAAATACCCCCCAGGTTTCTTCAAGTCTATCTCAACCCTAGGGCACGGATAATCAAATCTGGCCCTCAAATCCAAATCCATCCCTGGTTTTCTTTTTTCCAGGTAATTAACTGAACAATTAGTGCTACTGATCGGCCCGACTGTCTTTCCACCTGACTCCCAGGTAAAGGAGGGTTGGAAAACCAGCAGTTCTCGGCCCTCGAGGAGCGAGTATAGGGCCTTTTGTAGCTGCAGACAGCCACAGAATATGTTGGCTTGTATTGTGTTTGTGTTAGGAGGGGATTTCCTTTGGCTACTGACGACAATCGGTTGTTTGAGTTCTGCACTTCCTCCGGGAATTTCAACAGCCCTGTCTCCTTGAACGTTCGTTGGGGAGTATTTTATCAAGCGTGAGCTAGAGTAGTGTTATTTTTTAAATAAACGGGGGGGGGGACCTCATATGGAGGCCTAATGGGACAGCGCACGACTTCTGAAAGGAATGAAGGTTAAAAAGGCATCAGAACGGGACGTCTCGGCGCAAACGGAATTTGTCACTCAGAACAGGTTTGCTGCGGACGAGAGTCTCGAAGGAGTAGCAGTTGTGAACGCGTCTTGCTCAACGTTCTTCCCTTTTGTGGTTCAGGGAAAATGTTCCACATAATGCTTCTGATAGAAGACATCTGTTGAGAGAAACATAAAAGAAAATAAATAAAACCCTGGCATTTAATTAAATAATCTGGTCGATACTACATGGTGGGTTATTATTTTACAAGATTTGGAAATGTTTTCATGCAGAGTTCATGTTTGAAATCTGTGACTGAACGGGCTTTCAGTATCTCTCCGTGGGATTCTCAGTAGTTGTGGGTCACATGCATGCGGTGGGGAAATTTTGTTAGAAATGAATAGATTTTTAAAGATTTGCATAGCAATAGCTGAACTTTTCTATTCTACAAAGTGTTTACATAAAGTTAAAACAGGACTACAAATACATGGGCCAAAACCTTTAACTGAAATCTGCATATCCAAAATAACTGCACCGCACTTTATGACAACTGATTTCCACAGGAGCCGTGCAGTTGTGTCTATAAAGTTTTTTTCTAGCCTTTCACTTTTCAGAATAACAGAGATAAAAATTTGCAAAGGCAACTACACCTCCTGGCCAAAAAAAAAAGTCGCCGTTGCACCCGTCATGCATAGTGCCCACTGTACAAGCCTCTGGAGGCAGTGTTATGATCTGGGGTTGCTTCAATTGGTCAGCTCTAGGCTCAGCAATGTTATGCAGCAATAAAATGAAGTCAGCTGAGTACCTGAATGTACTGAATGACCAGGTTATCCCATCAATGGGCATATTCCAGGATGACAATGCCAAGATTCGGTTGTCGAAACAATGCCACGACGAATGCGCGCCGTAATCAAAGCTGAAGGTGGTCCAACAAAATATTAGTGTGTGCAACTTTCTCTTTGATCAGGCAGTGTACATAAGCTCTCAGCCCAAATATTGTTCCCTGTCTCAGGCAAATAGGTCTAGCCCTCTTGAGACCTGGGCCATTTCTGTATCAGAGTAATCGTGAACCTGGCGTCTCCTTGGATCATTTTACATTTTAGGAATTCAGCAGATGCTCGTATCCAGAGCTACTTATGTAAATGACATGGTTTACATGTATACAGCTCATCTTCCGCCTGCGTCTCAAAGGCCAATCAGAAGAGTCTGGGTACATTTCCCATCATGCATTCTGTTCACACACCCTGTTTAAAACTCCTGTAACAAAGCAAATTGAGAGAGTGGGGAAAAATATCTTAAAAGTTTCCCACCGAAGGACGCCTCTCTGCATGTTATTGCAGTCAGCTAGAAGAGCTGGAATTGTCTGTCTTAAATCACAGGGGTAATTACTGTAGGATTGAGGTTGCTTAATCGAAATGTGTCCTCCAGTGATCCCCGTTAATGACGGTACGAGGCGGGTTTAGAGCGTCTCGATTTGTTTTCTGTCACCGGGTCACTTGATACACGCTTCGTTTCCTCGGCGATGACAGCTCTTCATAATCGCCTCCATTATGCGCTGTCTTGCACAGGTAAATTAGAGTGTGTGAAAACGGGCTCATCTTTATGCGCTGTCTTGCACAGGTAAATTAGAGTGTGTGAAAACGGGCTCATCTTTATGCGCTGTCTTGCACAGGTAAATTAGAGTGTGTGAAAACGGGCTCATCTTTATGCGCTGTCTTGCACAGGTAAATTAGAGTGTGTGAAAACGGGCTCATCTTTATGCGCTGTCTTGCACAGGTAAATTAGAGTGTGTGAAAACGGGCTCATCATTATGCGCTGTCTTGCACAGGTAAATTAGAGTGTGTGAAAACGGGCTCATCTTTATGCGCTGTCTTGCACAGGTAAATTAGAGTGTGTGAAAACGGGCTCATCTTTATGCGCTGTCTTGCACAGGTAAATTAGAGTGTGTGAAAACGGGCTCATCTTTATGCGCTGTCTTGCACAGGTAAATTAGAGTGTGTGAAAACGGGCTCATCTTTATGCGCTGTCTTGCACAGGTAAATTAGAGTGTGTGAAAACGGGCTCATCTGTGGTTTGTGGAACTATTCTGATTTGGATGCACAGGAATTGCTTTTAAATATACTGGTCATTTATGTCCACTTTATTTCTTTTAAATATATTCCTTTTCTACTGTGGTATGTCATAAGTAGGTAGAACGTATCCTATTTTTAAAAACTGGAATCGGTCTACGACCTGGGCTTTCAACAGAGGGTCCTTGAAGGTACCGTACGGGAGTCCCTGGCCAGACTTCATATCCAATGACAGTGGACTTCACGTCCTGAAGTAGTGGTCAGATCACAATGCGTGTGTCCACTGGGGAGTCCATGTCCTGAAGGAGTGGTCAGATCACAATGCGTGTGTCCACTGGGGAGTCCACGTCCTGAAGTAGTGGTCAGGCAGAGCGTCCACTTGGGCTCTCTCCCTCCCTCTCCCTCTCCCTGCCTCCCTCCCTCCCTCTCTCTCACACTAGACCGTAGTCCGGTCGGGAGATTTCATTTGTTCAACGGAAATATAGATTTTTACATGGATACTGATAATGTAAGTGGCGACAATCTAAAATGTTTTTGTTTTGTTTTTCATTTTGAGGTAACATTTTAAAACCCAGCGTTCTCCATGCTGGGTCAGTGTCCTTCCGCTTGAATAGATTTTTGACCGTTGAATGCCACCATCGTGATTCATCCGTCAAAACCGGCCACTGGCGGTGAAGCGCTTTTGGCACGATGCCATGTTGTGCCCTATTGATTTCCTGTGTCTCAATTTGGCTGTTGCTCATAAGTGCAAAACGGGAAGCCGCGTTTTGGGGCAAATTGTGGTCTGGCGGTGCGAGATGTTGTGTGCTACTTTGAGAACAGTCTGAATTTATCTTTAAGTGCATTTGAGCAGTATTCCTGGTTCTGTTGGTCGGCGTCACGTCATGTTTCTGGGTCACTGGTTGATAATGCAAGGATCGACTGTACCCCAAAAGCCAGTCCTTTATCACTATAAGTACCCCCAAGCACCGAACCCCAGCCTCAGTCCTCAAGTGTAATAAACTGCACCATTTTACCAATTCATTCACCTTACATGATTTCTGGGGTGTCGGCGGGTTGCTGATTTTTTTACGGTGGACGTTAAAAGCAGTATATGCCCTGCCTCTGCAGGGTTGGGGGGTCTCCCTGCCTTGGCCCGAACCCCCTAAATCCGCAGAGCTAAAGCAGCTTTCTGAAGGCGACTGGCTGTTTCAGACTCACAGGCCTTAATTGAAGCTCAGTGCAGAACTATACTGTTCCCCGCCTCCGTATATAAGGTATTGTGTGTGGCAGCCTAGATCTGACACCACACTAGTGCTGCGAGTGGGTCCCCTGGGTGTGGCTGCCCCCCCCCCCCCTCTCTCTGAAGATGAAGTGTGGGTAGTCAAGAACCCCCCCCAGTCCATATGCAGCTTGCATCAGCAGTCTGGAGCCAAAATGGAGCTAAAATTGAGCCAAAATGCAGCCCGTCTCTATAGTGAGGGAGGGATGCTTGTCCTGTGTTGCACATTTGTGTGTGTGCGTATGTATGTGTGTTCAACATTGTTAAAGATTGTGTGTTTGTGTGTGTGTGTCTGTGTTCAGTGTGTGCATTGTTAAAGATTGTGTGTGTTTGTGTGCATGTGTGTGTCTGTGTGTTTGTGTGTGTGTGTGTCTGTGTGCATTGTTAAAGATTGTGTGTGTTTGTGTTTGTGTGTGTGTGTCTGTGTGCATTGTTAAAGATTGTGTGTGTTTGTGTTTGTGTGTCTGTGTGCATTGTTAAAGATTGTGTGTGTTTGTGTTCAGTGTGTGCATTGTTAAAGATTGTGTGTGTTTGTGTGTGTTTGTGTTCAGTGTGTGCATTGTTAAAGATTGTGTGTTTGTGTTTGTGTGTTTGTGTTCAGTGTGTGCATTGTTAAAGATTGTGTGTTTGTGTTTGTGTGTTTGTGTTCAGTGTGTGCATTGTTAAAGATTGTGTGTTTGTGTTTGTGTGTTTGTGTTCAGTGTGTGCATTGTTAAAGATTGTGTGTTTGTGTTTGTGTGTTTGTGTTCAGTGTGTGCATTGTTAAAGATTGTGTGTTTGTGTTTGTGTGTTTGTGTTCAGTGTGTGCATTGTTAAATATTGTGTGTGTTTGTGTTTGTGTGTGTGTGTGTCTGTGTGCATTGTTAAAGATTGTGTCTGTGTGTTTGTGTGTGTGTGTGTCTGTGTGCATTGTTAAAGATTGTGTGTGTTTGTGTTTGTGTGTGTGTGTCTGTGTGCATTGTTAAAGATTGTGTGTGTTTGTGTTTGTGTTTGTGTGTGTGTGTCTGTGTGCATTGTTAAAGATTGTGTGTGTTTGTGTTTGTGTGTGTGTGTGTCTGTGTGCATTGTTAAAGATTGTGTCTTTGTGTTTGTGTGTGTGTGTGTCTGTGTGCATTGTTAAAGATTGTGTGTGTTTGTGTTTGTGTGTGTGTGTGTGTCTGTGTGCATTGTTAAAGATTGTGTGTGTTTGTGTTTGTGTGTCTGTGTGCATTGTTAAAGATTGTGTGTGTTTGTGTTCAGTGTGTGCATTGTTAAAGATTGTGTGTGTTTGTGTGTGTTTGTGTTCAGTGTGTGCATTGTTAAAGATTGTGTGTTTGTGTTTGTGTGTTTGTGTTCAGTGTGTGCATTGTTAAAGATTGTGTGTTTGTGTTTGTGTGTTTGTGTTCAGTGTGTGCATTGTTAAAGATTGTGTGTTTGTGTTTGTGTGTTTGTGTTCAGTGTGTGCATTGTTAAAGATTGTGTGTGTTTGTGTTTGTGTGTGTGTGTGTCTGTGTGCATTGTTAAAGATTGTGTGTGTTTGTGTGTGTGTGTGTCTGTGTGCATTGTTAAAGATTGTGTGTGTTTGTGTGTGTGTGTGTCTGTGTGCATTGTTAAAGATTGTGTGTGTTTGTGTTTGTGTGTGTGTGTCTGTGTGCATTGTTAAAGATTGTGTGTGTTTGTGTGTGTTTGTGTTCAGTGTGTGCATTGTTAAATATTGTATGTGTCTGTGTGTTTGTGTGTGTGTGTGTGTCTGTGTGCATTGTTAAAGATTGTGTGTGTTTGTGTTTGTGTGTGTGTCTGTGTGCATTGTTAAAGATTGTGTGTGTTTGTGTTTGTGTGTTTGTGTCTGTGTGCATTGTTAAAGATTGTGCGTGTTTGTGTTTGTGTGTGTGTGTCTGTGTGCATTGTTAAAGATTGTGTGTGTTTGTGTTTGTGTGTGTGTGTGTGTGTGCATTGTTAAAGATTGTGTGTGTTTGTGTGTGTGTGTGTGTCTGTGTGCATTGTTAAAGATTGTGTGTGTTTGTGTGTGTGTGTGTGTCTGTGTGCATTGTTAAAGATTGTGTGTGTTTGTGTTTGTGTGTGTGTCTGTGTGCATTGTTAAAGATTGTGTGTGTTTGTGTGTGTGTGTGTGTCTGTGTGCATTGTTAAAGATTGTGTGTGTTTGTGTTTGTGTGTGTGTGTGTGTGCATTGTTAAAGATTGTGTGTGTGTGTGTGTGTGTGTGTGTCTGTGTGCATTGTTAAAGATTGTGTGTGTTTGTGTTTGTGTGTGTGTGTGTCTGTGTGCATTGTTAAAGATTGTGTGTGTTTGTGTTTGTGTGTGTGTCTGTGTGCATTGTTAAAGATTGTGTGTGTTTGTGTGTGTGTGTGTCTGTGTGCATTGTTAAAGATTGTGCGTGTTTGTGTTTGTGTGTGTGTGTCTGTGTGCATTGTTAAAGATTGTGCGTGTTTGTGTTTGTGTGTGTGTGTCTGTGTGCATTGTTAAAGATTGTGCGTGTTTGTGTTTGTGTGTGTGTGTCTGTGTGCATTGTTAAAGATTGTGTGTGTTTGTGTTTGTGTGTGTGTGTGTGTGTGCATTGTTAAAGATTGTGTGTGTTTGTGTGTGTGTGTGTGTCTGTGTGCATTGTTAAAGATTGTGTGTGTTTGTGTGTGTGTGTCTGTGTGCATTGTTAAAGATTGTGCGTGTTTGTGCTTTGCAGTGGTCTCATCGTCCCAGAGCGCTACACAAACGAGACGGTCCCTGAGGTGGTCTCCAAATCTGGGTACACCTTGCTGCACTTCTTCAGCGACGCTGCCTACAACCTGACCGGATTCAACATCTCTTACAGGTACCGCTGCACAGCGAGGTCGTGCGTGCGTGCGTGCGTGCGTGCGTGCGTGCGTGCGTGCGTGCGCTTTTTCCACGTCGACCTGTGTGGATTGTCTAGGCAATTATGTAGCTTGTGTAACACCAATCGGAGCATAGAAATTACTTTGCTGTATTTCATATAGTTTATTCTGCGCTTGAAAGATATATTTATAGTTAAGTTGCCAAAAAAAATAGTTTCTTGAATTTAGCTTGATTTTAGTTAATTTAAAAACAGAAAAACACAAACAAACAAGGTATAATTTTTTTCAAAAGGATATCAGACAGTCTGTCCGAGAGAGAAAGCAGAGAGGCATACAGAGGGACACAGACGCAGCGTCTCACACAGAGAGAAAGCAGAGAGGGACACAGACGCAGCGTCTCACACAGAGAGAAAGCAGAGAGGGACACAGACGCAGCGTCTCACACAGAGAGAAAGCAGAGAGGGACACAGACGCAGCGTCTCACACAGAGAGAAAGCAGAGAGGGACACAGACGCAGCGTCTCACACAGAGAGGAAGCAGAGAGGGACACAGACGCAGCGTCTCACACAGAGAGAAAGCAGAGAGGCATACAGACGCAGCGTCTCACACAGAGAGAAAGCAGAGAGGGACACAGACGCAGCGTCTCACACAGAGAGAAAGCAGAGAGGGACACAGACGCAGTGTCTCACACAGAGAGAAAGCAGAGAGGGACACAGACGCAGCGTCTCACACAGAGAGAAAGCAGAGAGGCATACAGACGCAGCGTCTCACACAGAGAGAAAGCAGAGAGGGACACAGACGCAGCGTCTCACACAGAGAGAAAGCAGAGAGGCATACAGACGCAGCGTCTCACACAGAGAGAAAGCAGAGAGGGACACAGACGCAGCGTCTCACACAGAGAGAAAACAGAGAGGCATACAGACGCAGCGTCTCACACAGAGAGAAAGCAGAGAGGGACACAGACGCAGCGTCTCACACAGAGAGAAAGCAGAGAGGGATACAGACACAGCGTCTCACACAGAGAGAAAGCAGAGAGGCATACAGACGCAGCGTCTCACACAGAGAGAAAGCAGAGAGGGACACAGACGCAGCGTCTCACACAGAGAGAAAGCAGAGAGGGACACAGACGCAGCGTCTCACACAGAGAGAAAGCAGAGAGGCATACAGACGCAGCGTCTCACACAGAGAGAAAGCAGAGAGGGATAGACGCAGCGTCTCACACAGAGAGAAAGCAGAGAGGGACACAGACGCAGCGTCTCACACAGAGAGAAAGCAGAGAGGGACACAGACGCAGCGTCTCACACAGAGAGAAAGCAGAGAGGTATACAGACGCAGCGTCTCACACAGAGAGAAAGCAGAGAGGGACACAGACGCAGCGTCTCACACAGAGAGAAAGCAGAGAGGGACACAGACGCAGCGTCTCACACAGAGAGAAAGCAGAGAGGGACACAGACGCAGCGTCTCACACAGAGAGAAAGCAGAGAGGCACACAGACGCAGCGTCTCACACAGTGAGAAAGCAGAGAGGGACCCAGACGCAGCGTCTCACACAGAGAGAAAGCAGAGAGGCATACAGACGCAGCGTCTCACACAGAGAGAAAGCAGAGAGGGATACAGACGCAGCGTCTCACACAGAGAGAAAGCAGAGAGGGACACAGACGCAGCGTCTCACACAGAGAGAAAGCAGAGAGGCATACAGACGCAGCGTCTCACACAGAGAGAAAGCAGAGAGGGACACAGACGCAGTGTCTCACGCAGAGAGGGACACAGACACAGCGTCTCACACAGAGAGAAAGCAGAGAGGCATACAGACGCAGCGTCTCACACAGAGAGAAAGCAGAGAGGCACACAGACGCAGCGTCTCACACAGAGAGAAAGCAGAGAGGGACACAGACGCAGCGTCTCACACAGAGAGAAAGCAGAGAGGGACACAGACGCAGCGTCTCACACAGAGAGAAAGCAGAGAGGCATACAGACGCAGCGTCTCACACAGAGAGAAAGCAGAGAGGCATACAGACGCAGCGTCTCACACAGAGAGAAAGCAGAGAGGGATACAGACGCAGTGTCTCGCATTAAATGTGAGTTTAAGCTGAAGTCGTAGATAATTCGGGGGGGAAGTAATTCACGCGGGGTTACGGCTGTGTCTTGAGGCTGTTAAATGTTTTTCCACACACGTGAATCACTTTGTCCTTAATACCAACAGCATGTTTTATTTTTTTTATTTTTTATTTTATTTACACAGAGTATTTATATTTATGTGGAAAAGAAGATTAGAGTCCCCCCCCCCCCAATAGCGCCCCCTTTGACCAACTGGGAACCTGCCTATCAGCTGTGCAGTACTCTGCTGGGTTACTATAGTTACAGAGTTGCTATAGTTACTGTAGTTCTGACTAACAGGTCATGTACCTACATGGTTTCAGTGAATCTGTAGTAAAAAGCACTCTCTGTGTGCGTGTGGCTATGGGCTCGTGTGGCAGGAGAATTAGCAGTCATATCTGCACTGGGTAAGGGTAGTGTAACGTAAGGGTAGTGTAACGTAAGGGTTAAGGGTAGTGTAACGTAAGGGGTAAGGGTAGTGTAACGTAAGGGTTAAGGGTAGTGTAACGTAAGGGTAGTGTAACGTAAGGGTTAAGGGTAGTGTAACGTAAGGGTTAAGGGTAGTGTAACGTAAGGGTTAAGGGTAGTGTAACGTAAGGGTTAAGGGTAGTGTAACGTAAGGGTTAAGGGTAGTGTAACGTAAGGGTTAAGGGTAGTGTAACGTAAGGGGTAAGGGTAGTGTAACGTAAGGGTTAAGGGTAGTGTAACGTAAGGGTTAAGGGTAGTGTAACGTAAGGGTTAAGGGTAGTGTAACGTAAGGGTTAAGGGTAGTGTAACGTAAGGGGTAAGGGTAGTGTAACGTAAGGGTTAAGGGTAGTGTAACGTAAGGGTTAAGGGTAGTGTAACGTAAGGGTTAAGGGTAGTGTAACGTAAGGGGTAAGGGTAGTGTAACGTAAGGGTTAAGGGTAGTGTAACGTAAGGGTTAAGGGTAGTGTAACGTAAGGGTTAAGGGTAGTGTAACGTAAGGGGTAAGGGTAGTGTAACGTAAGGGTTAAGGGTAGTGTAACGTAAGGGTTAAGGGTAGTGTAACGTAAGGGTTAAGGGTAGTGTAACGTAAGGGGTAAGGGTAGTGTAACGTAAGGGTTAAGGGTAGTGTAACGTAAGGGTTAAGGGTAGTGTAACGTAAGGGGTAAGGGTAGTGTAACGTAAGGGTTAAGGGTAGTGTAACGTAAGGGGTAAGGGTAGTGTAACGTAAGGGTTAAGGGTAGTGTAACGTAAGGGTTAAGGGTAGTGTAACGTAAGGGGTAAGGGTAGTGTAACGTAAGGGTTAAGGGTAGTGTAACGTAAGGGTTAAGGGTAGTGTAACGTAAGGGTTAAGGGTAGTGTAACATAAGGGCGGTGGAGTTTACTATTATTACATTATAGGCATTTAGCAGATGCTCTTATCCAGAGCGACTTACACAACTTCAAGCATTTTTATTACATTTATCCAATTAATGCAGCTGGATATATACTGAAGGGTACAACGGCAGTGTCCTACCTGGGAATCAAACCTGCAACCTTTCGGTTACAAGTCCAGTCCTTTAACCATTGTACTATTATGCTCAGACTCATCTCTGAGAGATGGGAACGGGGGGGGGGGGGCTTATTGGTATGCTTAGTCACGGCACAGAGTTGCTGATGTGAGAAGAAAATGTACCCAGAGAAGTTTGTTCTGTTCTGTCACATCACACACCACACACCTGTTCGGAGAAAATAAGCCCCATTAATGCACCACCCTCCGCGTCCAGACGAATTGAGCGCTCGCTTTTAGAACGTACTTTCAACAAAGCGCAAATTGCACAGAAATTACAGCCAGAGGCTTGACCAGAGGCCATCTGCACAAGATTTTTACATTTCTGGAGTAAACTGCCTTGCTCAGGTCATTTAAAACACCTGTGGATTACAGATGGCTTTACGGGCTCCCAGTGAGGAAAGGTCGTTGTCTTAAATGGATACCTAAAGTGTCTGTTGTTCCACACCCTGTTTGGCTTGTAAAAACATCTTTAGTGTGCCCTGGAGTGTTTAATGGTGTGTTGTTTGCCAATAGCAATAGACAGAGACAACAAAAAAGTACAACCGTCATTCAACTTGTTCAAAAATCCCAATGTCACTGCATCAGGTGTTAAATGAATGTAAAACTCTGAGAGCTATTCCGCTTGACTGCACTGATTTATTAATCTGCTCTGTGGGAAAGGTCCTTTGTTTGGGGAAACTCCGCAGTAACCGTGAGGTGTTGATGCAGTTATGTCAGTTGAAACTATGAACTAAATGTCATTCTGTGTTTTAAAGGCTGCGCGGTTTTGTATTACTGCATATCTGCATTTTATTATGCGTTTAGTGTACGTGTTGTATAGTCTTTATTATGTGTTTAGTGTACGTGTTGTATAGTCTTTATTATGCGTTTAGTGTACGTGTTGTATAGTCTTTATTATGTGTTTAGTGTACGTGTTGTATAGTCTTTATTATGCGTTTAGTGTACGTGTTGTATAGTCTTTATTATGCGTTTAGTGTACGTGTTGTATAGTCTTTATTATGCGTTTAGTGTACGTGTTGTATAGTCTTTATTATGCGTTTAGTGTACGTGTTGTATAGTCTTTATTATGCGTTTAGTGTACGTGTTGTATAGTCTTTTATTATGTGTTTAGTATACGTGTTGTATAGTCTTTATTATGCGTTTAGTGTACGTGTTGTATAGTCTTTATTATGCGTTTAGTGTACGTGTTGTATAGTCTTTATTATGCGTTTAGTGTACGTGTTGTATAGTCTTTATTATGCGTTTAGTGTACGTGTTGTATAGTCTTTATTATGCGTTTAGTGTACGTGTTGTATAGTCTTTATTATGTGTTTAGTGTACGTGTTGTATAGTCTTTATTATGCGTTTAGTGTACGTGTTGTATAGTCTTTATTATGCGTTTAGTGTACGTGTTGTATAGTCTTTATTATGCGTTTAGTGTACGTGTTGTATAGTCTTTATTATGCGTTTAGTGTACGTGTTGTATAGTCTTTATTATGCGTTTAGTGTACGTGTTGTATAGTCTTTATTATGCGTTTAGTGTACGTGTTGTATAGTCTTTATTATGCGTTTAGTGTACGTGTTGTATAGTCTTTATTATGCGTTTAGTGTACGTGTTGTATAGTCTTTATTATGCGTTTAGTGTACGTGTTGTATAGTCTTTATTATGCGTTTAGTGTACGTGTTGTATAGTCTTTATTATGCGTTTAGTGTACGTGTTGTATAGTCTTTATTATGCGTTTAGTGTACGTGTTGTATAGTCTTTATTATGCGTTTAGTGTACGTGTTGTATAGTCTTTATTATGCGTTTAGTGTACGTGTTGTATAGTCTTTATTATGCGTTTAGTGTACGTGTTGTATAGTCTTTAAAAAATATATGGATTTATAGATGAGAATGCAAACTAATATTTCTGCATGAAAGAGAAAAGTAAACAATTTCATATTTTGTTGTCTCTTTCAGTATGCCATTTCACAACCTTTAGTGTCAGCACTTTACATTAAAAATACATTAAGAGCTGCTTAGTGTTGCTTACCAACAGCTGTGCAGAAATTAACAGAAATAAATAAAAACATCCAAAAAATTAATTATTATGCCATTTCTGCAATGGGGAAAATTAACATTGCTTAGAACATTTGTTACAATAAATGCAAGTCGAATATAGTCAATATAGTGGGACCCTGTGTCTCTATTATACAGACATGATCATCCGCAGGGGAACAGAATCACATGTTCTGACGTCAGTGCAACAGCAGCTACTTCTCAAAGTTGGAACTGATGTAAGAAGGCTGAGGGTGTGGTTGTACTGTGGTAGTGTTAAGGAAAGTCATGTCATGGTTTTTGGCAGAAATCTGTAGAAATGTTTGCCTGATTCTGCCTCTGTGAAGGAAAAGGGCAGATATTAGATATTAAAGATATTAGTCTACGAAAGCAAGACTTACAGGTGTTGGCGAAATATCAGTCAATGAAAGAAAGACTGTTTGGTAAAATGTGGATGTTTGGTAAAATATCTGTCTATGGAAAAAAGACTTGTGGGTGTTGGCACTGGTGTATAGTTGTGTAGTTGTTGGGTAAACTGGAGTATAGTTGTGTAGTTGTTGGGTAAACTGGAGTATAGTTGTGTATTTGTTGGTGAAATGTGAGTATGCTCTCTCAGAAGAGGGTTTTTTGGCTTGTCTTCATAGGGGAACCCTTTTTAGTCCTTTATGGAACCCTCTATGGTAGGTGTGAAAAGTGTTGAACCATTTTGCCTGATGAAGAACCCTCGTATTAGATAGGGTTCCTCTGTGAAGATGCAGAGGAGCCTTTTGGTAACCCTTTCTTCTGAGAGTGTAGCGGTCTACTGTCTAGTTATTGGGTAAGTCTGAGTATTGGTGTGAACTGAAGGGTGCATTGTGTTATCAGTGTATAGTTTGTGGGCAGGTATAAGTGCTGTTGTGAGGACTGAAGGGTGCATTGTGTTATCGGTGTATAGATTGTGGGCAGGTATAAGTGCTGTTGTGAGGACTGAAGGGTGCATTGTGTTATCGGTGTATAGGTTGTGGGCAGGTATAAGTGCTGTTGTGAGGACTGAAGGGTGCATTGTGTTATCGGTGTATAGATTGTGGGCAGGTATAAGTGCTGTTGTGAGGACTGAAGGGTGCATTGTGTTATCGGTGTATAGATTGTGGGCAGGTATAAGTGCTGTTGTGAGGACTGAAGGGTGCATTGTGTTATCGGTGTATAGGTTGTGGGCAGGTATAAGTGCTGTTGTGAGGACTGAAGGGTGCATTGTGTTATCGGTGTATAGATTGTGGGCAGGTATAAGTGCTGTTGTGAGGACTGAAGGGTGCATTGTGTTATCAGTGTATAGATTGTGGGCAGGTATAAGTGCTGTTGTGAGGACTGAAGGGTGCATTGTGTTATCGGTGTATAGATTGTGGGCAGGTATAAGTGCTGTTGTGAGGACTGAAGGGTGCATTGTGTTATCGGTGTATAGGTTGTGGGCAGGTATAAGTGCTGTTGTGAGGACTGAAGGGTGCATTGTGTTATCGGTGTATAGATTGTGGGCAGGTATAAGTGCTGTTGTGAGGACTGAAGGGTGCATTGTGTTATCGGTGTATAGATTGTGGGCAGGTATAAGTGCTGTTGTGAGGACTGAAGGGTGCATTGTGTTATCGGTGTATAGATTGTGGGCAGGTATAAGTGCTGTTGTGAGGACTGAAGGGTGCATTGTGTTATCGGCGTATAGATTGTGGGCAGGTATAAGTGCTGTTGTGAGGACTGAAGGGTGCATTGATCCACTGTTCAGAGGGCAGGGCAGCTCAGCTTATGTGGCATAGATGTGAGAATGGCTCTGGAGTGTGCAGTTCTGCAGGTTGTAAAGGAGCTTTTTCGCTCATTTTTAAGAGTAATGAGTGTGAAATGAAACCGCTGGCTCGGTTGATGAAGCCTGTGGCCGGATTGCAGTATTTGCGAGACCTCGTATTGGAGACAGCAGCTCCCCTGGTCCCCCTGTATATACCTTTAAGCCTCCTGAAGCCTGCAGTGTTTTATATGTAATTAACCTCACTGGTCTTCTCTGTCACAGTCACACCAGCGGGGCTCAAATCCTTACTTCTCACCTCCATATTGTCTCTGTTTCAGAGACTGTTTGTTCTCAAAGAATGAATACACACACACACCTCCTACACACACAGGGTCACACACACACACACACACACACACACACACACACACACACACACACACACACACTCAAGGTTGCATTCCACTTCCACCTTTATTTACTCATTGGCTTCATGGCCAGTGATCCATTTCATAACGGAATCTCATCATCGCTTAATCAGTGTGATCTGACAGATTCGCCTTTTGGTTTTATGATAAGCGGCATCAGTGCTCTGATTTTCCCCCCGCCTAAGGGTCTCAGCCAATCACATTAGCGTGTATGTCCCTGTGCCTCAGTCACACTCTGTATCTTTATTTCCTCAAGTGAAAGTGTTTCATCAATATGTTTGATTAGCATCATTCATTAGTGAAATTATCCTTTGCCTCCTGTTATATCAAGAGTCCCGTTTGATCTCTCATTGGAGGAGGCATGGAATAACCCCCCCCCCCCCATGTTTCCACAAATGTATTTATCCTGTTGTGTCCTGGTGTAGAAAAGAAATAGCTTGGCATAGGTGTTTCTTGCTGGGTAATGTCCACTGTAAAGCATGGTGGGACCGCAGGATTGTAAAAGTCGGTTGGAAATAAAGATCGATTGATACGGCAGTGTTAAGCTCTCCTCCTTGGAAAATTAACGCCAGACGGTCACGTCTGTGGTTGTTGTTTTTTTTCCCTCCCTCCTCTCTGTCTTGCAGGATAAACTCGTGCCCCAATAACTGTTCTGGACGGGGGGAGTGTCGGGTGGGCAACACCAGCGAGACGGTGTACTGCGATTGTGAGGACCAGTGGAAGGGGGAGGCGTGTGACATCCCCTACTGCCTGTGGGACTGTGGGTTCCCTGAGCGGGGCGTCTGCAGGCCCAACGGCACCAAGGGCTGCCTGTGCCATTCAGGCTGGCAAGGTGGGCACCGCCAAACCTCCTGTACAGTTCCCCCCTCTATAGCTCTAGAGCTAATCTACTCCACTACTCTCTATAGCTCTAGAGCTAATGTACTCCACTACTCTCTCTAGCTCTCAAGCTAATATACTCCACTACTCTCTATAGCGCTCAAGCTAATATACTCTACTACATTCTATAGCTTTAGAGCTAATGTACTCCACTACTCTCTATAGCTCTAGAGCTAATGTACTCCACTACTCTCTATAGCTCTAGAGCTAATCTACTCCACTACTCTCTATAGCTCTAGAGCTAATGTACTCCACTACTCTCTATAGCTCTAGAGCTAATCTACTCCACTACTCTCTATAGCTCTGGAGCTAATCTACTCCACTACTCTCTATAGCTCTAGAGCTAATGTACTCCACTACTCTCTATAGCTCTAGAGCTAATCTACTCCACTACTCTCTATAGCTCTAGAGCTAATGTACTCCACTACTCTCTATAGCTCTAGAGCTAATCTACTCCACTACTCTCTATAGCTCTAGAGCTAATCTACTCCACTACTCTCTATAGCTCTAGAGCTAATCTACTCCACTACTCTCTATAGCTCTGGAGCTAATCTACTCCACTACTCTCTATAGCTCTAGAGCTAATATACTCTACTACTCTCTATAGCTCTAGAGCTAATCTACTCCACTACTCTCTATAGCTCTGGAGCTAATCTACTCCACTACTCTCTATAGCTCTGGAGCTAATATACTCCACTACTCTCTATAGCTCTGGAGCTAATCTACTCCACTACCCTCGATAGCTCTGGAGCTAATCTACTCCACTACTCTCTATAGCTCTAGAGCTAATCTACTCCACTACTCTCTCTAGCTCAAGAGCTAATATACTCCACTACCCTCTATAGCTCTAGAGCTAATCTACTCCACTACTCTCTATAGCTCTAGAGCTAATCTACTCCACTACTCTCTCTAGCTCAAGAGCTAATATACTCCACTACTCTCTATAGCTCTAGAGCTAATCTACTCCACTACTCTCTATAGCTCTAGAGCTAATCTACTCCACTACTCTCTATAGCTCTAGAGCTAATGTACTCCACTACTCTATAGCTCTAGAGCTAATCTACTCCACTACTCTCTATAGCTCTAGAGCTAATCTACTCCACTACTCTCTCTAGCTCAAGAGCTAATATACTCCACTACTCTCTATAGCTCTAGAGCTAATGTACTCCTCTACTCTCTATAGCTCTAGAGCTAATCTACTCCACTACTCTCTATAGCTCTAGAGCTAATCTACTCCACTACTCTCTCTAGCTCAAGAGCTAATATACTCCACTACTCTCTATAGCTCTAGAGCTAATCTACTCCACTACTCTCTATAGCTCTAGAGCTAATGTACTCCACTACTCTCTATAGCTCTAGAGCTAATCTACTCCACTACTCTCTATAGCTCTAGAGCTAATCTACTCCACTACTCTCTATAGCTCTAGAGCTAATGTACTCCACTACTCTCTATAGCTCTAGAGCTAATCTACTCCACTACTCTCTATAGCTCTAGAGCTAATGTACTCCACTACTCTCTATAGCTCTAGAGCTAATCTACTCCACTACTCTCTCTAGCTCAAGAGCTAATATACTCCACTACTCTCTATAGCTCTAGAGCTAATGTACTCCACTACTCTCTATAGCTCTAGAGCTAATCTACTCCACTACTCTCTATAGCTCTAGAGCTAATGTACTCCACTACTCTCTATAGCTCTAGAGCTAATCTACTCCACTACTCTCTATAGCTCTAGAGCTAATCTACTCCACTACTCTCTATAGCTCTAGAGCTAATATACTCCACTACTCTCTATAGCTCTGGAGCTAATCTACTCCACTACTCTCTATAGCTCTAGAGCTAATCTACTCCACTACTCTCTCTAGCTCAAGAGCTAATATACTCCACTACCCTCTATAGCTCTAGAGCTAATGTACTCCACTACTCTCTATAGCTCTCAAGCTAATATACTCTACTACATTCTATAGCTTTAGAGCTAATATACTCCTCTGCAACTTCTATAACGAGAAATAATGTCTTCCACTATCTTCTATAGCTCTAGAGCTAATATACTCTACTACACTCTGTAGCTCTAGAGCTAATATACTCCACTACCCTCTATAGCTCTATAGCTAATCTAGAGCTATAGTAATATTATGTGTATATGTAGGCTAATAATAACAGTAGTAGTCATATTACGTGTATATGTAGGCTAATAATAACAGTAGTAGTCATATTATGTGTATATGTAGGCTAATAATAACAGCAGTAGTAATATTATGTGTATATGTAGGCTAATAATAACAGTAGTAGTCATATTATGTGTATATGTAGGCTAATAATAACAGTAGTAGGAGTAGGGGTTGTATTAGTGCTCATAATGTTTACTCATTAGTTTGACCACAAAGTAAAAGATTGCAAAGACAATCAGGTAGTTCAGCACAGTGCTTTTGTCACAGAGCAGGATATTGTGATATTTTCGAAGGGGAGTGAACAGTGTGGTTCTCACTCAACCACAATGCCTCACTTATTAAGCCCAATAATAGACGCGGCTAAACGCGGTCGCGGCGTTTTATAGCTGCCACAGGCTCCTGCTCTTCAAAGCTGCCATTGTCCCGTCCCCCCCCCGTCCCCCCGAATCGATTTTCTTGCTGAAAGATTTCGGATTGACGTGTTGAAGTCCGTATCCCCTGTGAGGGACACACACAGGCACCTTACCTCTCGCATGCTTATTAGCGCGTGGCTAGCGGGAGCGAGAGGTGATTTTTAATGCACATGCCCGAGGGTTTTTGGCTTTCTCTCCAGATAAGTTTTTTTGTAAAGTTGTTCATTCATCTTCATTAAAATTCAAGCTATTCTCAGCCGTGACCTGCGGGGATATGCGCGAGCACGTCCCGTTAAATGTGTAACGTTTCCCGCCTCCGTTTCCCGTCAGAGCGTTTCCGTGCAGGTGCACGGCCTTCGTTTCGCTTCTCCTCCCGTGAGAAAGCGGCGCGGACACGTACGCTTCAGAGCCGGCTCTCCCTCTCGTGTTCACGGCGAGTTAACTTCAAGCGTGATCGGGCAGATAAACGACCCTTTTCCCCCACAGTCGTGTTCGCTTCTGTAGTCCAACAGGTGATTTGGTATTCACCCCAAGCCTGCTGTAAATACCCTTGCTTAATGAGCCTCGAATTGTCTCACCAACAGTAGTACACAAATTAAAGGCAGGTTCGTGTTCCACTGGATATCTGTGCTGAATTTATTTAGTTTTATTAATGATTGGAGGACAAACCATAAGTGTTGCCAGGGGCTTCTGATAACCATCACAACCAATCTCCCCGTCGCCCCAAAATGATCTTCAGTCGGCTCCTACACGGATTTTTTCTGTTAACCTCCCCTCTCCACGTCACTGCTTTAAAATGACCCATTTCCCACTGTCATGACCCATTACCCTTCTGTACATTTTATTCTTTGAAATGTACCTTATAGAATGAACTAAACAAAAGCCATACATTTGAGGGGTTATGATTGTGAGGCATCTGTATATGCTGATTTCTGTGTTTGAATGGAAGCCATAGCTGTGTGTGTTCTCCTATTTTCTCTTCTGTCCTTTGTCGGTCAACATTTACTTCAGCTTTCGTGAAATATGAATTATTAATTTGTGAGAATTTGTTTGCGGGAGCACAATGTGTTTTGGCTGTGTGTTCGTGCCGATTCGGCCGAGCCCCTTGTAAACGCTGCAGGAGAACAGAATGTGAATGAGCCGGGCCCCGAGGCTCTGCTGTATCTCACAGCAGAATGTGAATGAGCCGGGCCCCGAGGCTCTGCTGTATCTCACAGCAGAACGTGAATGAGCCGGGCCCCGAGGCTCTGCTGTATCTCACAGCCTGTGAAGCGTGAGCATTGTACACAGCGGAGCTTCCTAAACTTTGAGTTTATGACTTACTTTTAAAAAATGGCTTAATGTGCACTGTAACTGTTGCAGTGCATGGAGCTTCTGGGGTGTATGGAATTACTGCAGTGCATGGAATTATTGTAATGTTTAATCTAACTGAAAAAGGACAGAAAGATCTCTGGCTCCTGGTATATAAGGGTGTACAGTACTGCTGGTATATAAGGGTGTACAGTACTGCTGCAACAGTTCCATGCAGATGTATGAATAAGCTGTTTGCTGATGTGAGCTGAAACTAGTATCCCAGTACACTAACCTGTAATCACAATTATAATCACACAGACTATGAGGTCAGCGTTACTTATGTCTGCAAATAGCGTGAATTCAGAGAGAATACAGTCCTGTCTAATTACACAGTGGGCTGCGTTGAGTGAGACCAGTGTGGCTATATTGTACTGACCAGTTTAAGGTTGATTATTATGATAATGCTGTTATGGGTACTGACCATTTTAAGGTTGATTATTATGATAATGCTGTTATAGGTACTGACCATTTTAAGGTTGATTATTATGATAATGTTGTTATAGGTACTGACCAGTTTAAGGTTGATTATTATGATAATGCTGTTATAGGCACTGACCAGTGTAAGGTTGAATATTATGATAATGCTGTTATAGGTACTGACCAGTGTAAGGTTGATTATTATGATAATGCTGTTATAGGTACTGACCAGTATAAGGTTGATTATTATGATAATGCTGTTATAGGTACTGACCAGTATAAGGTTGATTATTATGATAATGCTGTTATAGGTACTGACCAGTTTAAGGTTGATTATTATGATAATGCTGTTATAGGTACTGACCATTTTAAGGTTGATTATTATGATAATGTTGTTATAGGTACTGACCAGTTTAAGGTTCATTATTATGATAATGCTGTTATAGGTACTGACCAGTTTAAGGTTGATTATTATGATAATGCTGTTATAGGTACTGACCAGTTTAAGGTTGATTATTATGATAATGCTGTTATAGGTACTGACCAGTTTAAGGTTGATTATTATGATAATGCTGTTATAGGTACTGACCAGTGTAAGGTTGATTATTATGATAATGCTGTTATAGGTACTGACCAGTGTAAGGTTGATTATTATGATAATGCTGTTATAGGTACTGACCAGTGTAAGGTTGATTATTATGATAATGCTGTTATAGGTACTGACCAGTTTAAGGTTGATTATTATGATAATGCTGTTATAGGTACTGACCAGTTTAAGGTTGATTATTATGATAATGCTGTTATAGGTACTGACCAGTGTAAGGTTGATTATTATGATAATGCTGTTATAGGTACTGACCAGTTTAAGGTTGATTATTATGATAATGCTGTTATAGGTACTGACCAGTGTAAGGTTGATTATTATGATAATGCTGTTATAGGTACTGACCAGTGTAAGGTTGAGTATTATGATAATGCTGTTATAGGTACTGACCAGTGTAAGGTTTATTATTATGATAATGCTGTTATAGGTACTGACCAGTGTAAGGTTGATTATTATGATAATGCTGTTATAGGTACTGACCAGTTTAAGGTTGATTATTATGATAATGCTGTTATAGGTACTGACCAGTTTAAGGTTGATTATTATGATAATGCTGTTATAGGTACTGACCAGTGTAAGGTTGATTATTATGATAATGCTGTTATAGGTACTGACCAGTTTAAGGTTGATTATTATGATAATGCTGTTATAGGTACTGACCAGTTTAAGGTTGATTATTATGATAATGCTGTTATAGGTTCTGACCAGTATAAGGTTGATTATTATGATAATGCTGTTATAGGTACTGACCAGTTTAAGGTTGATTATTATGATAATGCTGTTATAGGTACTGACCAGTGTAAGGTTGATTATTATGATAATGCTGTTATAGGTACTGACCAGTGTAAGGTTGATTATTATGATAATGCTGTTATAGGTACTGACCAGTTTAAGGTTGATTATTATGATAATGCTGTTATAGGTACTGACCAGTGTAAGGTTGATTATTATGATAATGCTGTTATAGGTACTGACCAGTGTAAGGTTGATTATTATGATAATGCTGTTATAGGTACTGACCAGTGTAAGGTTGAATATTATGATAATGCTGTTATAGGTACTGACCAGTGTAAGGTTGATTATTATGATAATGCTGTTATGGGTACTGACCAGTGTAAGGTTGATTATTATGATAATGCTGTTATAGGTACTGACCAGTTTAAGGTTGATTATTATGATAATGCTGTTATAGGTACTGACCAGTGTAAGGTTGATTATTATGATAATGCTGTTATAGGTACTGACCAGTGTAAGGTTGATTATTATGATAATGCTGTTATAGGTACTGACCAGTGTAAGGTTGATTATTATGATAATGCTGTTATAGGTACTGACCAGTGTAAGGTTGATTATTATGATAATGCTGTTATAGGTTCTGACCAGTATAAGGTTGATTATTATGATAATGCTGTTATAGGTACTGACCAGTTTAAGGTTGATTATTATGATAATGCTGTTATAGGTACTGACCAGTGTAAGGTTGATTATTATGATAATGCTGTTATAGGTTCTGACCAGTATAAGGTTGATTATTATGATAATGCTGTTATAGGTACTGACCAGTTTAAGGTTGATTATTATGATAATGCTGTTATAGGTACTGACCAGTGTAAGGTTGATTATTATGATAATGCTGTTATAGGTACTGACCAGTGTAAGGTTGATTATTATGATAATGCTGTTATAGGTACTGACCAGTGTAAGGTTGATTATTATGATAATGCTGTTATAGGTACTGACCAGTGTAAGGTTGATTATTATGATAATGCTGTTATAGGTACTGACCAGTGTAAGGTTGATTATTATGATAATGCTGTTATAGGTACTGACCAGTGTAAGGTTGATTATTATGATAATGTTGTTATAGGTACTGACCAGTTTAAGGTTGATTATTATGATAATGCTGTTATAGGTACTGACCAGTGTAAGGTTGATTATTATGATAATGCTGTTATAGGTACTGACCAGTTTAAGGTTGATTATTATGATAATGCTGTTATAGGTACTGACCAGTGTAAGGTTGATTATTATGATAATGCTGTTATAGGTACTGACCAGTGTAAGGTTGATTATTATGATAATGCTGTTATAGGTACTGACCAGTGTAAGGTTGATTATTATGATAATGCTGTTATAGGTACTGACCAGTTTAAGGTTGATTATTATGATAATGCTGTTATAGGTACTGACCAGTTTAAGGTTGATTATTATGATAATGCTGTTCTAGGTACTGACCAGTTTAAGGTTGATTATTATGATAATGCTGTTATAGGTACTGACCAGTTTAAGGTTGATTATTATGATAATGTTGTTACAGTGACATCACCCCCCTCCTCTCCCACCCCCAGGTCCTGATTGCTCCGTTCCCGTCCCAGCGAATCGTTCGTTCTGGACGCGGGAGGAGTATCCCGTGCGGAGTCTGGCTCGGGCGTCCCACAAGGCCGTGGTGGACCGGGACGTGATGTGGGTCATCGGGGGGTACATGTTCAACTACTCCGACTACAACATGGTGAAAGCGTGAGTGTTGCTCCCGTGTATACTCTCTGCACCTCCATATACTACAACATGGTGAAAGCGTGAGTGTTGCTCCCGCGTATACTCCCTGCACCTCCTTATACTACAACATGGTGAAAGCGTGAGTGTTGCTCTCGCGTATACTCCCTGCACCTCCTTATACTACAACATGGTGAAAGCGTGAGTGTTGCTCTCGCGTATACTCCCTACACCTCCTTATACTACAACATGGTGAAAGCGTGAGTGTTGCTCTCGCGTATACTCCCTACACCTCCTTATACTACAACATGGTGAAAGCGTGAGTGTTGCTCTCGCGTATACTCTCTGCACCTCCATATACTACAACATGGTGAAAGCGTGAGTGTTGCTCTCGCGTATACTCCCTGCACCTCCTTATACTACAACATGGTGAAAGCGTGAGTGTTGCTCCCGCGTATACTCCCTGCACCTCCTTATACTACAACATGGTGAAAGCGTGAGTGTTGCTCCCGCGTATACTCCCTGCACCTCCATATACTACAACATGGTGAAAGCGTGAGTGTTGCTCCCGCGTATACTCCCTGCACCTCCTTATACTACAACATGGTGAAAGCGTGAGTGTTGCTCTCGCGTATACTCCCTGCACCTCCTTATACTACAACATGGTGAAAGCGTGAGTGTTGCTCCCGCGTATACTCCCTGCACCTCCATATACTACAACATGGTGAAAGCGTGAGTGTTGCTCCCGCGTATACTCCCTGCACCTCCTTATACTACAACATGGTGAAAGCGTGAGTGTTGCTCCCGCGTATACTCCCTGCACCTCCATATACTACAACATGGTGAAAGCGTGAGTGTTGCTCCCGCGTATACTCCCTGCACCTCCTTATACTACAACATGGTGAAAGCGTGAGTGTTGCTCCCGCGTATACTCCCTGCACCTCCTTATACTACAACATGGTGAAAGCGTGAGTGTTGCTCCCGCGTATACTCCCTGCACCTCCATATACTACAACATGGTGAAAGCGTGAGTGTTGCTCCCGCGTATACTCGCTGCACCTCCTTATACTACAACATGGTGAAAGCGTGAGTGTTGCTCTCGCGTATACTCGCTGCACCTCCTTATACTACAACATGGTGAAAGCGTGAGTGTTGCTCCCGCGTATACTCCCTGCACCTCCATATACTACAACATGGTGAAAGCGTGAGTGTTGCTCCCGCATATACTCCCTGCACCTCCTTATACTACAACATGGTGAAAGCGTGAGTGTTGCTCTCGCGTATACTCGCTGCACCTCCTTATACTACAACATGGTGAAAGCGTGAGTGTTGCTCTCGCGTATACCCCCTGCACCTCCTTATACTACAACATGGTGAAAGCGTGAGTGTTGCTCCCGCGTATACTCCCTACACCTCCATATACTACAACATGGTGAAAGCGTGAGTGTTGCTCTTGCGTATACTCCCTGCACCTCCTTATACTACAACATGGTGAAAGTGTGAGTGTTGCTCTCGCGTATACTCGCTGCACCTCCTTATACTACAACATGGTGAAAGTGTGAGTGTTGCTTTCGCGTATACTCCCTGCACCTCCTTATACTACAACATGGTGAAAGCGTGAGTGTTGCTCTCGCGTATACTCGCTGCACCTCCTTATACTACAACATGGTGAAAGCGTGAGTGTTGCTCCCGCGTATACTCCCTGCACCTCCATATACTACAACATGGTGAAAGCGTGCCCTGCCCCTCGTTGTCCCACAGAAACGACGCCTCCTCCTCCTCAACAGACGGGGATGGAGGAGGAGAGTGATCCTCAATGTCATCCATTTTGTCTAACGCGTTAGCTTTCTTTTGAGCACTGCTATCCAGAAGCTAACTAGCTAGCCACCGTGACAGCTCGCTCATTAAAAAAGAAATAAGTCCCGCCCCAACGTCCGGTTTCACGAGGAAGCCTTCTGTAAAGCATTAGGAAAAATATGATCTGACCATTGTGTGGGGCCTTTATTGACACTTAAAATGGTCATTAAATCAGTTTGTGTTACCCAAGTGGTTTTCACTGTAGCTGTCACATAGCAAATGTGCCGGTAATTAATTTCAGCGTGAATTAAAACTGATTTTTTAAATGTGCCGTCAGATGGAGAGATTAATTCAGCTCTAATGAACCTAGCGCTTGGACCTGTCATCTGCCAACTGAAGATTAGTCTAAAAAAAATTATGCCGTTTGATGATTTTAAGATAATTACTGCACTTTTGAAACTAAAGGGTACAGAAATAGGAACATGTTGTGTACCAGAAAGAGTGTGTTGATAATAATAATAATAATAATAATAATAATAATAATAGTGGATTAGGTATTATTACAGACATTTACCGCCAATGGGCCATGCGCGGCCGCCATTTTGTGCCAGAACACTCAGCACACATCAGCTGAGGTGGAGAGGGAGGAAATGTGTGTGGGGAGGAACGGTGTGTGGGGAGGGGTGGTTGATGTTGCCAGGTTGGGAATTAATCCAGGACTCAGGCTGACAGATTTTGATGTACGATCTAAGCTCTGCCCCGTTTGCTCTTTGGAGGACCTGAATGAAGGATATCGGTGCTGAGCTTCTCTAAAGCGGACGGCATGCTTCGTCAGACATGATAGACAAAAGACATTTAGACAGAGATGAAAGATGTCCACAGACACCTCGAACAATTTACTTGAAAAGACGAACCGGTTTGGAAATGTGATATTTAGACCAATCGCAGACAGGGGGCGGGTCAATGAACAACGAACTTCGCCTGAGAAAGCTCGCCTCGGCAGCCTGCGCAGTCTTTCTGTTGTATTCGATGTCTGCAGACGTCTAAATCACAGTGTCTGATGATGCATGCCGTCCGCTTTAATCTCTCCTCACAGGTATAATGTGACCTCCCAGGAATGGCTGCCTCTCAATCGCTCCGTCAACTCCGTAACAGGGCGCTACGGCCACTCCCTGGCTCTACACGAGGTATGGGGGGGGTCACTGAGGGGCGGGGGGGCGCTTCGGTCGCTCCCTGGCTCTCCATGGGGTATGGGGGGGTCACTGAGAGGGGGGGGGGGGGGGGGCGGTGGCGCTACGGTCACTCCCTGGCTCTACACGAGGTAGGGGGGGGTCACTGAGGGGGGGGGGGGGGGCATGTGGGAAAGGCACTATGGTCACTTCCTGGCTCTCCATAAGGTTTGGGAGCGGGGGGGTCCCTGAGTGAGGGGGGGGGGGGGCTCAGGTGTAATATGTGGCTCAGGTGTGCTGCTGAGGTTGATTAGGGTGTTTGTGTGTTGAGAGTTGCTTGGCTGCAGGAGTGTGTGTGTGTGTAGGTGTGCCCCCCCTTCCCCCAGTGTGCTCGCTTGTGTGCGGGTTTAGAGCAGATGTTTCTTATCTTGGGTCTGATTGATTTTCACAGCGAGATGGATTTCTTTCATTAAAAAAAAAATACGGGTGTTTAATTATTTATTTATTTATTTTTCAAATCCTCTCCCAATTACGTCCTGCTGTTCACGGACGAGTGGAGAAAAAAGATGGGTTTGCAAAAAGGAGGCGCCGTGGATTTTTCAGCACAGACCACTGGGGAGACGTTTCCGTGGGTCGCTATCGTTGAAGGAGCGGGGGGGGGGGGGGGTGATTCCAGCTGCACATTTTAAGTGTGTGTTCCGGGGTGTCCGTGGCAGGCCGGCCGTGCTCATACCCCTCTGCTCTGCAACCCACCCCTCTTCCTAGGGCAAGATCTACATGTACGGGGGCAAGATCGACTCCACGGGCAACGTGACCAGTCAGCTGTGGGTGTTCCACGTGCACAACCAGTCGTGGGTTCTGGCGAGTCCGCGGGCCAAGGAGCAGTACGCGGTGGTGGGCCATTCCGCCCACGTGGTCCCGCTGTCCCAGGACACCGCTGTCATGCTGGTCATCTTCGGACACTGCCCCCTCTATGGCTATATCAGCAAAGTGCAGGAGTACAACATCGGTGAGTGACGAACGGGGGCGGGGTCATGTAACCCTGGCGATGGCCGCTGGCGGCTGCTTGGGCCGCCGCTCACACTGGGAAGTACAGCGGTAACGATGGCGGTAACTGGAGCAGTGTGGCGGTAACGTCGATGTAAAAACAGCCACAGTCAGAATGATGGGATCACTGGTAAAATGAAAGGGTAGACTCCACTGATAAACGGTAAGGGGATGAACAGTAATGAATCTGGTTCTGGTTAACCCTAACCCTAACCCCTAACCCCTAACCCTAACCCTAACCCGTGGTTATTATACTCAGCAGGAGGCCAGCGAGCCGACTGACAGCCGCGTTTAAACGGCTTCTGATGCGTCTAATCGTATGAGATCAAACTCGTTATCTTTATAGTTGTCATTTTTATTTCCGGGATGTAGGGGTATTAATTTATCTGATTAAATGAAGTTTGATTGATTTTTGATTGATTCTTTCAATTGATTTAAGAAGAATTGACTTAATGAATCATACTTGTCTTTTCGAACTTACCTTTGCACTTATATTCACTGTTCTTGTTCCAAGTTTCCCCTGAGCCTGATTGATGCAATTAATTTAAGTTTGTTTTAATTATTTTAATGAATTTATTGATTTAACTTGTCATCATGTTTGTAGATGTCGTATTTTTTCCAAGTGTGAGCAGGGCTTACGGATACGAATATTTGTGCAGAGCGCTTTGGAGCTTGGGGTGTGTGTTTGACGGGGCAGTGGTGGAGTGTGTTTGACGGGGCAGTGGTGGAGGGTGTGTTTGACGGGGGCAGTGGTGGAGGGTGTGTTTGATGGGGCAGTGGTGGTGTGTGTGTTTGACGGGGGCAGTTGTGGGGGGTGTGTTTGACGGGGGCAGTGGCGGGTGCCAGCTGGCCGCGATCCACATCAAGGGCAGGCGAAGGGGAAACCGCTCGCTGTCAATATCATCGAGCGGAAAACGGCGCACAGTCGCACTCGTGTTCGTGCACGACCCAGCAGGCAGCCGTTTCCACACACAGACACTTTTTCATTAATGGATGGATCGACGGATATAAAACTTTATCATCGCCGGTGGGGAAATTTGTCATGTGGCGACGTTATAAAACAGAGATGCTGCGTGCGTACAGTAAGACAGATGAGCTCTGTAAGACTCATGTTTCTTACAGCAGGTCTCCAGTCTGAAACCGTGAACCCCGCTAGCTTTTTTAACAAGCATTTTTCAAACATTTATTCATATCCATAAATTAGCGTAGCTTTTGCAACAAGTAGTTACGACGTCTTGAGGCTTTCAGGCTTTTTTTTCTTACCGCAAACACCGTTTAATGTCATCATGCCTGCCTTGTGGATAAATTGCCTTGTGGGTAAATTGTGTTGACTTGTGGGGGTGTCGGTAGCATAGAAACATTTCACGCCTGCCATCTCATGGCTTAAAATGGGAGTTATTGGGGCTTCTCTGTATTCGAGAGCATTCGTAGGATCCTGCTATTAGAGGGAGACCTCGGGAAAAGGCAGCGTTCCCCTTCTGTGGAGAGTTGTGCTTTTAACGTTCCATCAGTGTAATGGTTCTGGACTGCCTGCTTTCCTCTGTGTCCGGCTAAGGGCGTGTCCAGTGGGCCACCCTACAAAGCAGGATTACTAAGTTAGCTGGATAAGTGCACTGAGTAAAACCCGGAGCCCTCCCAAAACTGGAACATGGACTGAAGTATAAGGAGCTGTTCCAGATCGCTTCATTCTGTTCGAATCGCTTCAGTCTCAGTTCTCCAGCCAATCAGCAGTTGGATCTACAGGAAGTGTCAGGCTGTGCTCTATTTCCATTGGGCCAGTGGGCCTTCTCTCCTGTCAGCACTGTGTGGTGAAGAGGGGATAAAAATGTCACCTTCCTCTCTCACTGCCTGACGGAGTCCGTGCTGCTGCTGCTCTGGGCAGTGATCAATCACTGAAAATGGCGGTTGGTAGACACTCATCACCGCTGACATGACGCAGTTCAAAAAGGTGTCATTTCAGTGGATAGATAAACTGATCCCCATCGGCACCCTAATGTGGTGTGATCACTGTGGATAGATAGACTAATCTCCACTGCACCACAGATACTTGACCAAGCAACAGCCCCAAGAACGCAACCTCGATGACATCATCGGAAATAATTATGGTTCAGACTTATCCCTCTAAGACAGTGTGGAGCAGTGTGTACAGGTCCTTGTTGACTTGTTTGTAAATATGGGCGCTGCATGAAAGGCTGTAGCCACTCTCACGCTCACCCTAAATGTATGGGCCTCCAGAACATACATCGAAAATCTGCTGCTGGGAGGATGCTCTTCATAGATTTCTGTCAACATTTGAATGGATTGTGTCATATATTGCTAATCTAATCTAATCTACCCTACATTGTTTAGATAAAGTCTTCCCCTGCTAATTGCCAGAGTGTTGTCATCACACAGCGCCCACAAACAATGGCAGAGTTTATGACATCATCTGCCACAGGGTTCTTTGAACTATGTGGCGCTTGTATTCATGAATACATCATTGTCCTCTGAAAGCACTAAGGAGCTGGTTAACTGTTCTATTGATTGTTTTATGCTTTTACTTTTTAACAAGATTGTACAGAACTTGTGTCACTTTGACATGATGTACATGGTGAGATACAAAAACAAAATTAAAGCTTGTTAGCTGCTTATTAAATATTTATTAACATTTAGTGGGATCGTAAAAACACTGAATACATTCATTACTCTGCGAAACGGCTTGCAAATTTTGTGTGTGTGTGTGTGTGTGTGTGTGTGTGTGCGCACATTTGTGTGCCTGTGTGTGTGTGCGAATGTGTGTGCTTGTGCGTGTGTTTGTGGTGGCGTTAAGGGTCAGTGGCTCTCTGGGTTCTGCAGTGGAATCCCGGATCAGTGGCTCTCAGTTCAGGTTCCAACCTAATGCATGCTGGGAGCCTCCTGCGAGCCTCCTGCCTCCTGTTTGTGGATATTATTAGTCTCCACGGTAATGAGGATCAGGCAAACCCCGCCCACTTTATCCTCTCTAAATGATCCAGGGAGAAGAGCTGCTCTGGGAAGCCACACCCAAGGGACGTTAGAGTCGGACATACCATAGACGTTCAGAACCAGCCAGCTGAGACCTTCCGGTTAGTTCCTGGTGGGTTCAGTGGTCCAGAACGTCTATTCCACCAGCCCTCCCAAACCACATTTTTCAAGCGACAAAGGAAGGCCATCCTGTGGTTGTAACGGAGCCATTTCTCCCAGCGGAGGGATGCAGAGCCCAGGGCTATCCGCCAGCCGATGAGGCAGATGCACCGATTACAGACCATCTCAGGGAGAGGTTTAAAACCCCTCTATTCCTGCCGGGGCGGAATTAAGAGGCTATTAGCAAACACGTCGTCATTTATTAGGGACAAATTTATGCCTCCTGCTCCAGTGGGCCCACTATGACCGCGAACAAGTGCTCCCAGGGGATGGCTAAATCGCTAAATCAATCCCGCGGTACATCTACGGGGCGCATTGATCCACGCTCCGAAGGCGTGCGCGTGCCGTAGGTCACAGTCTCTGCTTCCAGGCTGCAGTTAGCACCCTGTTTCTCCATCCCGCTGTTTAACTAACCCCTCCCCCAAACCCCCCTGTTTCCTCTCAGGGTTTCCCCCTTATTTACCCCTTTGGGGGGATGGGGGGGTACCATTACATTACATTACAGTCATTTAGCAGACGCTTTTATCCAAAGCGACGTACAGTAAGTGCATATAGAAAGGTCATCGAAGTAACTACAGAACAGATAAGAAAGCACATTCTTCCTATACAGTATCAGCTATCCCTAGTAACGAACACAGTGCAGTTCACAGTGAACTGGGTAGATCATCTCTACTACAATTCTATTCTAAATAGTATAAACTTGAGTACACAGTTCAACAAGGAGACATACCATGAGGTCCTAGATAAGTATTAGTCCAGGTGGAGCCTGAAAAGGTGTGTTTTCAGGCCACGACGGAAAGCAGGCAGGGTTGGTATTGAGCGTAGGGGAATGGGAAGTTCGTTCCACCACTGGGGAGCTAGGGTGGAAAAGCTCCGCAGTCGGGAGGAGCGAGTGCCATTGGCACGGAGGGGGGGAAGTGCGAGGCGCCCTGCTGTAGATGAGCGAAGTGGTCGAGCAGGAACATAGGTCTGGATCAGGTCCTGCAGGTAGACTGGGCCTGTCCTATTAGCTGCAGTGTGGGCCAGGGTCAGGACTTTGAACCTGATCCTAGCTGCAACTGGCAGCCAGTGGAGTGACCTCAACAGGGGGGTGACGTGAAAATTTCGGGAGGTTAAACACAAGCCGGGCAGCTGCGTTCTGGATCAGTTGAAGAGGGAGTATGGCGCAGGCTGGTAAGCTTGCGAGCAGGGAGTTGCAGTAGTCCAGGCGTGAGGTGACCATAGTACCCCTGCCTGTCTTCTCTGGCCTCTGCTTTGTGGGGGTTTAGGCCAGAGTCTGCCGTGTAGCGAATTAGACGATTTCTTTCTAAAAATGCGCGAATTTAGTGTTCGATTGGTTCTTCGACTGCAGCATTCTGTTCACATTTTCTCTCTCCTCCCCTAGAAGGCACCTGGTGTGATGTCATTCGGCTGTAGCCAGATTGCTGTTCTGTTCAAACATTCGTTCCCCTCGCATATTTAGTAATGATGGTGAATTATATAAATGTGCTACGTGCGGTTTTTACAAACCAGTAGCAGAGCGGCGCGACGCTGTACCACTGTACCGCTAATGGCACACTCTGTACTTCGCGAAAATCAGGTACACAGCCTCCTTAGGGAGTGCTGGGTGATTATAGTCACAGACTGAAAGCAACAGTGAATGTGCTAAAAACACTGGATGCGGTTAAACCCTCAATGTGGTTAAAACGCTGGATGTGGTTAAATCGCTGGATGTGGTTAAATCGCTGGATGTGGTTAAATCGCTGGATGTGGTTAAATCGCTGGATGTGGTTAAATCGCTGGATGTGGTTAAATCGCTGGATGTGGTTAAAGCGCAGGATGTGGTTGAATATTTATCCACACATATGAAGGACGATAATAAAAACGCTAATGAGCACTACCTTCCAGTGTTCGTGTGGCAGCCTAATGATGCGTTATAAACAGCCTAATGATGCGTTATAAACAGCCTAATGATGCGTTATTAACAGCTTGTTGAGGACAGAGCCATTGGCACCAGCCTCCAGTTCTCTTTGCAGAATGAGATTCAGTTGGTTTGCGTTGTAAATACGGTGTCTGAACATCTCAGTGGAGGTTGCAGAAATTTGATGGGCTCACAGCGCCCTCTAGTGTTACTGGCCTCTCAATGCAGATCCAATGAGGGCAGATTTTGTGTTGCTTCTTAGAACATCTGCGGGCTGAGTGCTCACACACACCGAAACGCGCACGCATGCACATACACGCACATACACACCTCGCTTGAACTAGTTATTTTTTCATGGCAAGTGTTCCATATGAGCTCAGTGGTCAGTGTTGTAACAGCTGTGGGTGACGGTGAGGGTGGCGGGGTAATGGTTGTTTTGTAGTGGGCGGGGGCGGGGGCTGGGGGGGGGTAATGGTTGTTTTGTAGGGGTGAGGGGGAGGTTGTTTTCCCTTTTGTCCTGAGGTTGTAAGGACAGGCCTCTCTTCAGTCGTGCTCTGAAAATAACGCTCCCCCGATTTGTGCTTCTGTGAGAGACGGGATAGATTGATCATAAATAATGTAACACAGCGGCAGAAACGGTGTCTGGGGGCTTCGCTGTATCTTTAATGCACCAAAAGGTTGCTTTTCTCTTGTTAAAATAGAAAAATGTGAATGAGGGTGGGGAACGGCGGTAAAATCGATGCAGCGTTGAGTCGGAGGGCGACTTAACGGTACAGGCGTCCCACGGTTTGGCCGGCGGTGCATTCTGATTGGCTGCGCTGTCCAGAGGAGGCAGAGTGCGCATTGACTCTAGCCAATCGGTGTGAGCGCACAGATTCCAGGTCCTTTCCTCTGTTCGGCCTCTTGTAGAACACGCTGGGCCCCCCCTTAACCAACCCCCCACCCCGTTCATCCACCAACCAGTTTCACAGCCCATAGATTCTCTCTGTTCTCTTTATACATCAACCCCTTTCACAACCTGCAATTTGCCTTTAAGAAATCGTTCACCTTGAGCTGCAGTCCCTGGCCCGACCCGCTGCCTCCAAGGAATCATTTGTAAAAGTTAACAGACCCTCCTCACCATACTGAGAAGAACAAGCGATTCATTATTTTTCATGCGTTTTATTAGTGAGATTAGAATGCAAACATATTCCAGCCTGAGCGCTCCTCTGTGCTGTACGAATACACAATATGATAACCTCGCACTGCTCCAGCCTGAGCGCTCCTCTGTGCTGTACGAATACACCGTATGATAACCTCGCACTGCTCCAGCCTGAGCGCTCCTCTGTGCTGTACGAATACACAATATGATAACCTCGCACTGCGCGCCTGTATTTTTATATTACACACTCACACACACCAACACCCATCAAATTACATTTACATTTACAATGTACGTGCCCTCACCCAACTCGGAGTTGCCAGACTGGGGGATTTACCCCTAAATGTACGGGATTACAAAAACAATTGTGTCATTTAAAAGGAGTCGATGGTGGAGGAATGGGAGCGAATTGTGAGAAAATTGTATGGGAGTCCATTTAAGATGGGGGGGGTTTCAGAATTGTTTTGGGGAGGCGAATTAATTGAGGCTTCTGGCAACACTGACGAGAACGGGCGTGGCTATCCTATTGCGTGAGGGCAGATGAGGCGGAACCATAGGGACAAGCTTACAACTAGGCGACATTTTTAGTTCTCATTTCATCAATAAATGAGACCGCAATCTTTCTATGAATTAAAATGAAGGGAGAAATAGGTCTTAAAATAGCTGTATTTTTACCTCATTTTAAACATGTTTGTATAACTGAGCAGCGTTCTGTCATTCACAGCAGGGCTGCACAGTAGTGTTTTAGCGATGGCCCAGGGATATCAATCCATACTTTTTGTGGCCAAAACAATGAATTAACAACTCTTTGTTCAACTGCTGAGAATAGCCATATTTTAATAGGCTACCTAAAAGCTAAATTAAGGGCGGAAAAGTTACTGAAATTAGCAGGCAATTCATCACACAAAGCATATAGTGAAATGAACAGAATTTAAGGCTTTATCAATGAAGCGTAATATGGGGGAAAGGAACCGGAGGATGAAACCAAACGTTTGTTATTAATGTTACACTCATCGTCAGTGCATCTCTTTGTTGCTGGGATGTGGCCGACTTAATCCATTCGCCAGTGGAAAACTTAGAACACATGTAGTTCATATTTTTTTTTAAAATATATATTTTTATGTCTAAAGCACAAAAGGACTGGATGGTGATGATTAGTTAAAGCCGTTGATATTATGTTGTTGGAAGAGCGATATACAAGTAATAACCTCGCTAGCTTTGTACAACAGACGGCTGCTACTGTCATCAGCTTTTTGGCGAATCGCTGCCATCTCCTGGAGTGGAGTAGGAATGACGTTCCAAAACAAGATTAATTAAAGTAGGCTTTTACGCCATCATATGGAACAGTCAAATGTGAACATAAAAAACAAATGTATTAAATAATTAACATTTTTTATAGAGTTTATTTTTACAAATA
Organism: Ilyophis sp. 1 JC-2022; assembly: GCA_022702515.1. Classification (NCBI taxonomy): domain Eukaryota; kingdom Metazoa; phylum Chordata; class Actinopteri; order Anguilliformes; family Synaphobranchidae; genus Ilyophis; species Ilyophis sp. 1 JC-2022. The sequence goes on along the minus strand of CM040400.1, from coordinate 4,130,932 downwards.
CAATATAGCATTAATATTGGCGACTACCGCTTGGTATCGGCCTGATTGCATTGGCATGGTGCTGGAGCTGTAGCCCACACAAACGATTGTGTACAGGAGAGCCACGTTTGGGTCGCATATCAGTTTGTGCACCGTTGCTTCAGCGCTCTGTGTAGCCTGTTTGAGATGCAACGCGTGACGCTTGGACTGTGGTTTCGCTACCACTACAGACCACAGACTGTAGTAAACGGCTACAAACCGGTCTGTGCTTCAAAGCAGGCAGCAACCTTTCCAGACAGTCCAGTGTATAAGCTTCTCCTGTGTCGTATGCCATCGCTTCACGCAATGAATGATGGGATATCCAAGTTCGCGTTCTCGCTTGGCGAGTTTGCATCCGATGCATCCTCGACATTTGGGGCGGATCAAGTACATTTGCGGGATCTTTGAGCACCTTTTCGCCTTCTTGGCTTTGGAGCAGAACTTGGCCCTTTATAGGACGTCGCCCTCTTCACAAGAACGTGTTTCTGCAAGTGCTCTTTTGCTGGGACACTTGACACTACGTGCATCACAAGACCGCAAGTCCGTACTTGTGCGGAATTGGTATTGAGAAAACACCGCAGGGAGAGGTCTAAGAGAACTGGTGGGCTGTTTGCGAACTGTTCACCCCGGGGGGCTTGCACACACTGCAATATACAAACTCAAAACACTGTACTTTTTGTTCATTTCTTGTTCGAAACTTGTTGTTTTGCTCGAAAGGTTCTGTTTGGTTTAGACTATACTGGCGCCTTTAGGGTTGAGCGATGTATGTCGAGTTGAATCTCCGTAACCACAAGGCGGCTCGTAGAAGTCGGGGTGGGAAACCTTATCCGAAAAGGGACAATCTAGCCAACGAAACAGAGTTTCAAACGGAAGTAATTTTATCGACCACGGATGGGTAATCTTATCCGAAAAGGGCCGGTGTGGGAGCGGGTTTTTGTTTTAGCCCGGCACTAAGACACCTGATTCTGCTTATCAAGATCTTGATTGAAGAACATGACTAGTTAATTAGTAGAATCAGGTGTCTGGGTGGTGGGCTAAAACAAAAACCTGTACCCAGACCGGCCGTTTTCAGATAAGATTCCCCGTCCCTGGTCTATAAAATTACTTCTGTTTGAAACTAGGTTGCATTGCAAAACATAACCAAAAATAGCCTGCTTTATATGCTGGAATAATAATGTATATAATGTATATATGCTGGAATAATAATGTATTGTTAAATAGATGGTTATATTTGCATAACCACAGCATCCTGGTGAACCTGTCTTCATGAAGTATTTGAAAGCGTTTCCTTTTGTTACGTTGCAGTTTTTGTATCAGGTCAAATCAGAATTAACAGCTCTGCCAAATTTTTTGCAGCCACCAACACCTGGCGCATTCTGAAGACCAACGGTGCCCTGGCACAGGGTGGTTATGGACACGGCAGCGTATATGACCCCAAAACCCGCGCCATCTACATCCACGGCGGCTACAAGGCCTTCAGCGCCAACAAGTACGGACTGGCCGACGACCTCTACAAGTACGAGGTGGACACCAGCATGTGGTGAGTGGCGGGCGGCAGAGGATTCTGGGACATTCCCATCTGCCGCGTTGCGGTCGGCTGGCGACGCGCGTACGAAACGCGGTTTGGGTGTAGTGAAATTTCGTAGGCTCTGAATTGCCTGATCTCAACAGTTCCGCAGAGAAAGAAGGTGGGATGCGGTCCAGAGGTCGGCCATGTTTAAAAACAGGAAGTGTCACTAGGACCGCTTTTTTTGTTAGCTTCTGCAGTTTGGGGCAGGTATCATACCTATGCCCCTTAAGTCACAGTTTGGTGGTCCCAGATATCACCACTGCATGATAAACAACTAGTCACCTTCCCTGCGAATAATGTCCCCAGTCATGCTGTAACCCCTTTCTGTGGCAGCAGGGGGGGATGTTGAGCCTCCTCAGGATGGCAGTGACGAGACCGTGATGTGACTCTAATGAGACAGAGGTTTTGTTGGCTGTGAAAGTTAATCTTTCCGCCTTCCCCCTCCAACACTGGCATTTTTCTGGTCTGCTCTGTGTTGATAAAATGTCTGAAAAGCTTCAGGGTCGTCTGTCCTTTAGAAAAGGGTTTCTTTAGCTGATGATAACTCGAACCTTGAGCGGCTCCCACAAAGGAACACCAAGGCTGGCGCTGTGGCTTTTGTCAGTGATGAAAGATCTTTTCACAGTAGACTGAAATAATCCATCAGGGTTTAATTTCTAAGTTCTGGGAGCGTGTGTGTGTCGCTACTGTGAGTTAGTATATTGATCTAATGATTTAAGTTATCTCACATAAGTTGAGGAGTTTAGGGTTTTAATTCAGAAGTTCTGGGAGTGTGTGTGTTGCTACTGTGAGTTCGAACATTAATCTAATGATTTGGGATATAAATCTGGGCTAAAGTAAGGAGCTTAGCGCTGCTAAACTAGGATATTTAGGTTTGAAGAGTTGGTTTGAAAGTGATATGTGACAGTGGCACAGGCTTTTGAATATTGGGTTGCTCACACACACGTGAGCACACGCACACGCACACACACACACACACACACACACACACACACACACACACACACACACGCACACACAGTCTGGGTTTCCAATGATGGGTGATTTTCCTGGCTTTTGTCCAGGGTAGAATTTCCAGCAGCATGTTTATCAGACTTGAGTATTTATTAAGGACACATTCATCAGTCCTGTCAGGCTAAATTACATTTACTCAGTTCCACATGCTGTGTGTGAGTGTGAGTGTGAGTGTGTGCGTGTGCGTGAGCGTGAGCGTGTGTGCGTGTGTGCGTGTGTGCGTGTGTGCGTGTGTGTGTGTGAGAGTGTGTGTGTGTGCGTGTGCGTGTACGTGTTTGTGTGTGTGTGTGTACGTGTGTGCGTGTGCGTGTACGTGTGTGTGTGTGTGTGTACCCGATGCTAATCTGATGCCGTTTTCTCTCACTGAAGGACCATCCTGAAGGACAGTGGCTTTTTCCGCTACCTGCACACAGCCATCATTGTGAGCGGCAGCATGCTGGTGTTTGGGGGAAATACCCACAACGACACGTCTATGAGCCACGGAGCCAAGTGCTTCTCCTCCGACTTCATGGCCTACGACCTGGGTGAGTCCCGCCCCCTCAACAGAGTACCGCCCCTGTGTGAGTGAGTCCCGCCCCCTTAACAGAGTACCGCCCCTGTGTGAGTGAGTCCCGCCCCCTTAACAGAGAGTACCGCCCCTGTGTGAGTGAGTCCCGCCCCCTTAACAGAGAGTACCGCCCCTGTGTGAGTGAGTCCCGCCCCCTTAACAGAGAGTACCGCCCCTGTGTGAGTGAGTCCCGCCCCCTTAACAGAGAGTACCGCCCCTGTGTGAGTGAGTCCCACCCCTTTGAGGGCACATATTTCAGTCAATTTCATCAAAAAGCCTTTGAGTGGGAAACTTTTTTTCACAAATGGGGCACTTAAAATCCCCGGATGAAAGCCTTATTTCCGGGGTTTTGTTGAGGGGATTCAGAGCACACGCATCCGACAATTTCAGGAAGTAAAAACTACAACTTTTAGTACAAGACATAGAGCGTATATGCATGTTTATGGTACAAGAGAGGGTCATATTACAAGCTACTTCTTCACTAGTTTGGAAAGAGTTTTGCAGGATTTCTTTCGCACACTGCTTGCAAAGCGAGGGGACAGGGCACATAGTAGACAGGGGTCTGAGTGGACGGGGCAGGGAACAGGGATCATATTCGGTCACGGCCACAGATCCTGCCTGCTTTATTGATTGAGCCCACCATAGAGATCAGGTCTTGCTTTAGCCTGTTCTGACCAGCAGGGGCAGTATGTACACACAGACATCGTACAGATCCTGCCTGCTTTATTGATTAAGCCCACCACAGAGATCAGGTCTTGCTTTAGCCTGTTCTGACCAGCAGGGGCAGTATGTACACACAGACATCGTACAGATCCTAACCGCTCTATTGATTAAGCTCACCACAGAGATGAGGTCTTGCTTTAGCCTGTTCTGACCAGTAGGGGGCAGCAGGTACACACAGTTACCATGGGTTCGGTCAGGGAGAGAGACACTCACAGTACAATACAGCCCATGCAGTCTTTCTCTCTCAAAGTCACAGGAAGCAGCAAGGTGAAATACCACCCTGTGTTTGGAATAGCGGAATAGCGGGATAGAGCAGGATTACATTACTGTTCCCAGCGGGAAAATTCATTTTACCTCCAGCTGCTGTCATAAAAAAAAGAAGAAAAAAAAAGAAACATTTTCTGAACCATGTAATCAAGCGTCCATTTAATACAAACAACAATTAATATAGACATAAAAATCAAACTATAAAGAGGTCCGTAGGCTGTTGGTAACTGTAATGTTTTTACATACAGCAGCGGTGGAGTACAAGTACTGGAGTATACTCATATAAACGGGTAGAAAAATATGAGACACAGGCACAAGCACTGCTACCTTCTCCTGTTACTGCAGGGCTCCCAGGCATCAAACTCTCACACCATTTATTTTATATTGTCACTATAATGTCAAAGCATTCTAGTCATAATTTATCATTTCTAATGGACCTGTTGATTATTTTAGCAGCTGTCCGGCGTGGGCTTTTGATTTAAAATGTTACAGATAAAGCCACCGTCCAGGAGCTCGTTCTTTCTTTACCTGCAGAACAGGTATTAGAGTTAAAGAACAGAACCTGTTGTCCCCATCTTTTTCCACAAGCTGCTGATCCACAAGCTTTTAACTGCACAGTGCTGGTGCTCCCTGTAACAGGTGAGCGAAATGGCTTCACCTCAAACGGGCCCCTGTCCCCCACCCGCAAAATCCCGCCAGCCCAGCCCATAGCGCGTTCTCCCCGGACCTGGGCGCGTTTGGATTCCCGTGATGTTCCTCTCACAGTAACTTGTTTCTTCTTTAAATCTATCCAACCAAAAAACACTTCAATTACCGCCTTCAAAAGCCTCAGAATAAGACCGTTTAGAGACGTTGGCGGTGTTGTCGGCGGGGTTAGCGGTACGCTTGTTCAGGTGTTTTTTCTCGTGACTGTTGCAGAGACCTTCCCTCAGGCTGCTAATGTAATGGAATGAGAACTTCTACAAAATAGATATATATTTAAAAAAAACTGCTACTTCGAACTTTTTTAATCCTTCTCTTGTAAGTGTAGGCAGCTGGGTTTTCGGAAAATTGGTGCGCCTCGTTAAGCTTTCCCCTCGTTAGGCATTCACCTGGACCCCTCGAGAAGCACCCGACACAAATCTCCGTGCCTGCGCATATTTCAGTCACAAAACGTACAAGCCAAATGGATAGAAATAGAACAGAAAAACAGGGAACAGCCCATCTGTATAAATTCAGACAAAAGGCACTTGAAGTTTTCTGAGTTGAAAACATTAACCTCCTACTCTACCATAGAAATGGACACGGAAGCAGGCAAAAGAGCAACCATAGAAGATAAATGAACAGCAGTAATTAGTGTTTATATAATAATGCTTATGCGCACGTTGCTTACGTCTTGTCTGTAGCTCTTTATAAGCTTAATTTCACATCAGGGTTCAGTATGTAGGAATAGGGGTTTCTCTGGTTTAGGGGTACACAGGTTTAATCTGAACAGGTGTGTTTTGAGTGTTTTTAACCTCGTTTGCTGTCCGGGGGTTCAGGCCTGGTTTTTGCCCAATTCTCACCCAATTCTCTTTCTGTTTCTCTGTACAGCATCTTTGAGACAGTTTTCTGTAAAAAGCACGATACAAAATAAATAGAATTTAATTGAATTGCTTTAAGTGTGCGAGGGAAGATCAGGAGAGATTCAGAAGTTCTGATGACTGCAGTGAGCTCATTCCACCCCAGGGGGGGGGGGGGGGGGGGGGCAGTGAGCAAAAGTGGCAAGTTGATGGCCTCATTGGGTTGAAAATGGTGGACTTCCAGAAGGATGTTGAGTGTAGCGCTTGTGCTGGTGTGTTGACGCGCCTTTATGCCTCGTGGAAAAGGGCCTGTGGGTAATGACTGTTTATCAGGGTTTTTTTTAGTGTCGTGACCTCTCACCTCTCACCTTTCACCCTTCTGTCCTCTCTTGTCCTCCCCCAGCCTGTGACGAATGGTCCGTGCTGCCCAGACCAGACCTCAACCACGACGTCAATCGCTTCGGACACTCTGCCGTCTACAGCAACAGGTACAGGGGCTCCGTGAGACTGGGGGTACACCTGCAGTCTAACACTGTGAGACTGGGGGTACACCTGCACTCTAACACTGAGAGACTGGGGGTACACCTGCACTCTAACACTGTGAGACTGGGGGTACACCTGCACTCTAACACTGAGAGACTGGGGGTACACCTGCACTCTAACACCGTGAGACTGGGGGTACACCTGCACTCTAACACTGAGAGGCCCGGGTACACCTGCACTCTAACACTGTGAGACTGGGGGTACACCTGCACTCTAACACTGTGAGACTGGGGGTACACCTGCACTCTAACACTGAGAGACTGGGGGTACACCTGCACTCTAACACTGAGAGACTGGGGGTACACCTGCACTCTAACACTGAGAGACTGGGGGTACACCTGCACTCTAACACTGTGAGACTGGGGGTACACCTGAGACTGGGGGTAATGTGGGTATTGGGGGGGTCCTACGTTAAAGCCACTGTGAGATTCAGTCACGATTTGTCAGTTGAAAAGTGCAAAATGACAAAGCCTTTTGACAGCGCACGCACATTTGATATTGATACTGAATGATTATTTTCAGTGATTGATTAATGTGGACGTCTCACTAATAACACGGCTTTGCCATTCTGATCAGTACCAATTCTAAGAAAATGGCTTTTTTTTTTGGGAAGGTTGTCTGTGTGTTTGGAGGGTGGAGATGAGCGACCTCACAGCTGTCAGCGTGAGGCCTGTGTCCCGCTAATTCCCTTTAGCGGATTCATCTCCTCGGCCTCCGTCTTACGTTCCTCCTGTTCATTAAGCCAAGCCGATCAGTGTACGCAGAAATCGAACAGGAAGCACTCAAATCGCCATCAGGTCATTGGGGGAAATGTTGAATTGAGCGTTGGAAGTTTGAGTGGCGCTCCCTGCTGTGTGGGAGGGGTATTGATCCCCCCTCACCAGAGGAGGCCGTGGTGGAGGGCGTTTTGATGCCGGCGGGGTGAAATCCGGGGGCTTTGATCAGAGGGGCGTGCGTCAGCGGTATCGTGCAGGGGGGCTGCGGGGAGCTTGTCCTGGGGGGCCCATCCCGCCCGACCCTGCCTTGCCCTCCTCTGCTCCCGCAAGGCGCCGATGCGTTTGATAAATCATTTATGAGAGGCAAGTGAGGGGCTTTAACACACCACACCGTACGCCAGGGGAGAGTATGCATACACCTGTTAATGCTGCAGTACTGACCTCTCCCTCTCTCCCTCTCTCCCTCTCTCCCTCTCTCTCTCTCTCTCTCTCTCTCTCTCTCTCTCTCTTCCTCTCTCTCCCTCTCTCCCTCTCTCCCTCTCTCTCTCTCTCTCTCTCTCTCTCTCTCTCTCTCTCTCTCTTCCTCTCTCTCTCTCTCTCCCTCTCTCTCTCTCTCTCCCTCTCTCTCTCTTTCTTTTCTTACTCTATCACTCCTCAATCCTGTTCTGTCTTATCACCATAATGTCCCTCTATCTTCTCCAATCCTCTACCTCTCCTTCCTTCTCTTTCTCTCTCTCTTTGTCCCATCCCCCTTCTCTCTATCTCTCTTACTCTCACTATCTCTCTTTTTCTCTCTTTTGCTGTATGTCTTTTTTACTCCCATTTCTTCCCCCCCTCTTTCCCCCTCTCCCTCCCTCTTTCCCTCTCTCTCTCTCCCTCCCTCTTTCCCTCTCTCACTCTCTCCCTCCCTCTTTCCCTCTCTCACTCTCTCTCCCTCTCTCTCTCTCCCCCTCTCTCCCTCTCTCACTCTTCCTCTCTCTCTTTCCCTCCCTCTCTCACTCTTTCTCTCTCCCTCCCTCTCCCTCTCCCTCCCTCCCTCCTTCTCTCCCTCTCTCACTCTTCCCCTCTCCCTCCCTCCTCTCCCAGTGTAATGTACGTATTTGGAGGTTTTAACAGCCTGCTGCTCAGTGACGTGCTGATGTTTACCCCGGCGAGCTGCTCGGCGTTTTCGAGCGTGGCGTCCTGCCGTTCGGCCTGGCCAGGGATCCGCTGCGTGTGGAACAGCCGCCTGGAGGTCTGCCTGCCCTGGGACACCGCCGGCCTCCAGGAGGAGCAGCAGCTCCTGGCATCCTGCCCCCCAAAAGCATGTAGGTCCCTCGTTCACCACACCCACTGTTAATCCACAGCTTCTACCTCTAAGATACACCCCCCCCAATGTGTCTACCACCTGCTACCTTTCACCTCCATCAATGCCTGTCACCTGTGATAGCGTCTACCTGTGGGAACACGTCACCTGTTATAACAGTCAGCTGTGGGAATGACTGACACCTCTTATAACAGCCACCTGTGGGAACACGTGTCTCCTGTTGCCTGTCCCAAGGCTGTCAGTGGGATCGCAGGCTGAGTCTATAGTTCAAACTTCTCAAACCTGGGCCGTGGCCTCCGCTGGTTATGAGCGGGGTTCTGTTCAAGTGGACCTCAGCCGGGTTTTTCCTACCAGGAGTAGACTGTGTTTAGGCCTGTGGGCCAATAATCCGTTACGATAATTATCAATTTTTTTTATAGCTCAATAACAATCATCAACAATAATTATTGGCTTTTATTATTCACTTTTATTTCCATACCTTGAGCTGTAGTGAAACTTTATCACAAAGCAGGTATTGTAAGTAAGTGATCTTGCTTTGCGGCGTGTGAAATGAGGGAACGGGATCAGGGAATCTTGCTTTGCGGCGTGTGAAATGACGGAACGGGATCAGGGAATCTTGCTTTGCGGCGTATGAAATGATGGAACGGGATCAGGGAATCTCGTGATGGAAAAGCGTGTTTCCTGTCCCTGCAGACGCCGATAACGAGAAGTGTGACCAGTACACAGACTGCTACAGCTGCACGGCGAACACCAACGGCTGCCAGTGGTGCACGGACCAGTGCGTCTCCATGAGCAGCAACTGCACCGCTGTCACGGTGAGGCGGGGCCTAACGGCGGCGTGGCGTACGCCAGCCTCACATCATGAACCTTTTACACACCCGCCTCACATCATTAACCTTTTACACGCCAGCCTCACATCATTAACCTTTTACACACCTGCCTCACATCATTAACCTTTTACACACCAGCCTCACATCATGAACCTTTTACACGCCAGCCTCACATCATTAACCTTTTACACACCCGCCTCACATCATTAACCTTTTACACACCAGGGGAGCAGCGCTCAACTGTTTCCAGGTCTTGTTCATCTGAACAAATTTTATTTTAAAGTTTTAGTTTTTCAAATAGCAGTTTAATGTTAGAAAGTAATTCACGCATGGATGGGAGGGGCTCAATGGCGTGTGGTTTCATTGGTGGGAGGGGCTAACGGGGTGTGGTTTTACGGATGGGAGCGGCTCAATGGCGTGTGGTTTCATTGGTGGGAGGGGCTAACAGGGGGTGTGGTTTTACTGATGGGAGGGTCTTGATTGGGTGTGGTTTTACTGATGGGAGGGGCTCAGTGGGCAGCGTGCTTTCATTGATGGGAGGTGCTCAAGAGGGTGTGGTTTCACTGGTGGGCGGGGCTCAGGGGGGGTGCTTTCACTGGTGGGTGGGGCTAGCTGCCAGTAGCAGAAAATCTGAGAGAAAGAAAGTGTGTCGCTCTGTATTTATTATTCATGACAGCACCTGCATCACTGCACTGCTTTGGCCCTGTCAGTGTGTGAGTGTGTGAGTGTGTGAGTGTGTGAGTGTGTGAGTGTGTGAGTGTGTGTCAGTGTGTCAGTGTGTGTGTGTGTGAGTGTGAGTGTGCGTGTGCGTGTGTGTGAGCCCTGCTGGTAGAATTGAATCCAGTCAAATAAAATGATAGGAGTGTTTTTTAAGGAAACCCGATACGGGCTCCCAGAGAGGAGCTTCAGTTTGGGGGCTCATGGGGGCGCTATAAATGCAGCTCTCATCTCTGTTGCCGGGGCGGAGAGAGAAAGGGGAGATGGGGGGTTGACCCCCGAGGTTTACGGAGTGCGTGATTCGGTGAGCGCAGAGGGGATGTCCTTGACCAGGATCGGGTTAGACGGCCGTCCCTCCCGCCCCAGGGTGTCATTAACAGAGAAAGTTCTGGAAACACAGACTGGAGCTCATTTGAGAAAGAATGGGCATGCTCACGCGTTGAGCTGTGTTTTAACAAGCCTTTGTGCGTTAATAGTTACGTATTAAACACTGCACTGTGCTTCAGGGACCCATTGCGGAGTACGAGACGTGCCCGAAGGACAACCCTGAATATGTGTGCAACAAGAAAACCAGCTGCAAGAGCTGTGCCATGGACCAGAACTGCCAGTGGGAACCGCGTACCCAGGAGTGCATCGCCCTACCCGGTGAGCACGCCCTACACCCTCACTCTACAGCCTTTTAATGTCTATCGCCCTACCCGGTGAGCACGCCCTACACCCTCACTCTACCGCCTTTTAATGTCTATCGCCCTACCCGGTGAGCATGGCCTACACCCTCACTCTACAGCCTTTTAATGTCTATCGCTCTACCCGGTGAGCACGCCCTACACCCTCACTCTACCGCCTTTTAATGTCTATCGTCCTACCCGGTGAGCACGCCCTACACCCTCACTCTACCGCCTTTTAATGTATTTGTTCCCCACCATCATTCTTTGACTCTGTTTTAATGGATATTAAAATGGATAGACATAATTAAATAACAAACTAACTCAATAACACCTCCCCCCCCCCCCCCACACTCCCCCACCTGTAGAGAACATCTGTGGAGAGAGCTGGCACCTGGTGGGGAACTCGTGCCTGAAGTTCATCACGGCGAAAGATTCGTACGACAACGCCAAGCTCACCTGCCGTAGCCACAACGCCGTGCTAGCCTCGCTCACCACTCAGAAGAAGGTGGAGTTCGTCCTGAAGGAGCTGCAGATCATGACTGTGCTGGTGAGAAGAGAGTGTGCGTGCGTGCGTGCGTGCGTGCGTGTCTGTGCGTGTCTGTGCGTGCGTGTGCGTGTGCGCGTGTGTGAAGTTAGTCACAAGTTAGTCAGTTGAACTGTCGTTTAATTTCAAACTGTCACACTTTTAAAGTCTCTGCCAGTTAAAATAAACTCTGAGTTTAGAGCACTGGCCTCGCCGTAGGAATCCAGCCCAAAGCCGCGTGTCTTATTGTGATTACGTCCCTGCTGGTCTGCAGCAGGGCATGATGGTCTTTCTGTGTTTCCCGTGATCAGGAGCTGCATCCGCGAGCATCTGTCAGCACTCTGCTGCTGAACACACTGTCTTCATTAGCTCTGCTCATTAGTGTGCTTCCCTCACAACCTTCTGCGGCGTGTCTCATTTTTAATTAGTGTAAGACTAGAAGAAGAGGCTCAGCCAGATGCTGAGAGCGATGGGAGGCCTGTACAGTGCGGTGTTGCTGTTTAAAAACGCACGGAGGACAGGGGGGAGGGGCTGATCTGGTTGCTGTGGCGACAGAAACCCTGAGAGGGAAACAAAGAGCCTGTGTCTCTCTTATGGCGTGCGTGCGTGCGTGTCTCCATGCGTGTGTGCGTGACTCTTTCCTCTCTCCTGTATCTCAGTATAAATCCACAGTGACTCCCTGGGTGGGGTTGAGGAAGATAAACATCTCGTACTGGTGTTGGGAGGACATGTCTCCCTTCACTAACACCTCCCTACATTGGCTCCCGGGGGAGCCCAGTGACGCGGGGTTCTGCAGCTACCTGGCCGAGCCCAGCTCCAGCGGTCTCAGGGCTGCCACCTGCGTCAACTCCGTCAACGGCAGCCTGTGCGAGCGCCCAGGTGAGACACCTGACCTCTTACTGCTGACGCCTGACCTCTGACACGTGACCTCTGACTCCTGCGTGTTTCTCCGCTCCAGCCAATCACAGTGCAAAGCAGTGCCGTACGCCCTGCGCCCTGCGGTCCTCGTGCAGTGAGTGTACCAGCAGCAGCTCGGAGTGCATGTGGTGCAGTAACAGGAAGCAGTGCGTCGACTCCAACGCCTACGTCGCCTCCTTCCCCTACGGACAGTGCATGGAGTGGTACACCATGAACAGCTGCCCGCGTAAGGCCCTGTGTGTGTGTGTGTGTGTGTCTCTGTGTGTGTATGTCTGTGTGTCTGTGTGTGTGTGTGTGTGTGTGTAAGTAAGTCTGTGTGTGTGTGTGTGTGTGTGTCTGTGTGTAAGTATGTGTGTGTGTAAGTATGTGTGTGTGTCTGTGTGTAAGTATGTGTGTGTGTCTGTGTGTAAGTATGTGTGTGTGTCTGTGTGTAAGTATGTGTGTGTGTCTGTGTGTATGTGTGTGTGTCTGTGTAAGTATGTGTGTGTGTGTCTGTGTGTAAGTATGTGTGTGTGTGTCTGTGTGTAAGTATGTGTGTGTGTGTCTGTGTGTAAGTATGTGTGTGTGTCTGTGTGTAAGTATGTGTGTGTGTCTGTGTGTAAGTATGTGTGTGTGTGTCTGTGTGTAAGTATGTGTGTGTGTCTGTGTGTGTAAGTATGTGTGTGTGTCTGTGTGTGTGTGTGTGTGTGTGTAAGTGTGTGTGTGTGTGTGTCTGTGTAAGTTTGTGTGTGTGTGTGTAAGTATGTGTGTGTGTGTGTAAGTATGTGTGTGTGTGTGTCTGTGTGTAAGTATGTGTGTGTGTGTGTGTCTGTGTGTAAGTATGTGTGTGTGTCTGTGTAAGTATGTGTGTGTGTGTCTGTGTGTAAGTATGTGTGTGTGTGTCTGTGTGTAAGTATGTGTGTGTGTGTCTGTGTGTAAGTATGTGTGTGTGTCTTTGTGTAAGTATGTGTGTGTGTGTCTGTGTGTAAGTATGTGTGTGTGTCTGTGTGTAAGTATGTGTGTGTGTCTGTGTGTAAGTATGTGTGTGTGTCTGTGTGTAAGTATGTGTGTCTGTGTGTGTGTCTGTGTGTAAGTGTGTGTGTCTGTGTGTAAGTATGTGTGTGTGTCTGTGTGTAAGTATGTGTGTGTGTCTGTGTGTGTAAGTATGTGTGTGTGTCTGTGTGTAAGTATGTGTGTGTGTCTGTGTGTAAGTATGTGTGTGTGTCTGTGTGTAAGTATGTGTGTGTGTGTGTGTGTAAGTGTGTGTGTGTGTGTGTGTAAGTATGTGTGTGTGTCTGTGTGTAAGTATGTGTGTCTGTGTGTAAGTATGTGTGTGTGTCTGTGTGTAAGTATGTGTGTCTGTGTGTGTGTCTGTGTGTAAGTATGTGTGTCTGTGTGTAAGTATGTGTGTGTGTCTGTGTGTATGTGTGTGTGTCTGTGTGTCTGTGTGTAAGTATGTGTGTGTGTCTGTGTGTAAGTATGTGTGTGTGTCTGTGTGTAAGTATGTGTGTGTGTGTGTGTGTGTGTGTGTGTAAGTAAGTCTGTGTGTGTGTGTGTCTGTGTGTAAGTATGTGTGTGTCTGTGTGTAAGTATGTGTGTGTGTCTGTGTGTAAGTATGTGTGTGTGTCTGTGTAAGTATGTGTGTGTGTGTCTGTGTAAGTATGTGTGTGTGTGTCTGTGTGTAAGTATGTGTGTGTGTGTCTGTGTGTAAGTATGTGTGTGTGTGTCTGTGTGTAAGTATGTGTGTGTGTGTCTGTGTGTAAGTATGTGTGTGTGTCTGTGTGTAAGTATGTGTGTGTGTGTCTGTGTGTAAGTATGTGTGTGTGTGTCTGTGTGTAAGTATGTGTGTGTGTCTGTGTGTAAGTATGTGTGTGTGTGTCTGTGTGTAAGTATGTGTGTGTGTGTCTGTGTGTAAGTATGTGTGTGTGTGTCTGTGTGTAAGTATGTGTGTGTGTCTGTGTGTGTGTGTAAGTGTGTGTGTGTGTGTGTCTGTGTGTAAGTATGTGTGTGTGTGTGTGTGTGTGTAAGTGTGTGTGTGTGTGTCTGTGTAAGTTTGTGTGTGTGTGTGTGTGTGTGTAAGTGTGTGTGTGTGTGTCTGTGTAAGTTTGTGTGTAAGTATGTGTGTGTGTGTCTGTGTGTAAGTATGTGTGTGTGTCTGTGTGTAAGTATGTGTGTGTGTCTTTGTGTAAGTATGTGTGTGTGTGTCTGTGTGTAAGTATGTGTGTGTGTCTGTGTGTAAGTATGTGTGTGTGTCTGTGTGTAAGTATGTGTGTGTGTCTGTGTGTAAGTATGTGTGTGTGTCTGTGTGTAAGTATGTGTGTGTGTCTGTGTGTAAGTATGTGTGTGTGTCTGTGTGTAAGTATGTGTGTGTGTCTGTGTGTAAGTATGTGTGTGTGTCTGTGTGTAAGTATGTGTGTGTGTCTGTGTGTAAGTATGTGTGTGTGTGTAAGTATGTGTGTGTGTCTGTGTGTAAGTATGTGTGTGTGTCTGTGTGTAAGTATGTGTGTGTGTCTGTGTGTAAGTATGTGTGTGTGTGTCTGTGTGTAAGTATGTGTGTGTGTCTGTGTGTAAGTATGTGTGTGTGTGTGTGTCTGTGTGTAAGTATGTGTGTGTGTCTGTGTGTAAGTATGTGTGTGTGTGTGTGTCTGTGTGTAAGTATGTGTGTTTCCATGTGTAAGTGTCCTTCTCTGCATGTGTCTGTTTCAGCGGAGAACTGCTCGGGCTACCGGACCTGTGGCCAGTGCCTGGACCAGCCTGGCTGTGGATGGTGCACGGACCCCAGCAACACGGGGCGTGGCCAGTGCATCGAGGGCTCCTACCGAGGGCCCTTTCAGGCGGCAAACCCCTCCCTCTACCAGCAGCCCGTCCTTAACGTCACCATGTGCCCCCATGAGAACAAGTACAACTGGGCCTTCATCCAGTGCCCCGGTGAGCCCCACTCTGTAGCCCCACCCACCTGTCATCTAACTGGAGCACCCAGGGACAGGGGGCGGAGCTTAACCTGAACCTGAACCATACTATTTATTGTATTTTATTTTGTGTGATATTTATACAAGAAAGGCAGTTGATGGATTTGTGTAAAAAGGGCATGGCATGTTAACTGGACTTCCTGGGAGAGTCACTTTGGCTGAAACTGTAACTGAGTCGAACACAGTAAACTGAGGTCCCATCTTTGCTGGGTGGTCTGTAGTTTAACCCCGCCCCCCTGTGAAACCCTGTGACCCCGCCCCTTTCTCCCAGCATGCCAGTGTAACGGTCACAGCCGCTGCGTCAACGACAGCGTGTGCGAGAAGTGCGAGGACCTCACCACCGGCAAGCACTGTGAGAGCTGCATCTCCGGTTACTACGGCGACCCCACCAACGGTGGCACCTGCCAGCGTGAGTACCCGCAACCAATGCAGGTTGCCGTGGAAACCTGAGAAAGTGTGTTGGTACCCCCTAGCTCGGAAACGGTTGATGGCTGGAGTGTAAATGCTGTGTGGGGACGTCTGTCAGAGGCTAAACCCTGGAGAAATAGCGTCCACGTTAAAGAGAAGAGCGCTTTTATCTGCGCTATTGAGTATGGATTTATGTACTGAGACAGCTGCCTACTTCTCTTTAAAGGAAGGTAAGTTATGAGTGGATCTGTTTTAATCTGTTTTAATGTCTGTTTCCAGCCTGTAAGTGTAATGGACACGCAAGCATGTGTAACCCCAACAACGGCAAGTGCTTCTGCACCACCAAGGGAATCAAGGGAGACCGCTGCCACCTGTGAGTACCCGCACACACACACACACGTACACACACACACGTACCCGCACACACACACACACGTACACACACACACACACACACACACACACACACACACACGTACACACACACACACACACACACACATACACACACACACACACACACACACACATACACACACATACACACACATACACACACACACGTACACACATTCACTCACTCACGCTGGTGTTTTTTCTCTCTCAGCCTGTGGCCATTTCCCTTAAACATTGGCTGTGTAAAGATGATCTATTATTAAAGTCACACCTTCTTATGCTACAATACAAATAGCTGTTTCTTAGGCTAGCATCACACTTCCTGATTGTAAATGGCCTTCTGGGCCATCTGGGTGATTCCGCTTTCTTTGTATTCCTGAGAAAAACACGGATGGTTTCCACTACTGTAGTCTGCAGAGTTATTGTAATGTAATGTAATTCAAGCTCTGTGTAGTCCACTCTAATAAAAAAACATCCAGATTATCTCAGTGGAGCACCCTACACAGCTCAGAGAAGAGCAGTCCACTGGAGCAGAACGTGTTGGTCATTCTCTGGATATTGTGTTTGTTTATTGGGTTTATTTAGAGTTTGTTTATCTCCTCTTGTGAGATTACTCTGGCAGCTTCTTCTGAATGATGCTTTTGGCTGCGATTATGTGCTCGATCCTTCCGCTTCACTGAAGTAGATTACTTTTGACCGAGTAATGTTTCGCCTCCGTGTCGTCTCTTACTGTCTCTCTCTTTCTTTCTGTTTTTTTCTCTTTCTTTCTCTCTCTCTCATTCTTCCCATTTACCATTTTTCCAGGTGTGAGGTGGAGAATCGTTACCAGGGCAACCCCCTCAAAGGAACCTGCTACTGTGAGTGTATCACACACACACACACACACACACACACACTCTCACTCACACTCACACTCACATACACACTCACGCACACACAGTAGTAGTACTAGGTACAGGCTTTTTCACATATGGATGTGTGCTGTAGAACCGAGAGGCTCTTTCCCGATCTGTTCTCTCTTCTCCTGGCTTTACAGACACTCTGCTGATCGATTACCAGTTCACCTTCAGCCTGTCGCAAGAAGACGACCGCTATTACACCGCCATCAACTTCGTGGCCACACCCGAGGAGGTATGGAGCCGAGAGGGCGGTCGCTTCCACATGTTTGCGCCACGAGCCGATTGGTTTGTGGTTCCAATCATCGTCTTGGCCCCATCCCCAATGGCGTGAGGCTGCTGCTGAGCTCCTCCCACCTGCCCATCTGAACACCAATCATATCTGTACAGCTCCGCTAGAACCCTCCCCCACCTCTTGTCAATCACATCCACTCTCCACATCACCACCAAGGATGGCATTACCCACAGTCCTCCACAGAACAGTTAATTTCCTGTAATAAGACCCGCAGCCCTGTCTCCCCCCGTTCCTGAGAAAGGGCCGGTCCTTATCGTTGTACTCATGAATATTCATGAGTGTTTTTCAGGTCTGGTAAATATTTATGTCCTGTGCGCGTATCAGTAGGGATCAGATCCACAGCCAAGCTAATTATGGTGTGTGGTGCTTATGAATATTCATGAAGGCCTACCTTCATCAGTGCTAATGAAAATCAACAGTAACAAAATGATTCAAGATGTATTGCAAGAGCTTTCACTGTCTGGTGATTCTAAAGCCCATTCTAATGTTCTAATGGAATCCTGTGAAAGCTTGTAGCCTGTTTCTGTAGACTTAAAAAGATAAGCACTATGGCAGGAGCTTCCGGGGTAGTATACTGGAGCAGCCAATCACAGTTAGCGACCACTGTGTGGCGATACTGTCGCAGCCAATCACAGTCGGGGACCACTGTGTGGAGATACTGTAGCATCAATCACAGTTAGCGACCACTGTAGATACGGTCACTGATGAGGTGGAGATGCGTTGGAGATGATCACCCTGTTGGTGGTCACCCTAAATGCCTGTTCCTCTTTCAGCAAAACCGTGATCTGCACATGTTCATTAATGCTTCAAAGAACTTCAACCTCAACATCACCTGGGCTATCAGTTTTGCAGGTGAGTGAGTGAGTGAGTGAGTGAGTGAGTGAGTGAGTGAGTGAGTGAGTGAGTGAGTTTTTTTCATCTGTCTCTCTGTCCGTCTGTCTTTGCTTTTAACAGCAGGTACCCAGGCTGGGGAGGAGTTCCCCATCGTTTCCCGTAGCAACATCAAGGAATTCAAGGACAGCTTCTCCAACGAGAAGTACGACTTTCGCAACAACCCCAACATCACTTTCTTTGTGTATGTCAGCAACTTCACCTGGCCAATTAAAATACAGGTAAAACTGCCATAAAGTTTGTGCGTAACATTGAGCTTTCCGTCCTGGTGACAGATCACTTAACAACTGCTGCATGCATTCACAATCCTCAAACGTGCATAAAGACCACATGTGATGACAGCCATTTTGTGTAATCAGCTAGTAATGTCTTGTGCCAGGATTTCCCAACCTTTTAACTCCAGACCCTAAAGATTTTATGGTGTAGTTTTTAGGTCAATCTTTTCATATTCCCTTTTATGTTATGACATATCTATGAGTTTTCATGTTCATTAAAAGAGTAGAATGACTCAGTTAATGAAAGATTTGCATCAATTCAGTATTTCAAGGTCACAGGATATGAAAACGATCTTACACCCCGCGAGTCAAAATTTGGGTTTGAAGAGAAGCCTTATATGCAAAGTGAAAAGTGGAGCCCAAGGCTTCAGATGCTGAAATGGATGGGATTAGGAGTCCATTGACTAGCTTTCGTAGGGGATTTGAATAGGAGTCAATAGTAGATAAAGGATTTTATATGAAGGTGTGGAAGAAACGTCCTGAGTATCTATATGGAATATTTTAATAAATATTTGGTGATACAAAACCCAAGTGTCTGGCAATAATAATAGAATAAATTATGAACAATGTATAATGGCGTGGGAAGCTAGTGTAAATTTTGGGATTCTTTTCGCTGAATAATGAGAGTGGTACTGGCTTCTGTACAGTATACTATGACTGGCAACAGTGGCTTAATGACCGGCTAAGGTTTGAGCTCTTTACAGTGGTGGGTTAATGACCGGCTAAGGTTTGAGCTCTTTACAGTGGTGGGTTAATGACCGGCTAAGGTTTTAGCTCTTTACAGTGGTGGGTTAATGACCGGCTAAGGTTTGAACTCTTTACAGTGGTGGGTTAATGACCGGCTAAGGTTTGAGCTCTTTACAGTGGTGGGTTAATGACCGGCTAAGGTTTGAGCTCTTTACAGTGGTGGGTTAATGACCGGCTAAGGTTTGAGCTCTTTACAGTGGTGGGTTAATGACCGGCTAAGGTTTGAGCTCTTTACAGTGGTGGGTTAATGACCGGCT